>JBAMNC010001877.1:0-150598 GCA_037902135.1 Cetoscarus ocellatus
TTGCAGATTTTAGATTTTGCCTGTAAGTGGGGATGAGATGGACTAAACAGTGGTCAAAGTGTCCCAAAGCTGCCCGGGGAACCGAGTGGTATGCTCCTTTAATAACGGTTGTAACAGTGGTCCAGTGTGTTGCTGCCTCTGGTGGGGCAGCTGATATGCTGTTTGTATTTTGGGGGTTCATGATTTAATCTCGCTCTGTTAAAGTCCCCCATGACAATAAAGAGTGAGCCCGGGTGTTTAGCTTCAAAGCCGTTTAATTGTTCTGCGAGAGTCTGGCAGATGTGCACCAGCCTTCGTTCATATAGAAGCATATTCCACTGCCCTTTGATTTACCCGAAAGCTCCATGACGCGGTCTGCACGGTGGAAGGAGAAGCCCGACAGATGTATTTCAGCATCAGGTACGGCTTCACTGAGCCAGGTTTCCGTGAAGCAGAGGGCAACAGAGCGTGAGAAGTCCTTGTTGGATCGGTTGAGGAGAAGCAACTCGTCCATTTTATTAGGCAGAGAGCGGAGGTTCGCCAGGTGGATGGATGAGAGCGGTGTGTGGTGGCCTCGCTGTCTGAGCTTGGATTAGAGTATCCAAACACAAGGAAAATAAACAAAAACACGCAAATTCCTGGAGAGCGACGTGCCAAGGCTGCCATCTGCAGCGCCGTCTTGGATACCTATCATCCTCAGGTTCTCTTCACAGGTCAAAATCTACAAGTCCATGAGGACTTACTGTTCCAAGCCACTCCGGTAAATACATCATTTTTATCTAGGCAGCCTAAACACAATATTGAATATATTTTATCACTCAAAACACCTCAAGCTGCTTTGAGCTAATCCATGTGATTACTAAAAGCTGGCCGTGTATTTCTGGGTTTCTACTTGATCAACAAAAAGTAGGATGGTAGGGACAAGGCTGCAGCTACAGCCCCAACTAGTGGTGGGTGGCTGTATCATACAACACTTGACAGACGGTGGTCTGCTTGACTAAGCGCAGTGTGACAGAAAACTAAACCAATAGAAAAATGAAACCATATTACAACTTCAGCCCCGAACCAACGGTGTCCTTTGAATGTTAGGTGTGAGAACAACCTAAGGTTCCTCTCACACCTAACACGTTTGTGTGGAGCGAACTTTGGTTCACATTTGTGTAAAGTTTGATGATTTGGGGCCGGAGTGGGAGCCTCAGAACTCTGGTGTGGATCAAAGAACCAAACTCTGGCCTGCCTGAAACAGGGAGTCCCAGTTTGCTGCCACATGAACCAGAGTTTGGTTCATGGTGGGTGCAAAAGCCGTCCAAACCAAACAAGGGAAGTGAAAAGAAAAACACAATTGTGGCTTGATTTTGGCCAAATATCACAACAGTGATCAAGCTAACGTAGCATTCACTGACAATATGTGCTGCTAACATCAGCACAATGTATGCATACATGTTTATTTTTATGTGAACAGAAAGGGGCGTCAAATATTGCTTTATTTATTTGTGTGATGAAGTCTAAGGTCTGCGGCCATTTTGTAGTCCTTATATTGGCTATTATATCCTGAAACTGGTGTGTGGGATTGTTGACCACTACAGGGGTTCCGGTTAGAGAACACAGAGTCATCAGATGGATTCAACCTTTTACTGTAGTAATGGAAGGTGGTACATATTGGTGCTCGCTTTAGTGAATCCTCATTGACTTCTGCACCGATGGAGACCACATGGAGAATAGTAAACGGCACGAAAATACGGTAAAACAGGAAGCGGAAGTGGCTGCACTTTCAAAATAAAATTTCAAAATAAAACTCTCTAAATCAAATGTCTTTAACACGAAGAATTCTTAACACCTTATTATCAGTTTGTTAGCAACTGTCTTTTCAAAAACACAATAACACTTTAAAATTCAGAAGCAGATTATTTGATGTTAAAAAAATGTAAAAAATTATGTGTGCATGTGTTCACAACAGACCCTATTCCAGGCATTTATCTGAGAAACTGTATCTAAAGGTGCTCACAGACTTGAGTGGACTCCTCAGTCATCAGAGCTTCTGTGGTCGAGCGCATTGCTGCGCAGGAGTTTTCTGTGAAATTTCCTATAAACCTACATTTCTCACAATCTTTCCTCGTTGTTTACATTTTTCTGTCATGGTGTCCTACACTGACGATGAGGAAGAGGAACTGCTCTGCCTGCTGGCTTTGCAAAGCTTTCAAATTAAGAGACAGTGGTGTGTATGTTGCCAATAAATACCGCAAGAGATGAAAGAAGGGAGTATGCCATGTTGGAGATGGACATGCAAAATTGACACTGAAAGACATTTTCAACAGTTCTGAACAGCTGAAAAGTTTGATGATCTGGTTGTTGCAATGCAGATCGGTGTCACATTTAAATACATGAAAAATACATGCCTAGCAGTGTTTTGTGTGACACCAGTGCACGGAGCAGAGTCTTCCACCAGAGTATGTTTGGGCTTTAAGATCTCAATCAGTCAGACGAGCGGAGAGGAAGGGTTTATCATTTCTCTAGAACATGAAACACAGCTTGAACTGCCCACTTTCATGGTGCTTGTGTAATAGATCATAAGGTGAGCGGGAAATGAAAAGTGTTTAAGATTAAAGTCTAACTTTTTACATCAACCCTTTAGCAGGGCTGTAATTGTGCATTTGCTGAACATAGTTATGTAGCATTCATAAAGACATTTATGCCAGGTTAAAGAATAACTTTAATGTTGTGGGATAAGAAAGCAAAAGCAGTAAATGGGAGAATGTGCCAGGCCTTTGTTATAATTATTTATGAGTTAATGCTAACATTTATCCAGAGATATCGTTTTTTGCTAACAGTTATACAAATATATCATTTTAAAAGCTGATCAGTTCAATCATGTTAGTTCAACAAGCCAAATATGCCATAAGTCAGTAAAAGTGCAGCTTCAGAGAGCTGGGGCCACTTTCTCAGTTTCACATCCTGTGGTTCTGTGGTTTACTGAACAGCAAGCTCGGCTGTACTTCTGCCTTCAGTCTGACCTTTGCCATCTTGTGGTCTTGTTGATTACTGAGCTGCAAGAACCTTTAGTTGAACTCTTGATTGAACTTCTGCCTTAAAGTCTTATTTTTTCTGGCAAACTTAGCTTATGAAACCATGCATAGATCTTAACATGTGATAAGAAGACACCGCCCCAAAGTGTCTAAGATATTGTATCATCCTTTGTCCTGGGCTCTTTTCTGATCATCCTGGGGGCGAGCAGATCAGGGACCTCAGCAGCTGAGTGATTTTTATATTTGTGTATTGCTTTACATATTGTCAATAAATGGTTGGCTAACCGATCTAATCTGAACTTGTGCTTCCTTACAAACCGAACAGTCTAACACCTTCAAACACAACAGTGGAGGACATGGTGAAAGTTGGAGGTTGGAGGAAGGCTTGACTCAAAGTGCTATTGATCAAATTTTAGTAAATAATAATAATAATAATAACAATATTACATTTTATTTAAAAGCGCCTTTCTGAGCACTCAAGGACACTTTACAGAGCATTAAAACACAATTAAAATAAATAAAAACAACAGAGAAAAGTGACACAAAGTTAAAATGGAACAAAGAAGTTATGGAGCATATGCAATTCGGAACAGATGGGTTTTGAGTTGAGATTTGAAGTGAGGCAGAGTCGAGGTTTCTGAGGTCCGGTGGGAACGAGTTCCAGAGTTTGGGAGCAGAGCGGCTGACGGACCTGCTCCCCATGGGCAGAGAGAGGTGGAGGGAGGAGGAAGACCAGAGGGAGTGAGAGGGGGTGGCAATATGGAGGAGATCAGACAGGTAGGGAGGGGCGAGGTTGTGAATGGCCTTAAATGTATACAGGAGGATTTTGAAGTGGATTCTGAATGTGACTGGGAGCCAGTGAAGCTGCTGGAGGACGGGGGTGATGTGGGGAAAAGAGGGGGTTCTGGTGATGATATGGCCTAAACAAACATCTTTACAGCCTGGTTCAGAAAACAACTTCAGTCTAAAACTATAACGCATCCATGTCAGAGGTGTCAAAAGTATTCACATTCATCACTCAAGTAGAAGTATGGATACTAGGATTTAAAAAGACTTTTGTAGAAGTTGAAGTATCAACTCAAGCTTTTTACGCAAGTAAAAGTATAAAAGTACTGGTTTCAAAACTACATAGTATAAAAGTAAAAGTAATGTAAGGGCACAAAATGCGGTTAAAGACCAAAGCCACAGGGGCCTCTAGTGCACTACCCCACCTTTCCAAAAATGTTATCTAAGCTTATATTTTTGCTATATGCAGTATTTGTGAGTTAATTGTGCAATGTTATAGTCACAGATCAGTGTTTCCCCTGGGTTGATCAGGAGTCAGACACCTCTCAGATACTAAATGGGATCATGATGTTAATGTGTTTCTTTAAATGAAAATAGTCATTATAGCAACTGAACAATGATATGAACTTGTAACGGTCTGTCCAGCTTAGTTTTTGTTTCCGCATCTCCTGTTTCTGAGCCCCCCTGAATGCAGCATGCTAACAGTGCAGCCCCTGAGTAACTGCAAGGAGAGAGACATGCCCAGAAGAGTCTGAAGTAAAGCAGACTACTGTGTTTTTTGATGGTTCATACAGATGTTTTATAATGTGTGTGTGAGACACAACCACACAAACAGGCCTCCGCTGGTGAGTGTGTGCTCACCTGTGTGCACGCAAGTGTCTGTGGGTGTGTGCGTGTGTGTTGACATCGGGGCGAAACTCTGCCATGTATAGAGCAGAGGACAATTGTGAACGTGCGACCAGCTAGAGACAGACATGACATGCCATCTTGTAAATAAGATAAATAACATAAGGCTATTTAGTATGACTTCTTTTGTTATCTGGTGCTGTATAGAAAATAAAATGAACTTGCCCATTAAGGGGGACAGGGTGCCCCCCTAATATAATGGTAGGAGTGTGATGTGATTTGTGATTATTTTGTATTGTCATAAGCTGGCCCGAGGCCATGACAAATATGGTAAGAACACTTAGATTTGCAATAAATTATGCAATTTATTGTCAAAGAACTTAAACAACAGAAGCTATAAAACTGCAGAAATAGAGTGTGTTCAGTCACTTAAATCAGTAATGTGAATGTGAGTGTGTGCCATAATGAAGTGTGGGTTGTTGTCAAGCATAACAACTGAGGTGAGTCCAGGTAGAATGAGAGAGAGCGAGCTTCAGAGAGGTTGGGCTTGAGAGCCAAAACACGTGCAACAGTACCCTTGAGAGCCAAAAGGCGCTCTAAAGTGCCCTCTTAGAATGCAAAACGCACACACACACAAATGCCCGTTGTGTCCTCTTGGGTGGCAAAATGCTCTGTAAAGTGTACTCTTGGGAGGTAAAATGTGTGCAAAACTTCCCTCTGTGCCCTCTAGGGCATCTAAATGCATACTAAAGTGCCCTCCTGGTTGGCAAAACACACTAAACTGCCCCCTTAAGCAGAAAAAAACACTAAACTCCAGAAGACTGTTGGGACTAAGAAATACTATGGAACATTACTGTTGCAATGACTTATGAGCTAATAAGGTGTTCAAATGCCAGGCATGAAAATCCCTCACCTTTCAGTGAAATTTGTCCGGTTAGAAATCTAAATAGGTGACCTACGGTGTAGAGACGATGGAGAGTTTTTTTTTTCTTTGGGGGGGAGCGTTAATAGACATGGACATGGAGGTATACCAGAAATTATCAGTGAACTGTAAACATGTGCACGCACCTGAAGGGAGCCTTGAATTGGACAAAAACATTCACTCTACAAGCTCAAGAGCATGGAAATATGAGCGTGGAGGGCCTCACATCAGCAGTGTTTTCCCTGTGAAGGTGGGGGGATACTGCTGCCTGATTGGTTTGAGAAGCATTTGGAAGCTGAAGACGCCTCGCTGATCCAAGTGGAATATAGCTAATGATAGTTTAATATTAGCCAAAGTATGTCACCAGAAGAATTAAAGCTTGCTGAAAGAGGCATCATGTCATTGATGAATAACATTAGCAGACACAGCAGGAGAGATAATGTAGATATCTAAACAAGTCTCCAGTGGAAAATTAATTAACGCATTTCATGAGAGAAGTTATCAGTTTCTTATATAGCATAATCAATCAATCAATCAATCAATCTTTATTTGTATAGCGCCAATTCATAACAAGTGTTATCTCAAGACACTTTACAATAGAGCACAAAGCTCTTCATATTAAGGATACACATATATGCATAGATACATATATACATATAAAAATACACATATACATATATATACAAATATATACATCCAACACCCAACATGAATCCATATAGCCAATCATGAATCCCTCCATCATGGCGGCAAGAAAAAACCTTCTGTTAAGCAGCAGGAAATCTTGAATGTGGACCCCAGTCTCATGATGAACAGCAAATCCACACAATGCTGTGTTGGGTAATGGGACCATGTTTAGATACTTTATTATACATTCATATTGTCCTGTAATTCTGCTTGAATTTTCTGCCGAAATGCATCAGATTGATGCTTTTAAATATGAAATATTCAACATTTTCATCCAGGTGAGCATGCCCCTGGACCCCCCTAGAGGGGTTGTATCCTTCTCACCTTTTTCACCCCTGACCTGTTTTCATGCCTGAATGCACTGGAATACAGGAAATGGCATCTTCTTAATCGAAAATTTTCTGGGGCAAGGCCCCCAGACCCCTTGGGATTTATTTATTCATTTATGTGTGTTCCTCATAGTCCAACAATAAATCAACACAGTTCTTGTGGATGCTGATCTTAACTACAAACTAAGTTGAGTAGTCTGCCTAATTAGTCTGTTTTAGGGCTACGTAATGTCCCATTTGTATAACATATAAACATGTCTAAAAGGGCCCTTGACAACACATGAAGCCTAGTGCCCTCTTCAGTGGTGAGAACACGCTGTTTGTGCCCTTTTTTCCTTTTTGCCCCTGCCCTTGATAAAGTCTGTGCACGCCACTGCATGGCAGCATATCCATACTGAAATTACCATTGGTAAGACTACCTTAAATCCACACAGACTCTTCCTGTGTGAGTAGGTTGATCCAAAGTTTGGTTCAGATGACACAATGCATTACATTACAATGCATCCTCAACTGTCCAAAGGCTCCTGTGATAATCAGACAGCTGACGTCACATGGCTTTGTCAGTTTTTTTACAGTCTATGATCAGCTAGCTACAGCTAGCAAGCCAAGGAGCTAGCCTCCGTTCTGACATAAGTACAAGCAAACAGCGAGTTCCTTCATTGGTTGGTTGTGGGTTGACTGGACACGAAACTTCAGAAAAATCAACTTCTGTCCAAAAGAATCAAAGCCAAAAATTTAGCTTGGCGAAAAAACCTCAACTTCACCACCTAGAGGGCCACGTTACTGTTGGAGGGCCACACTACTAACTACATTAATGAACATATATGATGACTTAATTAATCAAAAGGAACATTTTTAGCTATTCCACAAATGAACCAACATCCAGATTTTAGGTTAAAATGCAAAGTTTATCAAATGAGCTAAAAAAATAACTCCTACTTTCTCAGTGTAGTAAACTCAATGAGTACAGTTTTACACAAAATACTTTGCTTACAGGTCTTTTCTTTTTCTAAACAACTATGTTAAGTAATGCATAAATTACATACTTAAAAAAAAAAAAAAGTCAGTTACACAGCTAATTTCTTACGAAGCAACTTAATGTACTCTAATATGGAAATATCCTGATTTTTACCATTTTCTTGGCAGATTTGCTTTTTTTTCATGCTTATGCTGTGGTGCAGGGATGATGTGTTTCTGTGGGCCAACATAGAAGTGAGCATCATGCTAGTTCACTTGACTAAAAATCCTATGGGGTTTCATTCTGGTTTTGGATTGTTCCTGATTCTAAGGTTGGTACTGAATAAAAATGATGAAAACTGCATGTTCTGTTCACAGCTATTATTGATCTTCTATTGAACTACAGCATGGTGGTTTGACTTGGAGGCTGTTACAACATTTCAAATGTTTAACTTCACGCTGTGAGCTCTTGTTTGAGAATTCCCTCCTCATACAATGGTCTGATCAGGTTGGTCCTGGTGGATATAGAGTATGAATTATTCTAACTTTAAGAAAACAATCTGAAGTGATCACATTGGGGTCCACGGCCATGTTTGTAGTCTTTGTTAGCAATTTATTAGCAACTATCCTCTTAAAAACAACACCTTAAAATTCAAAAGTGGGCAATTTCAAATGTGTTTTTATCATTTTCTTGTAAACATTAATCTCACACACATGCCTCTATCAGAACCTTTATTTCTCATTTTTTGGATGCAGATAAATTCCTAAATCAAATTTACATTCAGCCTTTGGAACCAGGAAGTGCTAAATGCGAACTGATGTCCATGTTTTTGGACTCCACTCCATTCAATGATATTTGAAATCAGTTTGTAAGCTACACTGAGGGAGAGAGAGGGCCCCATGTGGCCCCTGGCAGCTCCAAGGCTACTGTTTCCTCTGCTGTTGTGAGGACTTAGACCACACTGACCTGAGGCCACAATGAAGAAGGAACAAGTGGCTCTGATAGTTGTAAATGGTCAGCCCTGTGATTGGCTAGTGATCAGTCCAGGTCCTACCCCGCTTCTCGCCTAGTGTCAGCTGAGATAGGCTTTAGCCCCGAGCCCCCTACAGGGACAGACCCGTATAGATACTGGATGGATTGAGTCAGTGGTGCCAAGAAAGAGCACTAAGGTCTGGGATGTGCTTCTGATCAGTGTCAAAGGTTCTGGTACCAGGACCACATCAGGGTCAGTCTCCAAGTCCACATCCTTGGTGATAAACCAGGATCAGGCTTTTTGTGACTCTTTAACCAAAATAAAATCTGTCATTTGGCCACCTTGGACTTTCCACGTGTTCCTGCTGAAATAAAGACACTATGTTTAATGACTGTATAACAGTGTTTAGTTTCCACAGAGATGATTCAGCTCCCATATCACTGCTCCTCCTTCTCCACAGTCCAACGGTTTTGACCATGCAGGAAAGCTGAGATTCTCGTCTCTGATGAATGAAAAGAAAACCCTTTTCCTGTAGTTATACTTAAACCGACCCTTCACTTTAAGGAAATCTTGTGGATCCTCTACCGAGTATGAAGCTCCGGCTGAGTGTGGAGTGATAAACTAATCAGATATTCCGGATAAACCATCACCTTTGACCAGATATAATCAGACCAGAGCCTAAATCACAAATCATTTGTATTAAACTGTTCTCCATCACGTGAAGGCAGACCAGATCATGACCTTGAACTCAGAGTTCATACGTGTATGGGTGTTATCTGTCGGGCCCCCAGAGTGCAAACCTGGGGGCAGGGGCGGCCCTGGGACAAACAGATGTGACTGACAGAGTTTTAAGAGGACTCAGACTGCCTTTTTAGGCCCTGCTTCTATAATACTTTAAAAACATTTGGACTGTAAAGATATCAAGTGATCATCTTCAATATTTAAAGTTTGATTCTGTGAACGCCCACAAAACGGGAAACAAACTGTTTACTGCAGTGTTCCAAGCCTGCCCACTTGCCCTTCAGTGACATTAAAATTGATATTTAATGTATATTTAATCCAACACAAGCACAGATCATGTAAGAGGAACATTGTGACGTGAAGCTGTCCACAGGAGGACGAGTTTAGGTCCACACGTACGCAGCAGTGACAGGCCATGTACTCAGGGAGTGTTGGGGCCTCTTTGGGACCCATCCATCCATTATCTACAACACTTATCCCTTTTGGGGTCGCAGGGGGCTGGAGCATTGGGCGAGAGGTAAGGTACACCCTGGACCAGTCACCAGCCAATCACAGGGCCACATAAAGAGACGGACAACCACTCACACTCTCATTTAAGGGGAATTCAGAGTCACCAAGTCATCTAAGGAGCAAGTTTTTTGGTCTGTGGGAGGATGCTGGAGTGCACAGAGAGGACCCAGGCATGCTCGGGGAGAACATGGAAACTCCACACAGAAAGGCCCTGACTGATATTTGTGTAGAGTTTGGAGAAAACTAATCTCATGATGTCACAAAACTGATTTCATATGCTGCTGTGACTTTGACGCTAACCAACCACTCTGACCCTTGTCCTCCGACCTCTGACATCAACACTCAGAGAACTGCTGCTCACTGGGTATTTTCTCTCTCTCAGCCATCCTCTACAGTTAACTACAATTACTGATATAACAAATATTTGGCCTATCTTTAGCCCCATTCATAATCACTATAACTGTAACCATCTTTAGCACCATATAGACATGAGGTCCCTCTTGAAAATGAGATGCCACATCTCAAGAGGCCTACCTCTAAATTTGTGCTCACAGAGACAAATTACCGGATGGGGATGGATTTATGGTCTGGGCGTCCTTGAGTCTGTCACTACCATAAAGTCTTATTTTCAGTCCATTGTCTGTAGGGGGCTCGGGGCTAAAGCCTATCTCAGCTGACACTAGGCGAGAAGCGGGGTAGGACCTGGACTGATCACTAGCCAATCACAGGGCTGACCATTTACAACTATCAGAGCCACTTGTTCCTTCTTCATTGTGGCCTCAGGTCAGTGTGGTCTAAGGCCTCACAACAGCAGAGGAAACAGTAGCCTTGGAGCTGCCAGGGGCCACATGGGGCCCTCTCTCTCCCTCAGTGTAGCTTACAAACTGATTTCAAATATCATTGAATGGAGTGGAGTCCAAAAACATGGACATCAGTTCGCATTTAGCACTTCCTGGTTCCAAAGGCTGAATGTAAATTTGATTTAGGAATTCATCTGCATCCAAAAAATGAGAAATAAAGGTTCTGATAGAGGCATGTGTGTGAGATTAATGTTTACAAGAAAATGATAAAAACACATTTGAAATTGCCCACTTTTGAATTTTAAGGTGTTGTTTTTAAGAGGATAGTTGCTAATAAATTGCTAACAAAGACTACAAACATGGCCGTGGACCCCAATGTGATCACTTCAGATTGTTTTCTTAAAGTTAGAATAATTCATACTCTATATCCACCAGGACCAACCTGATCAGACCATTGTATGAGGAGGGAATTCTCAAACAAGAGCTCACAGCGTGAAGTTAAACATTTGAAATGTTGTAACAGCCTCCAAGTCAAACCACCATGCTGTAGTTCAATAGAAGATCAATAATAGCTGTGAACAGAACATGCAGTTTTCATCATTTTTATTCAGTACCAACCTTAGAATCAGGAACAATCCAAAACCAGAATGAAACCCCATAGGATTTTTAGTCAAGTGAACTAGCATGATGCTCACTTCTATGTTGGCCCACAGAAACACATCATCCCTGCACCACAGCATAAGCATGAAAAAAAAGCAGATCTGCCAAGAAAATGGTAAAAATCAGGACATTTCCATATTAGAGTACATTAAGTTGCTTCGTAAGAAATTAGCTGTGTAACTGACTTTTTTTTTTTTTTAAGTATGTAATTTATGCATTACTTAACATAGTTGTTTAGAAAAAGAAAAGACCTGTAAGCAAAGTATTTTGTGTAAAACTGTACTCATTGAGTTTACTACACTGAGAAAGTAGGAGTTATTTTTTTAGCTCATTTGATAAACTTTGCATTTTAACCTAAAATCTGGATGTTGGTTCATTTGTGGAATAGCTAAAAATGTTCCTTTTGATTAATTAAGTCATCATATATGTTCATTAATGTAGTTAGTAGTGTGGCCCTCCAACAGTAACGTAGCCCTCTAGGTGGTGAAGTTGAGGTTTTTTCGCCAAGCTAAATTTTTGGCTTTGATTCTTTTGGACAGCAGTTGATTTTTCTGAAGTTTCGTGTCCAGTCAACCCACAACCGACCAATGAAGGAACTCGCTGTTTGCTTGTACTTATGTCAGAACGGAGGCTAGCTCCTTGGCTTGCTAGCTGTAGCTAGCTGATCATAGACTGTAAAAAAACTGACAAAGCCATGTGACGTCAGCTGTCTGATTATCACAGGAGCCTTTGGACAGTTGAGGATGCATTGTAATGTAATGCATTGTGTCATCTGAACCAAACTTTGGATCAACCTACTCACACAGGAAGAGTCTGTGTGGATTTAAGGTAGTCTTACCAATGGTAATTTCAGTATGGATATGCTGCCATGCAGTGGCGTGCACAGACTTTTTCAAGGGCAGGGGCAAAAAGGAAAAAAGGGCACAAACAGCGTGTTCTCACCACTGAAGAGGGCACTAGGCTTCATGTGTTGTCAAGGGCCCTTTTAGACATGTTTATATGTTATACAAATGGGACATTACGTAGCCCTAAAACAGACTAATTAGGCAGACTACTCAACTTAGTTTGTAGTTAAGATCAGCATCCACAAGAACTGTGTTGATTTATTGTTGGACTATGAGGAACACACATAAATGAATAAATAAATCCCAAGGGGTCTGGGGGCCTTGCCCCAGAAAATTTTCGATTAAGAAGATGCCATTTCCTGTATTCCAGTGCATTCAGGCATGAAAACAGGTCAGGGGTCAAAAAGGTGAGAAGGATACAACCCCTCTAGGGGGGTCCAGGGGCATGCTCACCTGGATGAAAATGTTGAATATTTCATATTTAAAAGCATCAATCTGATGCATTTCGGCAGAAAATTCAAGCAGAATTACAGGACAATATGAATGTATAATAAAGTATCTAAACATGGTCCCATTACCCAACACAGCATCGTGTGGATTTGCTGTTCATCATGAGACTGGGGTCCACATTCAAGATTTCCTGCTGCTTAACAGAAGGTTTTTTCTTGCTGCCATGATGGATCCATGTTGGGTTTTGGATATTGTATGTGTATATGTATGTTTATGTGTGTATGTTATACATGTTTATATGTATCTATATATAACATAGGTATAATATATATGTATGTATATATATATGTGTATCCATAAAATGAGGAGTTTGTCTTCAGCCTGCTCTGTGGTAAAGTGTCTTGAGATAACACTTGTTATAAACCAGAGCTATTCAAATAAAGATTGATTTATGGATTCCTCCGTGAAACCTGGAGATGGTTTGGAGTGAAAATCCCAGCAGTTTCTGAAGCTCCAACAAACATGCCACGCTCACAGTCTCTTAAATCACCTTCTTCTCCACCCTGATGCTCCATTTGAACTTCAGCAGGTCATCTTGACCATGTCTTTATGCCTAAATGCACTGCATTGCAGCCATGTGATTGACTATTTGTGTGAACAAATGCATGTGTGATGAGTTCCCTGCTCCTCGGGGTGTTTCCTGCTCCAACAGCCTCAGTGACTCAGGCAGGTTGGTGCCTTAATGAGGAAACAAGTCTCTCAGGAAGGTGAGTGTGCAGTAAGTGGACTCTTATCTGATTCTCCTCCATAACTCTCCTGACCTGAACACTGCATGTGAAGAACAGCCTGCAGAGGTGCGACTCCACAAAAGCAGGGGTTTATTTGACGGTTTTAATATTCAGGCCCTTGGACCTGTTCTTCACCGACACACTTCTGCTGCCGGAGTGTGAGGGTGGTGGTGTTTTCCTCCACTTTACTGATTGTTTTCTTGGCACTCATCTGCTCTCCTGCTGCTGACAGAACTGCTTATGGCAAGAGTCTCAGCAAACTTTCACCTTTCATTTGGCTTGTTTTTGGGAATATGTTTAAATCTAAGCTTCATTTATCCTGGATTAAACCGTGAGTGTCAGCAGAAATCGCCGGAGATTGCACACATACATATGTTCAATCTGCTGTGACTTTCAGCAAAAACCTATCATACTCAATGATTTTGAATCAATAGAAACAGATAAAAAAAGTGAGAAAGAAGAGTGAGAAAGAAAATAACATGACTGATGATAAAAATAAGGGGACCATGATTATTAAATCAATATGTCAAATTATCTTTTGTTTGGGAATTCTGGCACTTACCCTAAAACCTAAAACATTCTTACTTATATTAAATGTCCATATACATATATAAAGATGAACACAGGAGGCCTGGGTCTGCATTCATACACATAATCAGACACATCTGTAGCAGTAGGGCTGGGCGATAAAGCCAGAAATAACACTACGAGTATTTTCACACAAAATTCATTCTTAATAGTTGAAAAAGAAAAGAAAAGAAAAGAAAAGAAAAGAAAAGAAAAAAAAAACCAACAACAAATGACACCCAAAGAACAGAAAACAAGTCCTAATTTAGTTTGATTAGAATATGTCTCGGAAGTAACCCGAGCTTCCCACCCAGATTTTGAGTGCATGCAATAATTACCTCCGCCAAGGAGGTTATGTTTTTGCCAGTGTTTATCTGTCTGTCTGTCTGTTTGTGTTCAAAGTAACTTGAAAAGTTTTGAACGGATTTGGATGAAATTTTCAGGAATTGTTGGAAATGGGATATGGAAGAACTGATTAAATTTTGGGGGTGATCCAGATCACTGTCTGGATCCAGGAATTTTTGAAAGGATTCTTTAACATTGCCAGATAGGACCATTTTCGCCAAAGTGGACCGAAGCTGCTTGGCGGAGGTCTGTGCTCTCTGAGTGCTTTTCTGGTTTTGTTATTAAGGATGAAAGGGTATTGCCCATGTTAACACAGACATCTAATGTACCCCCAAAAAACATCAACATGCTTTCATTGATATAATGTCTAAATGATCGATTTTACTTCTTTGAATTATTACTAGCATAATACCTTGTGATTAACCTCATTTATTTATCCTTTTGGACATTCGATATACGAATCGTCTCATGCTTGTTATTGTCGTTAACAATTTTTGTGTTTAATTACCTCCGCCAAGGAGGTTATGTTTTCACCAGGGTCTGTCTGTTTGTTGGTCTCTTTGTCCATTAGCAAGACAAAAACTACTGGATGGAATTACATGAAAATTTAGCAGTGGTGTAATTTGGCCCAGGAAAGAAGCCATTACATTTTGGTCCTGATCCGATCCAGATTGACATCACAAAAAAACATTGAAGTTTATAAAGGCAAATCCCATTCATTTATGGCATTATGGGATTGTACTTTATTTGTACACTGACGTCTAGTTTTTCAATGTATAAAAAGTGCTTTATGAATAAAGTTTTTATTTGATTTGATTTGATTTGATTCAAGCCTATGTCACTACATTTTCCAGCTTCCCTTGCAATGTGAGGAGGAGTTCTCCACTCCGTCTGCTGTCTCTGCTCTGTCTCGAGCATTGTCCCGCCCACAGCACCATCTGATTGGTTACATGCTCTAGTTACACACAGAGTCAGAGCACGGCGAACAGCCAATCAGCAGTGAAAGCTGTGCATGCACAGTTCTGCTCACAGGGACAGCAGAGAGGAGGAAACATTTTACCAATGGAGAAAGCCCAGCGCTGTTCCTTGAGCAGACTCTTCTGAAATTGTAAGAAACATCCCAGTCCTCTACAACTCACAGCTACTAGTAACATCACTGTGAGCCCATTAACGTTATAGAAATATTACTGTGAGCCCATTAACGTTACAGAATTATTACTGTGAGCCCATTAACATTATAGAAACATCACTGTGAGCTCATTAATGTTATAGGAATATTACTGTGAGCCCATTAACGTTACAGAAATAATAATGTGAGCCCATTAACATTATAGAAATATTACTGTGAGCCCATTATTGTAATAGAAATATTACTGTGAGCCCATTATTGTAATAGAAATATTACTCTGAGCCCATTAACGTTATAGAAACATCACTGTGAGCCCATTAATGTTATAGAAACATTACTGTGAGCCCATTATTGTAATAGAAATATTACTCTGAGCCCATTAACGTTATAGAAATATTACTGTGAGCCCATTAATATGATAGAAACATTACTGTGAGCCCATTATTGTAATAGAAATATTACTCTGAGCCCATTAACGTTATAGAAACATCACTGTGAGCCCATTAATGTTATAGAAACATTACTGTGAGCCCATTATTGTAATAGAAATATTACTCTGAGCCCATTAACGTTATAGAAATATTACTGTGAGCCCATTAACATTATAGAAACATCACTGTGAGCCCATTAATGTTATAGGAATATTACTGTGAGCCCATTAACGTTATAGAAACATCACTGTGAGCCTATTAATGTTATAGAAACATTACTGTGAGCCCATTATTGTAATAGAAATATTACTCTGAGCCCATTAACGTTATAGAAATATTTCTGTGAGCCCATTAATATGATAGAAATATCACTGTGAGCCCATTTACATTATAGAAACATTACTGTGAGCCCATTAATGTTATAGAAATATTACTGTGAGCCCATTAATGTTATAGAAATATCACTGTGAGCCCATTAATGTTATAGAAATATTACTGTGTGCCTCTGTGTAGATTCTCACTCATCCAGGTCATGGTCATTCTGAAGATTCAAAAGCAAGGCAACTGGACTGTGTTGAGTTTGTTGGGAAGACGTTTCACTTCTCATCCAAGAAGCTTCTTCAGTTCCAAATGGCTGGTGCTGGAAGCAGATATTTATCTTGCTAGAGGAAAAACAACAACAAAGGAAAGGAGGAGTTGGAGAACGACTCATAGAAACTTATCCCAGGGTGATGTAACCCCTGAGAGTCGTTACCCTGAATAGGTCATTAACTCCCCCTGTCATGTGAGGTGTTATGGTCACATGTGCCCAGGTGTGAGTGTTTGGAGAGCTTTCTGGGGAGAGAGCTTAGCACTGCATTATATGTAGGTGAGAGATTGTGTCTGAGTCCACCACCTCTGTTAAGAGAAGGCTTCTCCAGTCTGGTGAAGATGGCTTCTTTAACTCCTCTTTCAAACCATCTATCTTCTCTCACCAACACCTGTACATTGCTGTCCTCAAAAGAGTGTCCCGTGTCCTTTAAGTGAAGGTGGACTGCTGAGTCCTGACCTGAGGAGGTGGCTCTCCTGTGTTGAGCCATACGCTTGTGAAGCGGTTGTTTAGTTTCCCCAATGTACAGGTCTGAGCATTCCTCACTGCACTGGACTGCATACACCACATTGCTCTGTTTATGTCTTGGTGTTTTGTCCTTGGGATGGACCAACTTCTGCCTTAATGTGTTTCCAGGCTTGGAGTGAACAGGAATGTGGTGTTTGCCAAAGATTCTCTTGAGTTTTTCAGATAAACCTGCAACATACGGAATCACAATGTTCTTACGTCTCTCTTCCCTTTCATGCTCCGTCTCCTTTCCTTTCTTGTTCTTCAAAAAGGCCCACTTTGGGTATCCACAGGTTTTCAGGGCTTCTCTAATGTGTTTCTGTTCCTTTTCCTTTCCTTCCTTCCTGGTAGGAACACTCTCAGCCCGGTGGTTGAGGGTTCTGATGACACCCAGCTTGTGCTGAAGCGGATGGTGGGAATCAAAGAGTAAATATTGATCCGTGTGTGTGGGTTTCCGGTACACTTCAACGTCGAGACCCCCATCTGTCTCCAAGTGTACTGCACAATCCAAAAAGGCCAAAACGTTGTCCTTAACATCTTCACGTGTGAACTTAATGTTGGTGTCCACTGTGTTGATGTGGTCTGTGAAAGCCTCTACTTCATGTGCCTGGATTTTGACCCAGGTGTCATCCACATACCTAAACCAGTGGCTTGTTGCTGCTCCATGGAATGAGGCTAGGGCCTTTCTCTCCACCTCTTCCATGTACAGGTTAGCTACTATGGGAGATACAGGAGAGCCCATGGCGCATCCATGTTTCTGCCTGTAGTAGTGGTCCCTGAACTGGAAGTAGGTGGTACTCAGGCAGAGGTCCAGTAAGGAGCAGATGTGGTCAGGGGTGAGGTTGGTTCTGACCTCCAGTGTACTGTCCTGTAAGAGATGTTTTCTTACTGCTTGGACTGCCTCTGTGGTCGGAATGCTGGTGAAAAGTGATGTGACATCAAAGGAAACCATGGTTTCCTGTGGGTCCAGTGTGATGTCCTTGATTTTCTGTGCGAAGTCCTGTGAGTTTCTGATGTGGTGAGTAGTGTGGCCAACAAGGGGAGCTAGGATTGTGGCCAAATGTTTTGCTATGTTGTAGGTGACCGAGTTGATGCTGCTGACGATGGGTCTAAGGGGTGCACCTTCCTTGTGTATTTTTGGAAGTCCATAAATGTATGGGACTGCTTCCCCTGGGTAGAGCCTGTAGTAGAGTGGCCTGTCGATCACTCCATCCTTTTCCAGCTTTTGGAGTAAGTTTATTACCTTCTTCTTGTACATCTACACAGAAAATCAAGGACATCACACTGGACCCACAGGAAACCATGGTTTCCTTTGATGTCACATCGCTTTTCACCAGCATTCCTACCACAGAGGCAGTCCAAGCAGTAAGAAAACATCTCTTACAGGACAGTACACTGGAGGTCAGAACCAACCTCACCCCTGACCACATCTGCTCCTTACTGGACCTCTGCCTGAGTACCACCTACTTCCAGTTCAGGGACCACTACTACAGGCAGAAACATGGATGCGCCATGGGCTCTCCTGTATCTCCCATAGTAGCTAACCTGTACATGGAAGAGGTGGAGAGAAAGGCCCTAGCCTCATTCCATGGAGCAGCAACAAGCCACTGGTTTAGGTATGTGGATGACACCTGGGTCAAAATCCAGGCACATGAAGTAGAGGCTTTCACAGACCACATCAACACAGTGGACACCAACATTAAGTTCACGCGTGAAGATGTTAAGGACAACGTTTTGGCCTTTTTGGATTGTGCAGTACACTTGGAGACAGATGGGGGTCTCGACGTTGAAGTGTACCGGAAACCCACACACACGGATCAATATTTACTCTTTGATTCCCACCATCCGCTTCAGCACAAGCTGGGTGTCATCAGAACCCTCAACCACCGGGCTGAGAGTGTTCCTACCAGGAAGGAAGGAAAGGAAAAGGAACAGAAACACATTAGAGAAGCCCTGAAAACCTGTGGATACCCAAAGTGGGCCTTTTTGAAGAACAAGAAAGGAAAGGAGACGGAGCATGAAAGGGAAGAGAGACGCAAGAACATTGTGATTCCGTATGTTGCAGGTTTATCTGAAAAACTCAAGAGAATCTTTGGCAAACACCACATTCCTGTTCACTTCAAGCCTGGAAACACATTAAGGCAGAAGTTGGTCCATCCCAAGGACAAAACACCAAGACATAAACAGAGCAATGTGGTGTATGCAGTCCAGTGCAGTGAGGAATGCTCAGACCTGTACATTGGGGAAACTAAACAACCGCTTCACAAGCGTATGGCTCAACACAGGAGAGCCACCTCCTCAGGTCAGGACTCAGCAGTCCACCTTCACTTAAAGGACACGGGACACTCTTTTGAGGACAGCAATGTACAGGTGTTGGCGAGAGAAGATAGATGGTTTGAAAGAGGAGTTAAAGAAGCCATCTTCACCAGACTGGAGAAGCCTTCTCTTAACAGAGGTGGTGGACTCAGACACAATCTCTCACCTACATATAATGCAGTGCTAAGCTCTCTCCCCAGAAAGCTCTCCAAACACTCACACCTGGGCACATGTGACCATAACACCTCACATGACAGGGGGAGTTAATGACCCATTCAGGGTAACTACTCCCAGGGGTAACATCACCCTGGGATAAGTTTCTATGAGTCGTTCTCCAACTCCTCCCTTTCCTTTGTTGTTGTTTTTCCTCTAGCAAGATAAATATCTGCTTCTAGCACCAGCCATTTGGAACTGAAGAAGCTTCTTGGATGAGAAGTGAAACGTCTTCCCAACAAACTCTACACAGTCCAGTTGCCTTGCTTTTGAATCTTCAGAATTACTGTGTGCCCATTAACGCTATAGAAGTATCACTGTGAGCCCATTAACGTTATAGAGATATTACTGTGAGCCCATTAATGTTATAGAAATATTACTCTGAGCCCATTAACGTTATAGAAATATTACTGTGAGCCCCTTAATGTTATAGAAACATTACTGTGAGCCCATTAATGTTATAGAAATATTACTCTGAGCCCATTAACATTATAGAAATATTACTGTGAGCCCCTTAATGTTATAGAAACATTACTGTGAGCCCATTAATGTTATAGAAATATTACTCTGAGCCTATTAACATTATAGAAATATTACTGTGAGCCCATTAACGTTATAGAAATATTACTGTGAGCCCATTAATATTATAGAAACATTACTGTGAGCCCATTAATATTATAGAAATATTATTGTGAGCCGATTAATATGATAGAAACATTACTGTGAGCCCATTAATGTTTTAGCAATATTACCCTAGAGCCCATTAACGTTATAGTAACATCACTGTGAGCCCATTAATGTTATAGGAATATTACTGTGAGCCCCTTAATGTTATAGAAACATCACTGTGAGCTTATTAACGTTATAGAAACATTACTGTGAGCCCATTAATGTAATAGAAATATCACTGTGAGCCCATTAATATTATAGAAACATTACTGTGAGCCCATTAATATTATAGAAATATTATTGTGAGCCGATTAATATGATAGAAACATTACTGTGAGCCCATTAATGTTTTAGCAATATTACCCTAGAGCCCATTAACGTTATAGTAACATCACTGTGAGCCCATTAATGTTATAGGAATATTACTGTGAGCCCCTTAATGTTATAGAAACATCACTGTGAGCTTATTAACGTTATAGAAATATTACTGTGAGCCCATTAATATGATAGAAACCTTACTGTGAGCCCATTATTGTTATAGAAATATTACTGTGAGCCCATTAATGTTATAGAAATATTACTGTGAGCCCCTTGATGTTATAGAAACATCACTGTGAGCCCATTAATGTTATAGAAATATTTCTGTGAGCCCATTAACGTTATAGAAATATTACTGTGAGCCCATTAATATTATAGAAACAGTACTGTGAGCCCATTAATATTATAGAAACATAACTGTAAGCCCATTAACGTAAAAGAAATATTACTCTGAGCCCATTAACATTATAGAAACATTACTGTGAGCCCATTAACGCTATAGAAATATTACTGTGAGCCCCTTAACGTCATAGAGATATTACTGTGAGCCCATTAATGTTATAGAAATATTACTGTAAGCCCATTAATGTTATATAAACATCACTGTGAGCCCATTAATGTTATATGAACATCACTGTGAGCCCATTAATGTTATAGGAATATTACTGTGAGCCCATTAATGTTATAGGAATATTACTGTAAGCCCATTAATGTTATAGAAACATCACTGTGAGCCTATTTACGTTATAGAAATATTACTGTGAGCCCATTAACGTTATAGAAACATCACTGTGAGCCCATTTATATGATAGAAAACTTACTGTGAGCCCATTATTGTTATAGAAATATTACTCTGAGCCCATTAATGTTATAGAAATATTACTGTGAGCCCCTTAATGTTATAGAAACATCACTGTGAGCCCATTAATGTTTTTGGAAATATTACTGTGAGCCCATTAATGTTATAGAAATATTACTGTGAGCCCATTAATGTTATAGAAACCTTACTGTGAGCCCATTAACGTTAAAGAAATATTACTCTGAGCCCATTAACATTATAGAAACATTACTGTGAGCCCATTAACGCTATAGAAATATTACTGTGAGCCCCTTAACGTCATAGAGATATTACTGTGAGCCCATTTATGTTATAGAAATATTAGTGTAAGCCCATTAATGTTATATAAACATCACTGTGAGCCCATTAATGTTATATGAACATCACAGTGAGCCCATTAATGTTATAGGAATATTACTGTGAGCCCATTAATGTTATAGGAATATTACTGTAAGCCCATTAATGTTATAGAAACATCACTGTGAGCCTATTTACGTTATAGAAATATTACTGTGAGCCCATTAACGTTATAGAAACATCACTGTGAGCCCATTTATATTAAAGAAACATTACTGTGAGCCCATTAATGTTATAGAAATATTACTGTGAGCCCATTAATGTTATAGAAATATCACTGAGAGCCCATTATTGTTATAGAAACATTACTGTGAGCCCATTAATGTTGGAGAAACATCACTGTGAGCCCATTATTGTTATACAAATATTATTGTGAGCCGATTAATATGATAGAAACTTTACTGTGAGCCCATTAATGTTTTAGCAATATTACCCTAGAGCCCATTAATGTTAAAGGAATATTACTGTGAGCCCCTTAACGTTATAGAAACATTACTGTGAGCCCATTAATATGATAGAAACCTTACTGTGAGCCCAGTATTGTTATAGAAATATTACTCTGAGCCCCTTAATGTTATAGAAACATCACTTTGAGCCCATTAATGTTATAGAAATATTACTTTGAGCCCATTAACTTTATAGGAATATTACTGTGAGCCCAATAATATGATAGAAATATCACTGTGAGCCCATTAATGTCATAGAGATATTACTGTGAGCCCATTAATGTTATAGAAATATCACTGTCAGCCCATTATTGTTAAAGAAATATTAGTCTGAGCCTATTAATGTTATAGAAATATTACTGTGAGCCCATTAATATGATAGAAATATCACTGTGAGCCCATTAACATTATGGAAATATCACGCTGAGCCCATTAACGTTATAGGAATATCACTGTGAGCCCATTAATGTTATAGAAATATTACTCTGAGCCCATAAACGTTTTAGAAATATAACTGTGAGCCCCTTAATGTTATAGAAACATTACTGTGAGCCCATTAATGTTATAGGAATATTACTGTAAGCCCATTAATGTTATAGAAACATCACTGTGAGCCTATTTACGTCATAGAAATATTACTGTGAGCCCATTAACGTTATAGAAACATCACTGTGAGCCCATTTATATTATTGAAACATTACTGTGAGCCCATTAATGTTAGAGAAATATTACTGTGAGCCCATTATTATTATAGAAACATTACTGTGAGCCCATTAATGTTAGAGAATTATTACTGTGAGACCATTAATATTATAGAAACATTACTGTAAACCCATTAACATTATAGAAATATTACTGTGAGCCCCTTGATGTTATAGAGACATCACTGTGAGCCTATTAACGTTATAGAAATATTACTGTGAGCCCATTAACTTTATAGAAATATTACTGTGAGCCCATTTATATCATAGAAACATTACTGTAAACCCATTAATGTTATAGAAATATTACTGTGAGCCCATTAACGTTATAAAAACATCACTGTGAGCCCATTAACATTATAGAAATATTACTGTGAGCCCATTAATTTTATAGAAACATTACTGTGAGCCCATTAATGTTATAGAAACATCACTGTGAGCCTATTAACGTTATAGAAATATTACTGTGAGCCCATTAATTTTATAGAAACATTACTGTGAGCCCATTAATATTATAGAAACATTACTGTAAACCCATTAATGTTATAGAAATATTACTGTGAGCCCATTAATTTTATAGAAACATTACTGTAAACCCATTAATGTTATGGAAATATTACTGTGAGCCCATTAATGTTATAGAAACATTACTGTGAGCCCATTAACTTTATAGAAACATCAATGTGAGCCCATTAATGTTATAGAAATATTACTGTGAGCCCATTAATATTACAGAAATATCACTTTGAGCCCATTAACATTATAGAAATATTACTGTGAGCCCATTAATGTTATAGAAACATCACTTTGAGCCCATTAATGTTATAGAAATATTACTGTGAGCCCATTAATGTTATAGAAACATCACTGTGAGCCCATTAATGTTACAGAAATATCACTGTGAGCCCATTAATGTTATCGAAATATTACTGTGAGCCCATTAATGTTATAGAAACATCACTTTGAGCCCATTAATGTTATAGAAATATTACTGTGAGCCCATTAATGTAATAGAAACATCACTTTGAGCCCATTAATGTTATAGAAACATACGTGGCAGCTCTGCTCGCCCACAGTCCCTCCAGATGTGCCTGTTAATCACTTGAAACAAGGCTGCTGATAATGTCAATACAGATACAGTCCGTCATAGCAGAGTGTAAAAACCTATCCCCCAAATTCCACATAGAGCGAACACACTGCTCACTAAAGCGCCGTGGTTTTGCTCCGACCGACAGGCTGGAGACTTCGCCCACTGGAAGCATGACACCAACATCTGTACAAGCAGCAGCAAATTGGTTCAGTCAACAAGTTACAAGACCTACTACTAACTAGGTCAGACTGATATTTTTCAATCAACAATGTGAATAAAATAATGGACTATAATGTTGGGTGCAAATAACAATTTATGGGTGGAACTGAGCTGCTTGGCGGAGGTCTGCGCTCTCTGAGTGCTTTTCTAATTTGTTTGCTTGTTAGCAAGATTACACAAAATCTGCTGGATGGATTTTGCTGAAATTTTCAGGAGATGTTGGAAATGACCCAACTCAGAAATGATGAGATTTTGATGGTGATCCAGATAACGACCATTAGTGAACATTTTTTATTTGTTCAATAACTGTCGAACTAATAATGATATCAACATGATTCTGAGTGCTATGTGTGTGTGTTCAGGGTCATGAACCATATTATGGTGGTAACTTTATCATGAACTATTGCTTATAGACGTAACAGCAATATGTGAGCTACCTTGGCGGTGGTTTGCACTCTCTGAGTGCTTTCTAGTTCAACATATGTCTGCGTTATGTGAGACCGAGCGGGACATGTTTTACTCTGAATACGTGTTCCTGTCATATTGACCTGAGATGTCTGCTCAAAGTTCAATAAAATTAAAAAAAAAAAAAAAACCAAAACATCAACATAAATGTCTCCAACTGTTGGTCATTTTTTAAAGACAAGCCTGTGCACCTGTGCCATGTGAGGACTTTTAATGGAAGCTGTGAAAAGTTTCAGCATTTCTGTCTTCATACAATAAACTACAATAGATTTGCAGAAAATGTATCTTTATTCCCAAACAAAAAATGTTTTTTTTGAGTATAATACATATAGATGACCCAGAGCCATGACATAACTCAATGCTGCATTGATCATACAATGCCATGAAAAAGTATTTGCCTGCTTCCTGATTTCATTTTTTTTTTGCATATTTGTCACACTTAAATGTTTCAGATCATCACACAAATTTTAACTTTAGACAAAGATAACCTGAGTAAATACAAATGCAGTTTTTAAATGATGATTTTATTTATAAAGGGACAAAAGCTCTCCAAACCTACATGACCCTATGTGTAAAAGTAATTGCCCCCTGAACCTAATAACTGGTTGTGCCACCCTTGGCAGCAATAACTGCAATCAAGTGTTTGTGATAACTGATGATGAGTCTTTCACATCGCTGTGGAGGAATTTTGGCCCACTCTTCTGCACAGAATTGTTTTAACTCAGCCACATTGGAGGGTTTTCAAGCATGAACTGCCCATTTAAGGTCACAGCACAGCATCTCAATTGGATTTAAGTCCGGACTTTGACTCGGCCACTCCAAAACCTTAATTTTATTTTTTTAAAGCCATTCAGAGGTGGACTTGCTAGTGTGTTTCAGGTCGTTGTCCTGTTGCATAACCCAAGTGAGCTTGAGCTTGAGGTCACAAACTGATGGCTGAACGTTCTCCTTCAGGATTTTCTGGTAGACTGCAGAATTCATGGTTTCATCAATCACAGCAAGTCGTCCAGGTCCTGAAGCAGCAAAGCAGCCCCAGACCATCACACTACCACCACCACCATGTCTGACTGTTGCTATGATGTTCTGTTTATCAAATGCTGTGTTGTTTTTACTCCAGATGTAACGGGACACACACCTTCCAAAAAGTTCAACTTTTGTCTGGTCAGTCCACAGAATATTTTTCCAAAAGTCTTGGGGATCATCAAAATGTTTTTTGGCAAATGTGAGACGAGCCTTTGTGTTGTTTTTGGTCAGTAGTGGTTTTGGCCTTGGAGCTCTCCCATGATGCCATTTTTGCTCAGTCTCTTTCTTATTGTTGAGTCATGAACTCTGACCTTAACTGAGGCAGGTGAGGCCTGCAGTTCTTTAGATGTTGTTCTGGTTCTTTTTGACCTCCTGGATGAGTCGTCGTTGTGCTCTTGGTGTAATTTTGGTAGGCCGACCACTCCTGGGAAGGTTCACCACTGTTCCCAGTTTTCTCCATTTGTGGATAATGGCTCTGACCGTGGTTCACTGGAGTCCTAAAGCCTTAGAAAGGCTTTGTAATAGACTGATAGACTTCAATCACTTTGTTTCTCATTTGTTCTTGAATTTCTTTGGATCGTGGCATGATGTGTTTCATATATACATACATATATACACACACATATATATATAGACATATGAATATCTATATATATCTATATCTATCTATCTATCTATCCATGTCTATATATATATATATATATATATATTATATACAGTGTATATACAGTGTTTTTATGTATATACATATATACACACACACACACACACACACACACACACACATATATTTTTGTATGCTCCAGGCATTCTTTCTACAATAGAAATCAAATATTCTTCAGAAAGTTCTTCCCACGTCTTTTGCAGAAGTTCCCATAAATGTGTGGCACTTGTATGTTGCTTTGCTTTTACTCTTCTGTCCAGTTCATCCCAAACCAGCTCAATGGGGTTCAAGTCTGGAGACTGTGCTGTCACTCCATGTTTTCAAGCTTACCATCTTGTTCTTTTTTCCTGAGGTAGTTCTGGCAGAGCTTGGACTGATGTTCTGGGTCATTATCTTGCTGTAGGATGAACCCCTGACCAATTAGGCTCATACCAGGGGGTACTGCATGGTGCTGCAGAATGCTGTGGTAGCCGTTTTGGTTCAGGGTGCCTCTCACTCTGTATAAGTCACCAACCCTGGATCCAGCAAAACAGCCCCAGACCATCACACTTCCTCCTCCATGTTTGACAGTCGATGTCACACACTGTTGAACCATCCTTTCACCTAACAGCATACCAAGATCCTGTGTGATGAACTGAAGATTTCAAATTGTGATTCATCAGTCCATAATACCTTCTACCAGTCTTCAGTAGTCCAATGGTGGTGTTTCATGGCCCAGCCAAGCCTCTTTGTCTTATTCTGATGTCTTAGCAATGGCTTTCTTGCTGCAACTCGTCCTGTCAAACCTGCAGCTTGAAGTCTTCTCTTCACAGTTGAAACTGAGACTTGTTTACTATGACCACTATTAAGCTGTGCTTGAAGCTGTTGTCCTGTGAGCTGCCTGTCACTCAAACTTTTAACTCTCAGAATCTTGTCCTCTGGTTTAGTTGTGGCTTTGGGTCTGCCAGACCTCTTCCTGTCAGAGTTTCCCCAGTTTCTGAGTGCCTTTTGATGGTGAAGAAAACTGTACTCACTGACACCTTGACTTTCTTTGCAATTTGTAAGAAAGACCTACATTTTTAAGTGTTACGATGGTCTGTCTCTCTTCCATTGTTAATTGCCTTTTTCTTGCCACTTTTGTAGCAACATCTGACTTTCTGCAGTACAATGCTGTTCAACTGATGCTCACAAGGGTATGGTACCACAGGGTATGCTTTTATGCAGACAGAGGGGGCTGTGAGCAATCAGGGAAAGTTGGAACACCTTTAGGAATTAGTAGAGCCAGCTTTCGAGGCTTGATCAACCTTCATTGCTGCAGAACAGCTTTAAATTGTTAACCCATTTCATATTCCCTGAACGAGGGCTTTTTGTATAATTCTGATTCATAATTTTTCATTTTTGAGTAACCTAACCTTTGATGTCAACAGTGGCTGAATGGGTGTCACAGAAGGTTAGACTGGGGGATCAGGGTCTGCTAAATGTTCTGGGCTACGTTGTGGGGTAGAACTCAAATGAAGGGACGCCCCCTCCCCTATAAGGTGCCAACCTATCCTGGTGGAGGAGTACTGTCCTGCCCCTAGGGGGCACCTGAACCCTACAAACCACTTCCCCCACCTGCTCTAGCACCCTGCATGGGCCATCCCAACATCTGTCCAGTTTTGGGCAACGTCCTTTCTTCCGTTTGGGCATGTAGACCCAAACCAACTGGCCAGACTTGAAGCTTCTGCCTTTGCTCCTCAAATCATAGTTTCTCTTTTGTCTCCAGCTGGTCCCTGGCAATAGTATGAGCCGTCTCCAGACAATCCTGCAGTTTCCTCACGTACTTCGGTCCTGGTGGGTCCCCAGCAGTGTCTGTTGGCCGTCCAAAAGTCAGCTCAGCTGGAGTCCGGATCTCCAGAGCTAGCATTAGCAGGGCAGGGGTGCAGTTTGTGGAGCTCTGGACAACAGAGCGATAGGCCATCAAGACTAGGGAAATATGTCTTTCCCAGTCGCACTGGTGAGTGGCAGTAAGGATGGCTAGCTGCTGCTGCATAGTACGGTTGAAACGTTCCACTAAGCCATCTTTGTAGCTGTAATGGCGTGGTGCGTGTTTTCTGCACATTCAACAGGTCACACCGCCTCTCTGAGGGTTTTAGGAACCACCACCTGCCACCTCTCCTCCTTGGATGCAGGCTCCTTCCATGCCCGCTGCAGCACACCATCCAACATGCGCAATGTACTGAACTTACTCCACAGGCCCTTTGTAGTCCCTTACAGGCCCATCACCCCCTCCCAGGGTGGTCTCTCCCCACTCTGAACCCACTGCCGCACTGGTTTTAGTTCTTTATCCTCCTCCTGCTGAGAGGCCCAATCTGCAGCCCACACAACCTCCAGCGAGCAGGATGTCTGTTCAGTAGCAGTCCCCTCTCCCCTGAGCTCCATTTCTCTGGCATCTTTGTGGTCGCAGTAGCCACAGCCGGCCGCTGCACATGGACGCCGGGACAGGGCATCAGCATTGACGTGTTGGGCTCCAGGTCGGTGCACAACGCTGAAGTGAAAAGACTGCAGCTCCTCCAGCCATCTTGCAACTTGACCCTCTGGCTTCCTGAAGGACATCAACCACTGAAGGGCTGCATGGTCTGTTCTGATAGTGAAGGGCATGCCGCACAGGTAATATTTGAAGTGCTGAGCAGCCAAAACAACAGCCAGTAGTTCATGTCTGGTCACACAGTAGCATCTCTTGCTCTTGTTGAAGACACAACTGAAATAAGCCACCACCCGCTCCCCTTCGGGACCCACCTGCGCCAGCACTGCTCCCATTCCAATATCGCTGGCATCTGTATCTAGTGTGAATGGTAATGTGGGGTCTGGTGTGATGAGAACAGGGGCATTTGTGAGGGCCTGCTTCAGGGTTGAAAAAGCCTCCTGACAATCTGACGTCCATGTGAAAGGCTGGTTGTTCTGGAGGAGGTGGAGAAGGGGGGCTCCAATGCAGGAAAACCCCCTCACAAACCTCCGACAGTAGGAGGCAAGTCCTAGAAAACTTTTGAGCTGCTTCTGGTTGCCTGGCACTGGCCAGTCCCTGATAGCCTGGATTTTCTCCTGGAGCGTGCTGATGCCGTCACCGTTCACTTTGTGGCCCAGAAACTCCACCTCCTGCTGCATAAAGTGACACTTATCTGGGTGCAGCTTCAATCCAGCAGCCTCATTTCAGCTGTCTGACCAGTCACTGTCCGCAATTTCACTGAAGTCGGCTCTAAAATGGTCCCTTCTGGAACGACGTCAGGCCTCACCAATGTGGCAGTAGATCCTGTATCCATGAGGGCTGGGCAGGAAACGTTCCCAACCAGGAACATGGCAGCGGTAACCCATCTCCGTCCAGCCCACAGTCAGCATGCGGTTCCCAGTAAATGGTTGACAGGGTCCGTGTAATCCAGGCTACACGGACCCTTTCCTGTTTCCCTGCTGACTTTTAGCCTCTGGACAGCGACAGAGCGTGTGCCCTGGCTGGCCACACCACCAGCAGACGCCAGGAAGGTTGCGTTGCACACCACTCTCTCTTGGCCCCACTGACAGATTTTTCACAGCACGTACCAGCTCCTCCGCCCATGCCGGTCTCTGTTCTGGCAGCTCCTTCACAGCAGCAGGTGACACTGGTGTGGATGTTGATAGCTTTATGGCACAGGTGGCAAGCTCTCTCTCCAGGGCCAGTTCAAGCGCCTCACCCAGTGTTGCGGGGTGGGCGAGCTGTACATGCAGGCGCAGCTCCAAAGGTGCCAAGGCATGGACGAACTGGTCACACACTAGCTCATTCAGGATTGGGTCTGGCATGCCACCATATGCACGTCTGCCCAGGCTCTCAATCTCATGTGCCAAGGTTCGGAGGGACTCACCTGGCTGCCTGACATGGTGCTTGAACTCACACTGCAAGGAGTCTTTCAGATTAAATAGTCCGAAGTGTCTCTGCAGCGCTCCAACCAACATAGTGTAGTCCTCTCTCTCCTCTGGGCTCAGGAGCAGGAGGCAGTCTGCAGCCTCCTCTGTCAGTGAAAGTGCCAGCTGCACAGCTTTAATCCTCCGAGCCCGCTGTGGCCGCTAACAGCTCGAACTGCGCTTGATAGGCTTCCCAGCTCCCTTTGCTGGAGAATGGCGGTGTTGTCGAGCGGGCCACGATGAGCTGTTGGGCGCCGCCATCTTTGTTTACATTCTGGTCTATCACTCTGGCTGCACTCATGAGCGGGCTGCATAGCATCCCAATGGCGGGGAACGGCGCCGTCCAGCCGCTGCGATTTCAAGTTCTCAGAGACCGTCATAGGGCTTTCTGGCATTTATATATATATATATATATAGATATATATATCTATATATATATATATAAATATATATATATGTGACACGACAAACATCATAGCCAACAGTCTAAGCGGACACATTTTTAATCCAGCTTGTGTAAGTAGGTGGAGTTGAAGATTTCGATGTCGTCCCAGACTGGTCTGTGGTTGTCTGTGGCCTGTGAGTCTCGAAACCATCCAACTGTGGGGTCGGGCCATAATCATGCATAGATCGTGCAGTCTGACCCTGACATGAAACAGAAGAGGTCCCAGGATAGAGCCTTGGGGAGCTCCACACATTGGCTCTGATAGTCAGTATGTGCTCAGCCCTGTGATTGGCTGCTAACCAGTCCAGGGTGCACCCTGCCTCTCTCCTGATGTTGGCAGGGATTTAGCCCCCCCATGATCCTGTCAGGAGTAGAGTGGTTTAGGTCAGAGGTCACCAACAGGTAGATCTCGATCTGCTGGTAGATCTTTCAGTCATTTGTAGCCGACCTCTCAGACTCGATGTGTCGGGTCTTACCCCGTCTCTGTGTCCACTTCTCTGGACGGAGCTGTTGAATGCAGCAGCTTGGCGAGGTAAATCAGGTCTACGTGACTTTCTTTACCTCGTTAGGTTTCTGTATAAGCGGGCTGTTCACACTCTTTAATTATTCCCCCTGTGCTCTTGTTGTTCCAGCCTTCACCTCTTAGAGTTTTGTTTTGTATTTCACCACGTAAGTTGGAAAACAGGAACGTGACCTCAGATCACCTGATTCTGTTTTTATTCCCTTTCTCAGACTGAAGATGTATCTGCTGGCACATTTCTGATCAGAATCAGAATCAGAATCAGAATTGTATTTACTGCCAATACCCACTGCCCACATTTACACATACAAGGAATTTGACGTGGTAAATTGGTACAAAAACAATCAACATATAATTAGAATAAGAATAAAAATAAGGGTCAGGAGGAATAAAATGAAGTATAAAATAGTTAGAAAATACTGCAAATTGACTTGGGAATACATCAAAAATATACAGAATAAACAATAGTCATAAAAAAGATCAAAAACACGACCGAACAATATATACAGAGGGTGCAGTGAAGGAGCTGTACAGATGGGCGGTGAACTTTTTAACAGTCTAAATATGATATAAATATGGATTCAGTGTGCTGAAGGAAAAGTGAATCTTTTACTCATAACAGTACTTTATCAGACGTCCTGCTATGAGGAAATGCCTTCTGAATGATTAAACTCCAGGAGTTATAAATTGAGCTGATAGTCCAGATAAGCAGTCACCTTTGACCAGATATAAGAGGACCAGAGCCAACCGTTCACCTTCAGGGTGTTGGCGTGATGTGAAGGTGTATCGGCCAGGACCATAAAGTTTATGCAGATATGATTGTACATGAACTCACTCTCTGAACTCCAGATCTATTAAAGTCCAAAGTCAATACATGATACCATGATCACGACATTGCTCCTGCAAGCTACAAGTAAACATGAGGCTCAAACAACTTTGACCTCTGACCTCCAGAATCTGAGGAGGTCATCCTTCAGTCACAGTGGACTGATGGTGTTTCTGAGAGGTCACATTTACAAGTTGACCTTTGACAACCCACCGCAGAGGTCACAGGTCCAGAGGCATAAAGACCAGCAGGCCAAGGACCAGCTTAGCTCACACAGCGATGGAGTGGTCCTCAGGCTGGACGCAGGCACTCTTAGGAAACACAAGACATGAGACATTTCCTGCTCCACATACATAGAGCACGCTGGCCTCTCTGCTTTCCATCCATCCATCATCTACACTGCTTTGGTCTGTGGGAGGAAGCAGGAGTGCCCGGAGAGAACCCACACATGCATGGGGAGAGCATGCAAACTCAACACAGAAAGGCCCTGAATGACACGGGGTTTGGACCAGCCTCCCTCCTCTCTGCTTCATACCAAAACAATCTATTTTATTTTTATTATTTTTAAGATTAACTTTTAAATTTAGAAGAAACCAAACATGGAAATGTTTCAAATGCTTTTGATGTTGTAGGAAAATCATCAGTGGTTGAGAGTCTGATCAGAATATCCTTTTTATTTGACAGAATCACATGATCAATAATCCAGGCTTTGGGGGGGCGTTGCTGTGAATGAGTCCCTATCAGCTGGAAACAACTCTGGGGCTTCATTTATAAAGCTTGTGTACGCACAAAAGAAAGCGTGCGCCACTTGTAAGCAATGTTTGGGATTTATAAAAAACAAACTTCACAGGAGAATGTGCGCACCTCCTCAGCAGCTCTGACCCTGTCGTACGCACAAAATCTGGACAAACAGGAAACTGCAACCCCGACAGGAGAAGGATGAAATTAAAGACAGCTCTGTGGAACTGATGCATTTATGTGAAATAATCGAATATTACACATTTCACAACACATCTCATATGTGGAGGATATATTTGCAAAAACAAAGAAAGAGGGCAAATGTTTATTGATGACCCAGGAACTTTGAGAATGCATGCACGAGCGCGCCCACATGCACGCGTGTGTGTCCACACACGTAACCTATATTGTTGAATCAGTTATGTATTAAAATGTCATGATCATTGCACAAAACTGCTGATCAAATAGTCTACAACACCTGTAGCTGTTCAGGAAGTGAAGTGATGTTTGGATATAAAAAGGCGTAAAGGTGCACAGTGTCTTATCTGGCACTGCTGGAGGATGTGACTCATGGGAGACTCCAGTGCATTTGGTGCATCCGTGTCCCCTCCGCCTTTATCACCACACCACTCAGGAGGGATTCCCCGATGATCCCAGACAGCTTTTCGTCTGTGTGTGTGTGTGTGTGTGTGTGTGGGGGGGGGGCTCCAGTGTGCCCAAACCCCACCTGTCACACAGACACTCTTTCTATGGAGAGCGATTTGCCTTTTCACCTCCACTTTTATGTCAGATAATTTCTTTTTTCACTTCAGCCACAGTCCGACCCTCTGAGGCAGCCTTATTTACAGAATAAGCCCCATGCTTCTTGTCCTTTACCTTTCTGACATTAGTGATGCCCACTCTGTGCCCACCTATTAATAGTGAAATTGATATCATTGAATATTCATCAAGGGCGTTCACCTGACCTTTAATAGGCACCATGTGGGCGGGACAAAGCGTTCCCTCAGGTGTGACAACTTTAGAGTTGATTGTTCTTTATAAATGGAAACAGGCGTAGGATGTGCGTGCGCACTCTTTTATAAATCTGAAAGTTTTTGTATGCACACATCTTCTGTGTTTCCAGCGTACGCCACCTGTAGTGATCTTTTCTATGCATTTTATAAATGAGGCCCCTGATCTGGACCAGGGTCCACATTGTTAGTTCATCAGGAGCTACAACACACTGAGCAGATGGACGACACAGTTTTAAGCTTCAAAGAGTAAAATTTAAGACTTAAAAACCTCAAAGATCTTCTAAATGTGTAACAGCTACAAACTGAAACAACTCTGTTTGCTTTGTCATAAATTCACACCTTCATCATCTAAAAAACTCTGATTTATAAATAAGAAATGATCTTTCTTTGGTCTTTCACTCTTGGGAGGAGTGGCTGCAGGCTTTAAAAGCTTTTATGAGTTTGTACATTGGTGACTCTTTTGAACTCTGACTTCGGTTTCTGGTAAATTCCACCTTTATTGTCCAGCAGAGATCACATCAGTTCACACCCACAGTAAAGGTGTGTGGGTCATAAAGGTGTTGCATACACTCTTACCTGACCCTGCCTTACTGAAAGCTCTCCTCACCTGCAGGATCCTTCATTTGATCTCAGCCTGCAGAGCTGCTCACAGGTGCTACTCGACCAAAGTGTGGATTTGTTTCACTGACTGACGGTTCTGGACTCCTTCTTCAGACGCTCTTCAGCAGGAGTCCTCCTGCTGGAGAGAGAGTGACTGAGTGATGGCGTTTTCCTCGACTTTATTGATGCTTTTCTTAACTCTCATCTGCTCTCCTGCTGACAGATCTGCATATGGTAAGATTCATAAATTCAGCAGATGTTCACTCATGTTTGGTTCATGGTCAAAGTCTCAGCAGTTCCTGCCATACGCTCAAGACTTACAGGAAAACCTAAAAATCAAAGAAAAAAAAAAATATTGGTAAAAACACACACAGCAAGGGGTCCAAATATAGAATAGGAAAGACATCAATTCTTCATGGACTATAAATGTGCACTGACTGAGAAAAATAGTAAAAAACAGCAGAAAACTGAGAAAGAGGAAAATATGTATGTGACAAAAATTTAAGGTTTGGAAATGTTTGAATTTAGACCTCATTATCTGGATGACAAAAGGGGATAATTCATGAAATCACTTCATGCCAAAAACCCAAAAGGAAGGTAAAAAAACACCTCATCCTGTGACAGGGAGTAGACCTGTCCAAAAAGACCTGAGGGGTCTGGATATGTCCTGGGAAAATAAATGAACATGGGCTGAGGACCATTAATTGCTTCATAAACCAGGAGAAGGATTTTAAGATTCATCCTTTAGACTGTTAAGTGCTTACTAACCAGAAGAAGGATTTAAGTCTACATTTTAGACAATTAAGTGCTTTATAAACCAGGAGATGGACTTTATGTATATCCTTTAGACCGTTATGTGCTTTATAAACCAGGTGAAGGGTGTTAAAATGTATCTATTAGACAGTAAAGTGCTTTATAAACCAGGAGACGGACTTTATAGACCGTTACGTGCTTTATAAACCAGGTGAAGGGTGTTAAAATTATCTATTAGACAGTAAAGTGCTTTATAAACCAGGAGACAGATTTTAAAATTGATCTTTAAAAACAATGCTTCTGTCCTTTAGACTGTTAATTGCTTCATAAACCAGGAGAAGGATTGTAAAAACCTATCCTTAGACCACGAAGTGCTTTATAAACCATTAGAGGGATTTTAAAATCTATCTTTTAGACAGTTCAGTGCTATATAAAGCAAGAGGTGCCTTATAAACCAGGAGAAGCACTTTAAATATATCCTTTGGACTGTTGTGTGCTTTATAAACCAGGTAAAGGGTGTTAAAATGTATCTATTAGACAGTAAGTGTTTTATATACCAGAAAGATTGTAAGGTCCATCCTTTAGACTGGTAAAATGTATACATTAGACTTTTCAGTGCTTTCTAAACCAGGAGAAGGATTTTAAAATCTATCCTTTAAACATTTAAGTGCTTTATAAACCAGGAGAAGGACTTTAAAATCCATCTTTTAAACTTTTAAGTGCTTTATAAACCAGGAGAAGGATTTTAAAATATATCCTTTAAACATTTAAGTGCTTAATAAACCAGGAGAAGGATTTTAAAATCTATATTTGAGACAACAAGTGCTTTATAAACCAGGAGAAGAATTTTAAAATCAATCCTTTAGACGATTAAGTGCTTTATAAACCAGGAGAAGGACTTTAAAATCCATCTTTTAAACTTTTAAGTGCTTTATAAACCAGGAGAATGTCTTTAAAATCTATCCTTTAAACATTTAAGTGCTTTATAAACCAGGAGAAGGACTTTAAAATCTATCCTTTAAACATTTAAGTGCTTTCTAAACCAGGAGAAGGACTTTAAAATATATCCTTTAAACATTTAAGTGCTTTATAAACCAGGAGAAGGACTTTAAAATCTATCCTTTAAACATTTAAGTGCTTTATAAACCAGGAGAAGGATTTTAAAATATATAAATGGGCTGTTTAGTGCATTAAAAATCAGGATATTGACTTCATATTCTATCCATTAGACTGTTCAGTGCTTGATAAACCAGGAGATGGATTTTAAAATCTATCCTTTAAACATTTAAGTGCTTTCTAAACCAGGAGAAGGACTTTAAAATCTATCCTTTAAACATTTAAGTGGCTTTCTAAACCAGGAGAAGGACTTTAAAATCTATCCTTTAAACATTTAAGTGCTTTATAAACCAGGAGAAGGATTTTAAAATCTATCCTTTAAACATTTAAGTGCTTTATAAACCAGGAGAAGGATTTTAAAATATATAAATGGGCTGTTTAGTGCATTAAAAATCAGGATATTGACTTCATATTCTATCCATTAGACTGTTCAGTGCTTGATAAACCAGGAGATGGATTTTAAAATCTATATTTGAGACAACAAGTGCTTTATAAACCAGGAGAAGAATTTTAAAATCTATCCTTTAGACGGTTAAGTGCTTCATAAACCAGGAGAAGGACTTTAAAATCTATCCTTTAAACAGTTAGGTGCTTTACAAACAAAGTGAAAGGTGTTAAAATGCATCCATTGGTCGGCTAAGTGCTTTATAAACCAGGAAAAGGATTTTAAAGTATATCCGCACAGTGTAACTTGCTTTAAAAACCAGGAGAATGTCTTTAAAATCTACATATTAGACTGTTCAGTGCTTTATAAACAGGAAAAGGATTTTAAGATCTATCCTTGGGACTACAAGTGCTTTATAAACCAGGAGATAAATCCATGGACTGTAAATTGCTTTTTAATCCCGAATAATTTTAAAATCTGTCTTTTAGACCGTTAATTGCTTTATAAACCAGGAGAAGGATTTTTCAAATATATCCTTAAGACAATATGTGCTTTATAAACCAGGAAAAGGACTTTTAAAATATATCAATGGGCCGTTAAGTGCTTTAAAATCAGGAGATTGACTTTATATTCTGTCCATTAGACTGTTCAGTGCTTGATAAACCAGGATAAGAATTTTAATATCTATCCATTAGACTGTTAAGTGCTTTATAAACCAGGAGAAGCACTTTAAAGGACCTCTTTCACAATACATGTAATTTTGCCCAAAGCCCAATTTTTTGTTTATTGTGTGGTATTTGTAGTACACCCAGAGACTCCCAAGAATATACCTTTAGAAAATCCAAAAGTCATCCAGGGCCTGTACTATGACCTATTTTATGATCATTGCCATAGGTGTGAGCCAGGGTGCACACTTTACCCCAAAACTTACTCAAACACAAATAATAAATCATCAAATTGGGTCAAATCACCTTCACTGAAATCTGGTGCATCTTTTGAAATCAAATGTAAAGCTAAGTATTACAATTGAAAGAAGTTATTGAATTTTACCTGGAAAAAAAATAGTTTTTTTTATGATTTTTTTCAACAAATTCAATTCTTTGGAGATGTGTCTGACCAACTTACAGTTGCTGTACACCTAAAATACTTACAAATTATTTGGCCATATATATATTCTCAAAGTGGGAAAAAAATCATCAAATTCTGAGACCGGTAAAGTTGTTCAATTAACAGGTTGGGTTACTGTGGTAGAATCAGGATACTGTTCCATATCTTGTATATCAGGGAACCTTTAAAGATTTGTTCAGAATTCATCCTTTAAGTATGATTTCTTTTAGAATTTGAATGCTAGATTCAAAACAAACATTTCACATTAGACAGTTAAGTGCTTTACAGACCAGGTGAAGGACTTGAAAATCTATCCTTTAAACAGTTAGATGCTTTATAAACCAGGAGAAGGATTTTAAAATATATCCTTTAAACATGTTAGTGCTTTACAGACCAAGAGAAGGATTTTAAAATCTATCCTTAAGATAGTTAAGTGCTTTACAGACCGGGTGAAGGACTTGAAAATCTTTCTTTTAAACAGTTAGGTGCTTTACAAACAAGGTGAAGGGTGTTAAAATGTATCCATTGGAACGTTAAGTGCTTTATAAACCAGGAAAAGGATTTTAAAGTATATCCGCACAGTGTAACTTGCTTTAAAAACCAGGATAATGGCTTTAAAATCTATCCTTTTAGACTGTTCAGTGCTTAATAAACAGGAGAAGGAATTTAAGATCTATCCTTGGGACTACAAGTGCCTTATAAAGCAGGGGAAGGATTTTAAGATACATCCATGGACTGTTAATTGCTTTATAATCCAGGATAATTTTAAAATCTGTCCTTTAGACCGTTAATTTTAAAATCTATACTTTGGACCAGCTCAAATGAAGCTCTTACTGAAAATTAGATCTAGTTGAATTCTAATTAAGTATTCAGTTCCTCCATCTAAGACATGAGTACAGATGAAATGTCATGATGAGTCAGGATCTAAAGGTTCCTTTATCCTCCTGACTTTAAGTGTAGATTTAAAAAGTCTAAGACATTAAATCTTCCAGCATTTAGTTGATTTATCATCACATTCTTTCAGATGAGCTTTTCTTTTCCTCTAAAATCTAAAAGCATCTTGTTGTTTTTCACATGAGCTGAGCATGTGAAGTCAGTAAATGAGTGTTTGGTTAGTCATTTCTTTGTTGGAACTTTGTCTTGGTAATAAATCTCATCCTGTAGTGAAGTCTTTTTGTTTCCTTTTATTGGAGCCTTGTTTGTGAAGAACATGTGTTTGTGGGATGAGCAGCAGAGCTGGGTCTGAGGACTGAGCCCTGATTCAGTACAGGTCTTAATGGGAAGCAGTCTGAGAGGTTCAGTTTAATCCTAAGGCTGAAGAACATGTTTTTAATGATGTGACTGCAGTTTCAGTTTGTGACTGTTGAGAATTCCAAGATGTTTAAAGGAAGACACAGACAGAATCAATCTGCAGCCTCTTGATAATACACAAAGGGCTCTAATTTCATAGACCAGGCGCAGGCGCAGCGCACCTGCACCTGCACCTGCGCCTGCGCCTGCGCCTGCTTGGGCTAATGGGATGTATCCAGGGCATTTTGAAAGTGTCCTGCATGGCGCAGTCCAGTGCTGCGAGGCGCACCCACGCCTCCATCCCTCCCACTGGCGCAAGTAGCTGAGAGGAAGGAGAGGAGGCGTGAGTGGGTTTAACACAGCTGAGTGTGATCTTCACCAATCAAATGAACGCCTCTCCTCGCCTTTAAATGTGCCCCAGGCGAGGTGCAGTGACAATTTCACCTCGGTGGCGAAGATGGTCAGAGCTGCTGTCACTTTTACAGCAACTGGGGGAGTGCAGGGGCCACCGGGCCGCGCATTGGAGGCCACGATGCGCGTCACCGTGTGGACCACCTCGCGGGACAGATGTAATCTGTTCCTGTGTCATAATAGGAGTACAAAATTAAGTGATAATTACATTTAAACACAGCAGCAGGCTAATCCATTCATCATGCTTGTGATCCACCTGCATTACTGGTCTGTCATCGTCAAATAGAAGAACCTTTGGTGAAATATTCCCCTGATATCTCCTCCTCATCCTCCTTGCAGTAATATACTTCATCTTTTTAGATCATGTTAAGAATAAAGATGAAAACAGGGAAATATGGGCAATCACAGGTAAATCCTTAAGACACTGAGTGACTTACATTTATTCAGAGAGCGTCTCTCTCTTTTTTCTTTTCTTTTGAATTTCATGAGATGAGAGAAGCCGGATACTCCGTATCGGATGATGTGGCTGTTTGTGGTTGGCTTGAGAGAAGTGAACTCGTTAGTTATGACAAACGTCTCTGATCTGACATCAGATGTGACGGGACAATTAATATTGATACAAATGTATGTGCTGGTTCAGACGGTTACATTAAATCGTGGTTGTTGTGATTGTTTATTGCATTGAAATGTGCCTGACACTCTGGATACCTGCCTGTGAGGTTTTGGTGACGTGTGCGCACTGTGCCAAATTACCACTGCACCAGGTGCGCTTCGCCTGTGCCGAGAATAGACCAGGTTGGAGCTGGCGAGCTTTCAGCGCACCTTCCCTGCAGTTTTTTGGCACAAAATTGTCACTGCGCCAAGCTGAATCTGTGGACACCTCCCCCTGGTGCGCCGTCAAACCCATCTCGGTGCAGCTGGACTACCAAAGTGCCAAATTGGCTGCGCACGGTGGTGTACAGGATAAAAATACCACTGCGTGGGGTGTGCCAAGCTCCGCGCCAGGAAATTAGGGCCCATAGAGTGACAGTTAGTGCTCCAACTGACTATGTAGGATCTGGACCAATTAATGTGAGGACTGTGCTACTTAAGTCAGGGGAGACCAAGAACTAAAGGGGAGAAAGGTGAAGGGATAACGAAAAAGCTGACCTGCTCCCGATGATTACCTGAGAGCAGAAGAGTGAGAGGGATGGCACGGTGAGTGACTAGGGAGATTAGGTGTCCATCCAGGGCATCAACCCTCTTGGGATGAGGCAGGGGTTCCAGAGGAATGTTATGTTCTCTGATGAATCCCTCGTGGAATTTGTCATCAGCACCAGAGTCCAAAAAGACATTAGTCTGAACAGAGTTACTGGGCCATAAAAGGGTAGAGGGGAATGATACTCTTGGTGAAGAGCTAGGGGATGAAGAGGTCTGACTCACCACTACGCTCTTCCCTAGTGGTGAGTCCGCTCTTTTGGCCGGCGTGGACAGGGAATAGGAGGAAAGGGGATGATCACTCCCTCTGCAATAGATGCAGAGCTGCTCCTCCAGGCGTCGCTGTCTTTCTCTCTGACTCAGTCGAGTCTTTCCCAACAGCATGGGTTCCTCCGGGGCAGCAGGGGGCACCCGAGGAGAGGGAGAAGGCAGAGCATCCAGCAAGACCTCTCCCTGGTTCTCTCTCTCAACCTGTTATCTATTCTTATGCTTAAAGAAATTAAATCATCCAGAGAGGTAGATTCGTCCCTAGTAGGCAATTCGTCCTTTAATTCCTCGGAGAGCCCCTTCATGAAAATAGCCATAAGAGCCTGTTCGTCCCACCCACACTCGTAAGCTAAAATTTGGAAATCAACAGAATAAGAAGCCACAGGTTTCGAGCCCTGATTAAGGGACAATAAATGCTTCGCGGCCTCCTGCCCCTGAATGGGGTGATCATAAACCTTCCTTAAATGGGAAGTGAATTGGTCGAATGAACTTAACAAAGTTGAACCTTCCTACCACAGTGCTGTTGCCCATTTAGCCGCATTACCCCTAAGCAAATTGACCATGTAAGCTATTTTGGTCTCCTCGGAGGAATAGTTAGATGGCTGCAGTCTGAATACTAACTCACAATTAAAAATAAAGCGCCCACAAGAACCAAAATCCCCGGCATAAGGCTCAGGGGGAGACACTAAAGGTTCTCTACAAGGGTGGGGGGAGGGAGAGAGAGGAGCAGGGACTGAAGCAGGAGGAATACTCCGGGAGGGGTAGCAGGGCCATGGAGGGTGAACTCATTGAGCAGGAGGCAGATCAAGGTGTAACAAGGAATTTTATTGATACAGCAGGATCAGGTGAGGGGATTAAAGGGGGAGTTCAGTGTTTGTGGAGGATCTTTGTGAGGAAGGTAAGTATTTAAAGGTGGTTGGTGTGGTGAGGGCTCGTGGAGACACTATGGAGAGACGGAGCAGCGAAAAAGATGAGTACACAAGCGATAATCCAAAAACCACACAAAGAATGCACCAAAGCAAAAACTCCCAGCGGGAGATCAAAAGGCTTAGCTCAAACACACTGAAAGCAAAGAGCATAAGAGAGTCGGCCAACAAACCACTGTAGTTGTGGAAATCCACTGGCAACTGAAGAGGTGTCCATGAGCTGGCTTTGTAGTGAAGCTGATGAGGTGATTGCAGGCAGGTGTGTAGCTCCAGAGGATCAGTGCAGGGAGAAACCACGCCCACTCCCCATGCAGCAGAGAGGCAGAGGATCAGGAAATGCCTCCAAAGAGGCAAAAACAGCTCAGAGAGGGGGAAATCTCACACTGCACCTCTCAATATTTGGTCATCTCATTTGAATCAGACTTTTACTCACTTTGACACACCCTCATAATCATAATCTGATGACTCTAGTCTTTAAACTAAGATCTTGTGACTGTATAGTTATAACTCTACTGAAATCCAAACTTCATTCTCCCAAATATTTATCTTATATGTCCCAGTCTCATCAATTCACTTATAAATTTTATTGAGCTCATTCAGAACTCTCCCAAAGGAAATATCTGAATGCAAATATACATGTTCATGTGCGTATCTAGGTCAGAGACAAATAAGCATTTGGATGATGGGCAATTCAAAAATGTTTTAATAGATTGCTTTAAAAGCTTGAATCAGCTTTGCAAAGATGGGTATTTTGTATTTCTGTTGGATTCAAGCAATCTCAAATAGCTTTTGAACCATTTTTCCCCCCCAAAAAATACAGATTGCCCCTGAAAATGTCAAGTGGTGTTACCACAACAAAAGGAGAAATATTACATTGTATTTCCACCAACAGTGTATGCAAGTGTACTTCTAAAACGGTGACTTAATTTTAATCTATCACTTGAACATACATTCTGTAAGAGTTATATGGACATGAATTTTCCTTCAAATTGTAGTATTTTTGAAAATATACTGGTTACAACAATTGACAAAACCCAGTATAGAGACCAGTTGTTTTACAGTTTACAGAAGAAACTGACACTAAAAATCGAGCACAACAGTCACCAGAGTCAATTGAATTTGCTCTTTTCATTATTTTCAATGGAGAGGAAACACCACCACACAGAATTGAGTGATTTTAATTAGTTAATTTAAGAATTAATTAATGCATGGACTCGTGCTCTGTGTTAAACCACTTTTATATTGCTTGGTTAATGGCATCTATTGGGGACAAACAGGCTCTATTATATTACAATAACCATGAAACAATAGAAAGTCAAATGTAATTTTACAAATTTAAATTAAAATCTTTGATAAACATTTAATATGTTATTAGAATTTCATGTCTTTTAAAGCTACTGTTATATTCAACACTGTCAATATATTTTATTGAGATTTTCACCTTTTTTCAACAAGTTAAAGTATTTGGTACCAAGTTTTATGGTAACTACACACTGACATCTTTACCATTATAACTTGAAAAGTCTCTCAAAATGATCAAATCCAGAAGTTTTAGACTGGGTCTTCAAAATGTACATGCAAAATGTATTCAAGTAGTTTAAGAATTTATTTTCGAACTTTAACCTTTTTAAATTTAACTGAACCATAGGAACACAAAAAATTGCATCCTGTCATTGACCAATGTGTGTATTTGAGTGTAAGTGCTTGTGTATGCTTCTGCATGTTCATAGACAAAAAGATGTGGGTAGATGTGTGTACATGTATGTGTATTTGTATTAGTGTATATTGCATGGGTAAATATACACTTTGTGTGTCTGTTTGTATGGTGTGTTGAAGGTCATCTTGATAATTTTGATAGACCAAGAATATTTGATTTTTCATTCCATATTAAGTCTTGTCCTCCCAATCATATGGTTGAAATCAGATTTGAAAATGAATTACATGTTCTTATATTGACAATTTGGAACCTAAATCATTGGCTATTTACTGATAGACATGGGCTTGAATCAAACAAATTATTTACTGGAAAATGTTTGGCTTCTTCTCACTCCTTTTCCAACCATGTAACATTTATCCATGTGTTAGTTTTCTTTTCCTTTTTCCTGTCTGCATTTTATTTCGCCTTTTGTTATATGTATTACATAAACTCCTTAATCAATCAATTGATATTAACACTCAATTCGCTCAAAGTGTATTACATTGCTATTTGGCAATTTAACAACTATCCCTTTGTGGTTTTTGCACTAAATTAAACCAAAATCCCAACTTTTTTTCAGGTTTCAACATTGTTCTTTCAACCTTATGTCAAACCTATCCAATATTTTGAATAAATCTCAAATTTTCTCACAAAATTGTACAGCTTTCAACAGGAAAGTATTTCAGCTTTTTCTACGAAAGACTTTAATATGATACAGAAGTGCACTTAATTTCTTAAAGTTTCTTGCAACGTCACAGCTTTATTCTCGCAGATTTAAGACTTCATTCCGATAAGAACATGCCATTTAGCTGATTTATATATCACTACTGGTCAAAAGTTTTAGAACACCCCAATTTTTCCAGTTATTCATTGAAACTCAAGTCGTGCAAGTCCAATGAACAGCATGAAATGTCACAAAGGTAAGTGCTGTACTGCCATAGCTTAAAAGAAAAGGTTAGGTTACTCAAAACTGAAAAGGTGAGATGGGTGAACAATTTAAAGCTGTTCTGCAGCAATGAAGGTTGATCAATCCTCGAAAGCTGGATCTACTAATTCCTACAGGTGTTTTAACTTTCCCTGATTGCTCACAGCCCCCTCTGTCTGCATAAAAGCATACCCTGTGGTACCATACCCTTGTGAGCATCAGTTGAACAGCATTATACTGCAGAAAGTCAGATGTTGCTATGAAAGTGGCAAGAAAAAGGGAATTAACAATGGAAGAGAGACAGACCATCGTAACACTTAAAAATGTAGGTCTTTCTTACAAATTGCAAAGAAAGTCAAGGTGTCAGTGAGTACAGTTTTCTTCACCATCTAAAGGAACTCAGAAACTGGGGGAACTCTGACAGGAAGAGGTCTGGCAGACCCAAAGCCACAACTAAATCAGAGGACAAGATTCTGAGAGTTAAAAGTTTGTGTGACAGGCAGCTCACAGGACAACAGCTTCAAGCACAGCTTAATAGTGGTCATAGTAAACAAGTCTCAGTTTCAACTGTGAAGAGAAGACTTCAAGCTGCAGGTTTGACAGGACGAGTTGCAGCAAGAAAGCCATTGCTAAGACGTCAGAATAAGACAAAGAGGCTTGGCTGGGCCATGAAACACCGCCATTGGACTACTGAAGACTGGAAGAAGGTATTATGGACTTATGAATCAACATTTGAATTTCAGGTTAACACGCAGGATCTTTGTACGCTGTTAGGTGAAAGGATGGTTCAACTGTCAAACATGGAGGAGGAAGTGTGATGGTCTGGGGCTGTTTTGCTGGATCCAGGGTTTGGGACTTGTACAGAGTGAGAGGCACCCTGAACCAAAACGGCTACCACAGCATTCTGCAGCACCATGCAGTACCCTCTGGTATGAGCCTGAGTGGTCAGGGGTTCATCTTACAGCAAGATAATGACCCAGAACATCAGTCCAAGCTATGCCAGAACTACCTCAGGAAAAAAGAACAAGATGGTAAGCTTGAAAACATGGAGTGGCTGCACAGTCTCCAGACTTGAACCCCATTGAGCTGGTTTGGGATGAACTGGACAGAAGAGTAAAAGCAAAGCAACATACAAGTGCCACACATTTATGGGAACCTCTGCAACAGACATGGGAAGAACTTTCTGAAGAATATTTGATTTCTATTGTAGAAAGACTGCCTCGAGTGTGTTCAGCTGTTATAACTGCCAAAGGTGGCTACTTTGATGAGTCAAGAGTTTAGGATACATTTTGGCCTAGAAATTGATTTCATGATTACTTTTTTTACTCCAACTGCTTTTTTTGCACTATGCTTTCATTTCAGAGTCCAATGAGACATTAAACTGAATAATTTTCTGTTAAAAACTGGATATATTGAGGTGTTCTTAAACTTTTGACTGATAGTGTACCTCAATTCTGATAAGGGTAATACTCACTTGTAATATTGCACCTCTCAGTGTCTTAAATTGCACCTCTTATTTTCATAAAATATGTGGTCACTCTTGCTTCACTTATTCATTTGTCCTAATTCCTATTCCCCGCGGATTAGTTAATTAAAATATTAATTAAACTGTGCACCTCTGAAATGTCAACACTAGTTCTTTGTGTCTTTTTCCAAGTCTCTGAGGATTTCTAAATCTTTTTCAAAGGTTCTGAATTTTTTCCAGCCACTAATAGCTACTGATGTTATATGCTTTAACATTTTGGTTCTGTTCCAAATAAATGTGACTAAAATGATTAGATTTCAGTTATTGACCACATGTTTAAGATATCAACAGGTGTGTATTGTGATTGAAATGATTAACTCTGATGTTTAAATCATCAAAATGTGTAAAATGCAACGTAGGGCCAGTAACCTGAATGCTTAGAATATCAAAAATATGTTTTAATTAGGATTAAAATTCTGAATCCACATGTGTAAACTTATCAAGTGGGATCAAATGCAACTGAAATTAACAGGCTAGATACTTGGAACATCAAAATGTGTTAAATGCAATTATAAAGATTACACCACCAGTGTAAAATATCAAAATGTATTGAATGCGATTGAAAGAATACCAATCTATGTGTTCAGATATCAAAAATACATTAACTGTGACTGAAAATCATAAATCAATGTATGTAGAAAGTCAAAACATTTTAAATCCAGCTGAATAGATAGCAACTGAGGCCTTTAGATATTAAAAATGTGTAATATGTGGTACAAAATGATCAACCAACATGTCTAAATATCAAATGCATCTGAAAAAGTATCAACCTAATTCATTCGGCTGTTTAAAATAACCAAAATGTGTACTTTAGTTTCTCATATACAGGAGCTTTAATTTTTCCTTCCTTAAAAAAAAAAGTTCTCCTGTTCTGTGAAAGTCGAAGTTATGTCGTCTGCACACTGACTCATCCTGACAGTCCGTCCTGTTATAAAAATGCCTCTTAAGTTTCTTTTGTTCATGAAAAGCAAATCTGCATTTGACACAGGAATAGTTAGGTGGACGGAGACAAATGGACCCCTCTGATTAAAATCTTTTCAGGATTAAACCAGGAATTCATCAGACACTACAGTAAGAGTCAGATCTCCCCTGGATCTCCAAAGAGGAGACACATTCTGTCACAACAAAGAAATAAAACCTCCCTTAATCAGGACGCTGACAGCCGTGTTTTAATCCTAAAACCCGGCTGTCATGATTGTGGAAACATTTATATCAAAGATCAAATCACAGATTGTCTAAAGTTCTCCTGGTCTCTGTCATCAGATGAGTGAATGTCCTAAACATCAAAAAGAGATTAAGATGGTGCACCATCAGGCCTTACTGCATCCTTATGAAACACGCGTATCTGAGTTTGAACTCATTAATAATTAATCCTTCAGCGTTTTTTCAGATTCTAGTCAGTGTGACATTAACGTAACAATAAAAACATCTGACAAGAACAAAACTTAACAAAGGGACCTTTTCAGCATCTTAAATAAATGCACACCTCTACATTAACCACTTATGTATAATGAGTTACTATTGCAAGTATGAAAATCATAATAATATTAATATTATTATGATGAAAGACAAGTAAAGTTTTAATAATAAACAAAATACTTATTGCAATTCCAATAATAATTCCAAAATCTATAATTAAAAATAATAAAAACAATTACAATTAAAATAATAATAATTATTATTATAATAATTACACTAGTTGTTAAAATAATTACAGCAATAACCTATTGATCTTATTTCTTGTCACTCTTTGGTCCATCTTAAATTATGTGTAGTTCTTTTGAACCCAGTGCGTGCTACTTCCCTTGTACTTGCCCTGTACTGCTGCAACACCTGAATTTCCCCTCTGGGGATCAATAAAGGATTATCTTATCTTATCTTATCTTAAAATTAAAATGACAACAAAAATGTTTTAATGTTATAAAAACAATAACAAGTACATGATGGTGATAATAAGTGTATGTTGTTGTAATAAATACAGAAATAATAATAACAAACACAATAATAATAATATTGAAAACAAATACAACAGTAATAACAAAATAATAAAAATAATCATTATTAATCATTAAATATTATCCTATCACAACAGGAAATGTATTGATAATAATAATAATAATAATAATAATAATAATAATAATGATAATTGTATTATAGTTATATTACAATAAAAAGATGATAATACTTATATTAGAATAGATATTTATTATTATTTAAAAAGCATAGAATGTACATACAGTTATGAAATGACAAAAAGCATCAGCTTTCCATATAATGTGTGAATTAACAGAAGTGGGTCGGCCACATAAAATCTGTAAAAACAGTCAGAAATCTGAATATTTAGTCATAAAAGTCAGTGAATCCCAAATTTAAAATCAGTTTTTTCTCACTCCTTAAGTCATTTCTTATCCTCTTCAGTAATATTCAGAACAATATTTTGATATTTTATACATAATTTCTAAACCTGATCCCAACTCTAATCTCACTATTTCAGTTTCTCTTTGACCACTGCAGCCCTCATCTCAAGATTTTAATTTTGTTGCCATTTCAACTCCAATCACGTCTCTTTAACTTTAATAAGCACCATTTTCACAATATCGACTCTCATCCAGCCGTTACTCTCTAACCTCACAATTTTAATTTTGATTTGGCCATTTCAACTTTTACCCCTAGATTAATTTGCTCCAATTTGACTTTCTGTCATCATTTCACATTTAATCTGTCAGATTCATCTTCAGTCCTGCCATTCCAACTCTAATCTTGCTTTAAAAACAAAACCTCCCATTTTTACTTCTATCTTACTCTTTCACCTTTAATCTCAACAGTTACACTCATCACTATTTTTTACGTCATTCCTGTTCGAACTCTGATTTTAGCATTTCAACTCTGTCTCTCATCTCATCTTAAACCTTACCATGACAACTGTAATCAGCCATTTTATTTTAATGTCCACAGTTAAAAGTCATTGTTGCAGATTTAAGTCAAAACGGTTCACTCACAACTATGAATTGGTTCTTATCATTCATTTAAAAGAGCCGTTAAAAAGACTCGAGTCGTTCATGAACTTCCAATCTCTACCGCAAACCTCCGCAGAAGTAGGTCAACAACACAAAGCCTTTGTTTAAGAGTAAAGAAGATAATACGATGATAGCAGAAGATAAAATAACATAACAAATTGAAAAACTTACAAAAGGCACACAGGACTGTTGAGAGTTGACCGCTGAAGAGTTTATGACTGTAAGTCTAGACTGGAGTCTATCTGCTTGTCATGGAGTTGGGAGTGAGGCAAGACATAAAACGAAAAGAAAAGTTGGCCTATCGCTTAAATTTCTGTTTCAACTCCGATCAAATAATTTCAGCATTCACCAGTCCATATTTATGTAAACCACTTTGACATAATCTCTTACCATAAAGGTAAATCCCACTACGCAATCTTGAATCTCTCTGTTTCAACTTCAATCACATAATTACAACTTTAATCCCACAAGTAAGCTCACCATTTTACCTTTAATCCTGTTTTTTTTTTAGTATTTATCTCCACCTACAATGTAAAACTGTACATTTCAGTTTCAATCATACCATTTCACTTTAATCATGATATTCTTATATTGACTCAACTATAATCTCAGTTTAGAAATGTAATCCCAGTTTGATTTAAAACTCAGAAATTCAACTTTAATCCAGTGAAACAATATCCTTGCATTTCAACTAATCTCAACATTTAAACTATAGAGCACCAGATATTACACCATTACAAAACATTTACAACATAAATCTTGCCATGTAAACAAAATCTGGTCATTTTTATGCAGTTAAGACGGTTTTATTGACGAAAATATGGCGAAAACATTTGTGGTCTGGTTTAACAAAAGAAAAAAAAACACAAAAAAGGGACTCTTGGACCTGTAAAAACATTTATCAAACAAAAACATGAAATGATGACAAAAAAAGTCAAATCTGTGACAGGTCATCGTAGCAGAAAGCAGGACAGAATGAACCTTTGAATACATGAACAGTAAAAAGAATAAAAATTAATATGAGGATTATTGTGCTGTCTCTCATGTAGCAACAACAACAACTGAGCACACAACAAACTATTCAATTGAACAAACAACTGAACCAACAACTGAACTGACAACTGAGCAAACAACTGAGTCAACAACTGAGTCAACAACTGAACCAACAACTGAACCAACAACTGAACTGACAACTGAGCCAACAACTGAAACAACAAATGAGAAAACAAGCCAGCCAACACCTGAAAAAACCACTGAAAAAACAACTGAGCCAACAACTGAACCAACAGCTGAACCGACAACTGAACTGACAACTGAGCCAACAACTGAACCAACAACTGAGAAAACAACCGAGCCAACAACTGAAAAAAACACCATACAAACAACTGATCCAACAACTGAGCAAAAGACTGAACCAACAACTGAACTGACAACTGAGCAAACAACTGAACCAACAACTGAACCAAAAACTGAAATAACAACTGAACCGACAACTGAACTTACAACTGAACCAACAACTGAAATAACAACTGAGCCAACAACTGAACCAAAAACTGAACCAACAACTGAACTGACAACTGAGCAAACAACTGAAACAACAACTGAACCGACAACTGAACTAATAACTGAACTGACAACTGAACTTACAACTGAACCAACAACTGAAATAACAACTGAGCCAACAACTGAACCAACTGAACCAACAACTGAACTGACAACTGAGCCAACAACTGAAACCACAACTGAACCAACAACTGAACCAACAACTGAACTGACAACTGAACCAACAACTGAACCGACAACTGAACCAACAACTGAACCAACAACTGAAATAACAACTGAGCCAACAACTGAACCAACAACTGAACCAACAACTGAAGTGACAACTGAGCAAACAACTGAACCAACAACTGAACTGACAACTGAACCAACAACTGAACCGACAACTGAACTTACAACTGAACAAACAACTGAAATAACAACTGAGCCAACAACTGAACCAACAACTGAACCAACAACTGAACTGACAACTGAGCAAACAACTGAAACAACAACTGAACTGACAACTGAGCAAACAACTGAGTCAACAACTGAGTCAAAAACTGAGACATCAACTGAACCAACAACTGAACTGACAACTGAGCCAACAACTGAAACAACAACTGAGAAAAAAACCCAGCCAACAACTGAAAAAACAACTGAAATAACAACTGAGCCAACAACTGAACTGACAACTGAGCAAACAACTGAAACAACAACTGAGAAAACAACCGAGCCAACAACTGAAAAAACCACCATACAAACAACTGAACCAACAACTGAACCAACAACTGAACTGACAACTGAGCAAACAACTGAACCAACAACTGAACTTAAAACTGAACCAACAACTGAAATAACAACTGAGCAAACAACTGAACCAACAACTGAACCAACAACTGAACTGACAACTGAGCCAACAACTGAGTCAACAACTGAGTCAACAACTGAACCAACAACTGAACCAACAACTGAACTGAAAAGTGAGCCAACAACTGAAACAACTGAGAAAACAACCCAGCCAACAACTGAAAAAACCACTGAACAAACAACTGAGCCAACAACTGAACCAACAACTGAACCAACAACTAAACCAACAACTGAGCAAACAACTGAAACAACAACTGAGATAACAACTGAGCCAACAACTGAAAAAACCACCATACAAACAACTGAACCAACAACTGAACCAACAACAGAACCAACAACTGAACAAACAACTGAACCAACAACTGAAATAACAACTGAACCAACAACTGAACTTACAACTGAACGAACAACTGAAATAACAACTGAGCAAACAACTGAACCAACAACTGAACCAACAACTGAAATAACAACTGAGCAAACATCTGAACCAACAACTGAACCAAATACTGAACCAACAACTGAAATAACAACTGAGCAAAAGACTGAACCAACAACTGAAGTGACAACTGATCCAAAAACTGAACCGACAACTGAACCGACAACTGAACTTACAACTGAACAAACAACTGAGCCAACAACTGAAACAACAACTGAGTCAACAACTGAACCAACAACTGAACCAACAACTGAACTGACAACTGAGCCAACAACTGAAACAACAACTGAGAAAACAAGCCAGCCAACACCTGAAAAAACCACTGAACAAACAACTGAGCCAACAACTGAACCAACAGCTGAACCGACAACTGAACTGACAACTGAGCCAACAACTGAACCAACAACTGAGAAAACAACCGAGCCAACAACTGAAAAAAACACCATACAAACAACTGATCCAACAACTGAGAAAAAGACTGAACCAACAACTGAACTGACAACTGAGCAAACAACTGAACCAACAACTGAACCAAAAACTGAAATAACAACTGAACCGACAACTGAACTTACAACTGAACCAACAACTGAAATAACAACTGAGCCAACAACTGAAACAAAAACTGAACCAACAACAGAACTGACAACTGAGCAAACAACTGAAACAACAACTGAACCGACAACTGAACTAATAACTGAAATAACAACTGAGCAAAAGACTGAACCAAAAACTGAAGTGACAACTGATCCAAAAACTGAACCGACAACTGAACCGACAACTGAACTTACAACTGAACAAACAACTGAGCCAACAACTGAAACAACAACTGAACCGACAACTGAACTGACAACTGAGCAAACAACTGAAACCACAACTGAACCAACAACTGAACCAACAACTGAACTGACAACTGAACCAACAACTGAACCGACAACTGAACCAACAACTGAACCAACAACTGAAATAACAACTGAGCCAACAACTGAACCAACAACTGAACCAACAACTGAAGTGACAACTGAGCAAACAACTGAACCAACAACTGAACTGACAACTGAACCAACAACTGAACCGACAACTGAACTTACAACTGAACAAACAACTGAAATAACAACTGAGCCAACAACTGAACCAACAACTGAACCAACAACTGAACTGACAACTGAACCAACAACTGAAACAACAACTGAACTGACAACTGAGCAAACAACTGAGTCAACAACTGAGTCAACAACTGAGACATCAACTGAACCAACAACTGAACTGACAACTGAGCCAACAACTGAAACAACAACTGAGAAAAAAACCCAGCCAACAACTGAAAAAACAACTGAGCCAACAACTGAACTGACAACTGAGCAAACAACTGAAACAACAACTGAGAAAACAACCGAGCCAACAACTGAAAAAACCACCATACAAACAACTGAACCAACAACTGAACAAACAACTGAACTGACAACTGAGCAAACAACTGAACCAACAACTGAACTTAAAACTGAACCAACAACTGAAATAACAACTGAGCAAACAACTGAACCAACAACTGAACCAACAACTGAACTCACAACTGAGCCAACAACTGAGTCAACAACTGAGTCAACAACTGAACCAACAACTGAACTGAACTGAAAAGTGAGCCAACAACTGAAACAACTGAGAAAACAACCCAGCCAACAACTGAAAAAACCACTGAACAAACAACTGAGCCAACAACTGAACCAACAACTGAACCAACAACTAAACCAACAACTGAGCAAACAACTGAAACAACAACTGAGATAACAACTGAGCCAACAACTGAAAAAACCACCATACAAACAACTGAACCAACAACTGAACCAACAACAGAACCAACAACTGAACAAACAACTGAACCAACAACTGAAATAACAACTGAACCAACAACTGAACTTACAACTGAACGAACAACTGAAATAACAACTGAGCAAACAACTGAACCAACAACTGAACCAACAACTGAAATAACAACTGAGCAAACATCTGAACCAACAACTGAACCAAATACTGAACCAACAACTGAAATAACAACTGAGCAAAAGACTGAACCAACAACTGAAGTGACAACTGATCCAAAAACTGAACCGACAACTGAACCGACAACTGAACTTACAACTGAACAAACAACTGAGCCAACAACTGAAACAACAACTGAACCGACAACTGAACTGACAACTGAGCAAACAACTGAAACCACAACTGAACCAACAACTGAACCAACAACTGAACTGACAACTGAACCAACAACTGAACCAACAACTGAACCAACAACTGAACCAACAACTGAAATAACAACTGAGCCAACAACTGAACCAACAACTGAACCAACAACTGAAGTGACAACTGAGCAAACAACTGAACCAACAACTGAACTGACAACTGAACCAACAACTGAACCGACAACTGAACTTACAACTGAACCAACAACTGAAATAACAACTGAGCCAACAACTGAACCAACAACTGAACCAACAACTGAACTGACAACTGAGCAAACAACTGAAACAACAACTGAACTGACAACTGAGCAAACAACTGAGTCAACAACTGAGTCAACAACTGAGACATCAACTGAACCAACAACTGAACTGACAACTGAGCCAACAACTGAAACAACAACTGAGAAAAAAACCCAGCCAACAACTGAAAAAACAACTGAAATAACAACTGAGCCAACAACTGAACTGACAACTGAGCAAACAACTGAAACAACAACTGAGAAAACAACCGAGCCAACAACTGAAAAAACCACCATACAAACAACTGAACCAACAACTGAACCAACAACTGAACTGACAACTGAGCAAACAACTGAACCAACAACTGAACTTAAAACTGAACCAACAACTGAAATAACAACTGAGCAAACAACTGAACCAACAACTGAACCAACAACTGAACTGACAACTGAGCCAACAACTGAGTCAACAACTGAGTCAACAACTGAACCAACAACTGAACCAACAACTGAACTGAAAAGTGAGCCAACAACTGAAACAACTGAGAAAACAACCCAGCCAACAACTGAAAAAACCACTGAACAAACAACTGAGCCAACAACTGAACCAACAACTGAACCAACAACTAAACCAACAACTGAGCAAACAACTGAAACAACAACTGAGATAACAACTGAGCCAACAACTGAAAAAACCACCATACAAACAACTGAACCAACAACTGAACCAACAACAGAACCAACAACTGAACAAACAACTGAACCAACAACTGAAATAACAACTGAACCAACAACTGAACTTACAACTGAACGAACAACTGAAATAACAACTGAGCAAACAACTGAACCAACAACTGAACCAACAACTGAAATAACAACTGAGCAAACATCTGAACCAACAACTGAACCAACAACTGAAATAACAACTGAGCAAAAGACTGAACCAACAACTGAAGTGACAACTGATCCAAAAACTGAACCGACAACTGAACCGACAACTGAACTTACAACTGAACAAACAACTGAGCCAACAACTGAACCAACAACTGAACCGACAACTGAACTGACAACTGAGCAAACAACTGAAACCACAACTGAACCAACAACTGAACCAACAACTGAACTGACAACTGAACCAACAACTGAACCGACAACTGAACCAACAACTGAACCAACAACTGAAATAACAACTGAACCAACAACTGAACCAACAACTGAAGTGACAACTGAGCAAACAACTGAACCAACAACTGAACCGACAACTGAACCAACAACTGAACTGACAACTGAACTTACAACTGAACCAACAACTGAAATAACAACTGAGCCAACAACTGAACCAACAACTGAACTGACAACTGAACCAACAACTGAAACAACAACTGAACTAACAACTGAGCAAACAACTGAGTCAACAACTGAGTCAACAACTGAGACATCAACTGAACCAAAAACTGAACTGACAACTGAGCCAACAACTGAAACAACAACTGAGAAAAAAACCCAGCCAACAACTGAAAAAACAACTGAAATAACAACTGAGCCAACAACTGAACTGACAACTGAGCAAACAACTGAAACAACAACTGAGAAAACAACCGAGCCAACAACTGAAAAAACCACCATACAAACAACTGAACCAACAACTGAACAAACAACTGAACTGACAACTGAGCAAACAACTGAACCAACAACTGAACTTAAAACTGAACCAACAACTGAAATAACAACTGAGCAAACAACTGAACCAACAACTGAACCAACAACTGAACTCACAACTGAGCCAACAACTGAGTCAACAACTGAGTCAACAACTGAACCAACAACTGAACTGAAAAGTGAGCCAACAACTGAAACAACTGAGAAAACAACCCAGCCAACAACTGAAAAAACCACTGAACAAACAACTGAGCCAACAACTGAACCAACAACTGAACCAACAACTAAACCAACAACTGAGCAAACAACTGAAACAACAACTGAGATAACAACTGAGCCAACAACTGAAAAAACCACCATACAAACAACTGAACCAACAACTGAACCAACAACAGAACCAACAACTGAACAAACAACTGAACCAACAACTGAAATAACAACTGAACCAACAACTGAACTTACAACTGAACGAACAACTGAAATAACAACTGAGCAAACAACTGAACCAACAACTGAACCAACAACTGAAATAACAACTGAGCAAACATCTGAACCAACAACTGAACCAAATACTGAACCAACAACTGAAATAACAACTGAGCAAAAGACTGAACCAACAACTGAAGTGACAACTGATCCAAAAACTGAACCGACAACTGAACCGACAACTGAACTTACAACTGAACAAACAACTGAGCCAACAACTGAAACAACAACTGAACCGACAACTGAACTGACAACTGAGCAAACAACTGAAACCACAACTGAACCAACAACTGAACCAACAACTGAACTGACAACTGAACCAACAACTGAACCGACAACTGAACCAACAACTGAACCAACAACTGAAATAACAACTGAGCCAACAACTGAACCAACAACTGAACCAACAACTGAAGTGACAACTGAGCAAACAACTGAACCAACAACTGAACTGAAAACTGAACCAACAACTGAACCGACAACTGAACTTACAACTGAACCAACAACTGAAATAACAACTGAGCCAACAACTGAACCAACAACTGAACCAACAACTGAACTGACAACTGAGCAAACAACTGAAACAACAACTGAACTAACAACTGAGCAAACAACTGAGTCAACAACTGAGTCAACAACTGAGACATCAACTGAACCAACAACTGAACTGACAACTGAGCCAACAACTGAAACAACAACTGAGAAAAAAACCCAGCCAACAACTGAAAAAACAACTGAAATAACAACTGAGCCAACAACTGAACTGACAACTGAGCAAACAACTGAAACAACAACTGAGAAAACAACCGAGCCAACAACTGAAAAAACCACCATACAAACAACTGAACCAACAACTGAACCAACAACTGAACTGACAACTGAGAAAACAACTGAACCAACAACTGAACTTAAAACTGAACCAACAACTGAAATAACAACTGAGCAAACAACTGAACCAACAACTGAACGAACAACTGAACTGACAACTGAGCCAACAACTGAGTCAACAACTGAGTCAACAACTGAACCAACAACTGAACCAACAACTGAACTGACAACTGAGCAAACAACTGAGTCAACAACTGAACCAACAACTGAAACAACAACTGAACTAACAACTGAGCCAACAACTGAACTTAAAACTGAACCAACAACTGAAATAACAACTGAGCAAACAACTGAACCAACAACTGAACCAACAACTGAACTGACAACTGAGCTAACAACTGAGTCAACAACTGAGTCAACAACTGAACCAACAACTGAACCAACAACTGAACTGAAAAGTGAGCCAACAACTGAAACAACTGAGAAAACAACTGAGCCAACAACTGAAAAAACCACTGAACAAACAACTGAGCCAACAACTGAACCGAAAACTGAACCAACAACTGAGCAAACAACTGAAACAACAACTGAGATAACAACTGAGCCAACAACTGAAAAAACCACCAAACAAACAACTGAACCAACAACTGAACCAACAACAGAACCAACAACTGAACAAACAACTGAACCAACAACTGAAATAACAACTGAACCAACAACTGAACTTACAACTGAACCAACAACTGAACTGACAACTGAGCAAACAACTGAACCAACAACTGAACCAACAACTGAAATAACAACTGAGCAAACATCTGAACCAACAACTGAACCAAATACTGAACCAACAACTGAAATAACAACTGAGCAAAAGACTGAACCAACAACTGAAGTGACAACTGAGCCAAAAACTGAACCGACAACTGAACCGACAACTGAACTTACAACTGAACCAACAACTGAACCTACAACTGAGCCAACAACTGAACCAACAACTGAACCAACAACTGAACTGACAACTGAGCAAACAACTGAGTCAACAACTGAACCAACAACTGAAACAACAACTGAACTAACAACTGAGCCAACAACTGAAACAACAACTGAGAAAACCACCCAGCCAACAACTGAAAAAACCACCATACAAACAACTGAGCCAACAACTGAACCAACAACTGAACCGACAACTGAACTGACAACTGAGCAAACAACTGAAATAACAACTGAGAAAAAAACCGAGCCAACAACTGAAAAAACCACTGAACGAACAACTGAGCCAACAACTGAACCAACAACTGAACCGACAACTGAACTTACAACTGAACCAACAACTGAAATAACAACTGAGCCAACAACTGAACCAACTGAACCAACAACTGAACTACCAACTGAGCCAACAACTGAAATAACAACTGAGCCAACAACTGAACCAACTGAACCAACAACTGAACTACCAACTGAGCCAACAACTGAACCAACAATTGAACTGACAACTGAGCAAACAACTGAAAAAACCACTGAACAAACAACTGAGCCAACAACTGAACCAACAACTGAACCAACAACTGAACTGACAACTGAGCAAACAACTGAAACAACAAATGAGAAAACAACTGAACCAACAACTGAACCGACAACTGAACCAACAACTGAACCAACAACTGAACTGACAACTGAGCAAACAACAGAACCGACAACTGAACTGACAACTGAACCAACAACTGAACTGACAACTGAGCAAACAACTGAACCAACAACTGGATCAACAACTAAAATAACAACTGAACCGACAACTGAACTTACAACTGAACGAACAACTGAAATAACAATTGAGCCAACAACTGAACCAACAACGGAACCAACAACGGAACAGACAACTGAGCAAACAACTGAACCAACAACTGAACCAAATACTGAACCAACAACTGAACCGACAACTGAACTTACAACTGCACCAACAACTGAAATAACAACTGAGCCAACAACAGAACCAACTGAACCAACAACTGAACTACCAACTGAGCCAACAACTGAAACAACAACTGAGAAAACAAGCCAGCCAACAACTGAAAAAACCACTGAACTGACAACTGAGCCAACAACTGAGCCGACAACTGAAAAAGGCACCATACAAATAACTGAAACAACAACTGAATCAACAACTGAACTGACAACTGAGCAAACAATTGAACCAACAACTGAACCAACAACTGAAAATACCACTGAACCGAAAACTGAACTTACAACTGAACCAACAACTGAAATAACAGCTGAGCCAACAACTGAACCAACAACTGAACCAACAACTGAACTGAAAAGTGAGCCAACAACTGAAACAACAACTGAGAAAACAACCCAGCCAACAACTGAAAAAAACACTGAACAAACAACTGAACCAACAACTGAACCGACAACTGAACTGACAACTGAGCAAACAACTGAAACAACTGCTGAGAAAACAACCGAGCCAACAACTGAAAAAAACACCATACAAACAACTGAACCAACAACGGAACCAACAACTGAACTAACAACTGAGCAACCAACTGAACCAACAACTGAACCAACAACTGAACCAACAACTGAACTGACAACTGAGCAAACAACTGAAACAACAAATGAGAAAACAACTGAACCAACAACTGAACCGACAACTGAACCAAAAACTGAACCAACAACTGAAGTGACAACTGAGCCAACAACTGAACTGACAACTGAACTGACAACTGAACCAACAACTGAACTGACAACTGAGCAAACAACTGAACCAACAACTGGACCAACAACTAAAATAACAACTGAACCGACAACTGAACTTACAACTGAACAAACAACTGAAATAACAACTGAGCCAACAACTGAACCAACAACGGAACCAACAACTGAACTGACAACTGAGCAAAAAACTGAACGAACAACTGAACCAAATACTGAACCAACAACTGAACTGACAACTGAACTTACAACTGCACCAACAACTGAAATAACTGAGCCAACAACAGAACCAACTGAACCAACAACTGAACTACCAACTGAGCCAACAACTGAAACAACAACTGAGAAAACAAGCCAGCCAACAACTGAAAAAACCACTGAACAAACAACTGAGCCAACAACTGAACCAACAACTGAAAAAGGCACCATACAAATAACTGAACCAACAACTGAATCAACAACTGAACTGACAACTGAGCAAACAATTGAACCAACAACTGAACCAACAACTGAAAAAACCACTGAACCGAAAACTGAACTTACAACTGAACCAACAACTGAAATAACAGCTGAGCCAAAAACTGAACCAACAACTGAACCAACAACTGAACTGACAACTGAGCAAACAACTGAAACAACAAATGAGAAAACAACTGAACCAACAACTGAACCGACAACTGAACCAACAACTGAACCAACAACTGAAGTGACAACTGAGCCAACAACTGAACCGACAACTGAACTGACAACTGAACCAACAACTGAACTGACAACTGAGCAAACAACTGAACCAACAACTGGACCAACAACTAAAATAACAACTGAACCGACAACTGAACTTACAACTGAACGAACAACTGAAATAACAACTGAGCCAACAACTGAACCAACAACGGAACCAAGAACTGAGCTGACAACTGAGCAAACAACTGAACCAACAACTGAACCAAATACTGAACCAACAACTGAACCGACAACTGAACTTACAACTGCACCAACAACTGAAATAACAACTGAGCCAACAACAGAACCAACTGAACCAACAACTGAACCAACAACTGAACTGACAACTGAGCAAACAACTGAACCAACAACTGAACTTAAAACTGAACCAACAACTGAAATAACAACTGAGAAACAACGAACCAACAAGCTGAACCAACAACTGAACTGACAACTGAGCCAACAACTGAGTCAACAACTGAGTCAACAACTGAACCAACAACTGAAACCAACAACTGAACTGAAAAGTGAGCCAACAACTGAAACAAGCTGAGAAAACAACCCAGCCAACAACTGAAAAAACCACTGAACAAACAACTGAGCCAACAAGCTGAACCAACAACTGAACCAACAACTAAACCAACAACTGAGCAAACAACTGAAACAACAACTGAGATAACAACTGAGCCAACAACTGAAAAAACCACCATACAAAACAACTGAACCAACAACTGAACCAACAACAGAACCAACAACTGAACCAACAACTGAACGGACAACTGAACTGACAACAGAGCCCACAACTGAAATAACAACTGAGAAAACAAGCAAGCCAACAACTGAACTGACAACTGAGCAAACAACTGAACCAACAACTGAACCAACAACTGCACTGACAACTGAACCAACAACTGAAATAACAACTGAGCCAACAACTGAGCCATCAACTGAACCAACAACTGACCTGACAACTGAGCCAACAACTGAAACAACTGAGAAAACAACCCAGCAAACAAGTGAAAAAATCACTGAACAAACAACTGAGCCAACAACTGAACCAAAAACTGAACTGACAATTGAACTGACAACTGAGCTAACAACTGAAACAACAACTGAGAAAACAACCAAGCCAACAACTGAAAAAACCACCATACAAACAACTGAACCTACAACTGAACCAACAACTGAACCAACAACTGAACTGACAACTGATCAAACAACTGAACCAACAACTGAACCAACAATTGAACCAACAACTGAACTGACAACTGAACTTACAACTGAACCAACAACTGAACCAACAACTGATCTGACAACTGAGCAAACATCTGAACCAACAACTGAACCTACAACTGAACCAACAACTGAACCAACAACTGAGACAACAACTGAACCAACAACTGAACCAACAAATGAGCCAACAACTGAACCAACAACTGAACCAACAGCTGAACTGACAACTGAGCAAACAACTGAAACAACAACTGAACCAACAACTGAGCCAGAAACTGAAAAAACCACCATACAAACAACTGAATCAACAACTGAACCAACAACTGAACTGACAACTGAGCAAACATCTGAACCAACAACTGAACCTACAACAGAACCAATAACTGAAATAACAACTAATCCAACACCTGAACCAACAACTGAACCAACAAATGAGCCAACAGCTGAACCAACAACTGAACCAACAACTGCACCAACAACTAAAGTGACAACTGAGCCAACAACTGAACCAACAACTGCACCAACAACTGAAGTGACAACTGAGCAAACAACTGAACCAACCACTGTACTGACAACAGAACCAACAACTGAACCGACAACTGAACTTACAACTGAACCAACAACTGAAATAACAACAGTGCCAACAACTGAACCAACAACTGAACCAACAACTGAATGGACAACTGAGCAACCAACTGAACCAACAACTGAAATGACAACTGAACCAACAACTGAACCAACAACTGAAATAACAACTGAGCCAACAACTGAACCAACAACTGAACCAACAACTGAACTGACAACTGAGCAAACAACTGAAACGACAACTGAACTGACAACTGAGCCAACAACGGAGTCAACAACTGAGTCAACAACTGAACCAACAACTGAACCAACAACTGAACTGAAAACTGAGCAAAGAACTGAAACAACAAATGAGAAAACAACCCAGCCAACAACTGAAAAAACCACTGAAGAAACAACTGAGCCAACAACTGAACCAACAACTGAACCGACAACTGAAGTGACAACTGAGCAAACAACTGAAACAACAACTGAGAAAACAACCGAGCCAACAACTGAAAAAACCACCATACAAACAACTGAACCAACAACGGAACCAACAACTGAACCAACAACTAAGCAAACAACTGAACATACAACTGAACCAACAACTGAACTTACAACTGAACCAACAACTGAACCGACAACTGAGCAAACAACTGAACCAACAACTGAACCGACAACTGAACTTACAACTGAACTGAAAACTGAAATAACAACTGAGCCAACAACTGAACCAACAACTGAACCAACAACTGAACTGACAACTGAGCAAACAACTGAACCAACAACTGAATCAACAACTGAACCAACAACTGAACTTACAACTGAGCAAACAACTGAACCAACAACTGAACCAACAACTGAACCGACAACTGAACTGACAACTGAACCAACAACTGAACCGACAACTGAACTTACAACTGAACCAACAACTGAAATAACAACTGAGCCAACAACTGAGCCAACAACTGAACCAACAACTGAACTGACAACTGAGCAAACAACTGAAACAACAACTGAGAAAACAACCAAGCCAACAATTGAAAAAACCACCATACAAACAACTGAACCTACAACTGAACCAACAACTGAACCAACAACTGAACTGACAACTGATCAAACAACTGAACCAACAACTGAACCAACAACTGAACCAACAACTGAACTCACAACTGAACTCACAACTGAACTGACGACTGAGCCAACAACTGAACTGACAACTGAGCAAACATCTGAACCAACAACTGAACCTACAACTGAACCAACAACTGAAATAACAACTGAGCCAACAACTCAACCAACAACTGAACCAACAAATGAGCCAACAACTGAACCAACAACTGAACCAACAACTGAACTGACAACTGAGCAAACAACTGAAACTACAACTGAGACAACAACCCAGCCAACAACTGAAAAAACCACCATACAAACAACTGAACCAACAACTGAACCAACAACTGAACCAACAACTGAACTGACGACTAAGCTACCAATTGAGTCAACAACTGAGTCAAACACTGAACCAACAACTGAACCAACAACCGAAACAATAACTGAGAAAACAACCCAGCCAACAACTGAAAAATCAACTGAACAAACAACTTTGCCAACAACTGAACCAACAACTGAACCGCCAACTGAACTGACAACTGAGCAAACAACTGAAACAACAACTGAGAAAACAACTGAGCCAACAACTGAAAAAACCACCATACAAACAACTGAACCAACAACTGAGCAAACAATTGAACCAAAAACTAATCCAACAACTGAACCAACAACTGAACTGACAACTGAACTTACAAATGAACCAACAACTGATCAGACAGCTGAGGCCACAACTGAAACAACAACTGAACCAACAACTGAAAAAACAACTGAATTGACAACTGAGCAAAAAACTGAGTCAACAACTGAGTCAACAACTGAACCAACAACTGAACCAACAACTGAACTGACAACTGAGCCAATAACTGAAACAACAACTGAGAAAACAACCCAGCCAACAACAGAAAAAACCAATGAACAAACAACTGAGCCAACAACTGAACCAACAACTGAACCGACAATTGAACCGACAACAGAGCTCACAACTGAAGCAACAACTGAGCCAACAACTGAGCCAACAACTGAAGCAACAACTGAAGCAACAACTGAACTGACAACTGAGCAAACAGCTGAAACAACAACTGAGAAAACAACCCAGCCAACAACTGAAAAAACCACCATACAAACAACTGAACCAACAACTGAACCAACAACTGAACTGCATACTGAACCAACAACTGAACTGACAACTGAACCAACAACCGAAACACCAACTGAGAAAACAACCCAGCCAACAACTGAAAAATCCACTGAACAAACAACTGAGCCAACAACTGAACCAACAACTGAACCGCCAACTGAACTGACAACTGAGCAAACAACTGAAACAACAACTGAGAAAACAACTGAGCCAAAAACTGAAAAAACCACCATACAAACAACTGAACCAACAACTGAACAGACAACTGAGCAAACAATTGAACCAACAACTAATCCAACAACTGAACCAACAACTGAACTGACAAATGAACTTACAAATGAACCAACAACTGCACCGACAACTGAACTGACGACTGAGCCAACAACTGAACTGACAACTGATCAGACAGCTGAGGCCAGTACTGAACCAACAACTGAACCAACAACTGAACTGACAACTGAACTTACAACTGAGTCAACAACTGAGTCAACAACTGAACCAACAACTGAACCAACAACTGAACTGACAACTGACCCAATAACTGAAACAACAACTGAGAAAACAACCCAGCCAACAACAGAAAAAACCACTGAAGAAACAACTGAGCCAACAACTGAACCAACAACTGAACCGACAATTGAACCGACAACAGAGCTCACAATTGAAGCAACAACTGAGCCAACAACTGAACCAACAACTGAAACAACTGAGCCAACAACTGAAGCAACAACTGAACTGACAACTGAGCAAACAACTGAAACTAGAACTGAGAAAACAACCCAGCCAACAACTGCAAAAACCACCATACAAACAACTGAACCAACAACTGAACCAACAACTGAACTGACAATTGAACCAACAACTGAACCAACAACTGAACCAACAACTGAGCCAACAAATGAACCAACAACTGCACCAACAACTGAACCAACAACTGAACTGACAATTGAACTTACAACTGAACCAACAACTGAACCAACAACTGAGCCAACAAATGAACCAACAACTGCACCAACAACTGAAGTGACAACTGAGCCAACAACTGAACCAACAACTGCACCAACAACTGAAGTGAAAACTGAGCAAACAACTGAACCAACAACTGAACTGACAACTGAACCAACAACTGAACCGACAACTGAACTTACAACTGAACCAACAACTGAAATAACAACAGAGCCAACAACTGAACCAACAACTGAACCAACAACTGAATGGACAACTGAGCAACCAACTGAACCAACAACTGAACTGACAACTGAACTTACAACTGAACCAACAACTGAACCGACAACTGAACTTACAACTGAACCAACAACTGAAATAACAACTGAGCCAACAACTGAACCAACAACTGAACCAACAACTGAATGGACAACTGAGCAACCAACTGAACCAACAACTGAAATGACAACTGAACCAACAACTGAACTGACAACTGAGCAAACAACTGAGTCAACAACTGAGTCAACAACTGAAACAACAACTGAACCAACAACTGAACTGACAACTGAGCCAACAACTGAACCAACAACTGCACCAACAACTGAAGTGACAACTGAGCAAACAACTGAACCAACAACTGAAATGACAACTGAACCAACAACTGAACTGACAACTGAGCAAAAAAATGAGTCAACAACTGAACCACCAACTGAACCAACAACTGAACTGACAACTGAGCCAATAACTGAAACAACAACTGAGAAAACAACCCAGCAAACAACAGAAAAAACCACTGAACAAACAACTGAGCCAACAGCTGAACCAACAACTGAAGCAACAACTGAACTGACAACTGAGCAAACAACTGAAAGTACAACTGAGAAAAAAACCCAGCCAACAACTGAAAAAACCACCATACAAACAACTGAATTAACAACTGAAACAACAACTGAACCGACAACTGAACTAACAACTGAACCAACAACTGAACCAACAACTGAGCCAACAACTGAACCAACAAATGAACCAACAACTGAAGTGACAACTGAGCCAACAACTGAACCAACAACTGCACCAACAACTGAAGTGATAACTGAGCAAACAACTGAACCAACAACTGAACTGACAACTGAAGCAACAACTGAACCGACAACTGAACTTACAACTGAACCAACAACTGAAATAACAACAGAGCCAAAAACTGAACAAACAACTGAACCAACAACTGCATGGACAACTGAGCAACCAACTGAACCAACAACTGAAATGACAACTGAACCAATAACTGAACCGACAACTGAACTTACAACTGAACCAACAACTGAAATAACAACTGAGCCAACAACTGAACTAACAACTGAACCAACAACTGAACTGACAACTGTGCAAACAACTGAAACGACAACTGAAGCAACAAATGAGCCAACAACTGAAACAACAACTGAACTGACAACTGAAACAACAAATGAGAAAACAACTGAACCAACAACTGCACCAACAACTGAAGTGACAACTGAGCCAACAACTGAACCAACAACTGCACCAACAACTGAAGTGACAACTGAGCAAACAACTGAACTGACAATTGAACCGACAACAGAGCTCACAACTGAAGCAAAAACTGAGCCAACAACTGAACCAACAACTGAAACAACAACTGAGCCAACAACTGAAGCAACAACTGAAGCAACAACTGAACTGACAACTGAGCAAACAACTGAAACTACAACTGAGAAAATAACCCAGCCAACAACTGAAAAAACCACCATACAAACAACTGAACCAACAACTGAACCAACAACTGAACCGACAACTGAACTAACAACTGAACCAACAACTGAACCAACAACTGAGCCAACAACTGAACCAACAACTGCACCAACAACTGATCTGACAACTGAGCAAACAACTGAAACAACAAATGAGAAAACAACCCAGCCAACAACTGAAAAAACCACTGAACAAACAACTGAGCCAACAAATGAACCAACAACTGAACCGACAACTGAAGTGACAACTGAGCAAACAACTGAAACAACAACTGAGAAAACAACCGAGCCATCAACTGAAAAAACCACCATACAAACAACTGAACCAACAACGGAACCAACAACTGAACCAACAACTGAACTGACAACGGAGCCAATAACTGAAACAACAACTGAGAAAACAACCCAGCCAACAACAGAAAAAACCACTGAACAAACATCTGAGCCAACAACTGAACCAACAACTGAACCGATAATTGAACCGACAACAGAGCTCACAACTGAAGCAACAACTGAGCCAACAACTGAACCAACAACTGAAACAACAACTGAGCCAACAACTGAAGCAACAACTGAAGCAACAACTGAACTGACAACTGAGCAAACAACTGAAACTACAACTGAGAAAACAACCCAGCCAACAACAGAAAAAACCACCATACAAACAACTGAACCAACAACTGATGCAACAACTGAACCGACAACTGAACTTACAACTGAATCAACAACTGAACCAACAACTGCACCAACAACTGAAGGGACAACTGAGCCAAAAACTGAACCAACAACTGCACCAACAACTGAAGTGACAACTGAGCAAACAACTGAACCAACAACTGAACTGACAACTGAACCAACAACTGAACCGACAACTGAACTTACAACTGAACCAACAACTGAAATAACAACAGAGCCAACAACTGAACCAACAACTGAATGGAGAACTGAGCAACCAACTGAACCAACAACTGAAATGACAACTGAACCAACAACTGAACCGACAACTGACCTTACAACTGAACCAACAACTGAACCAACAACTGAGCCAACAACTGAACCAACAACTGCACCAACAACTGAAGTGACAACTGAGCCAACAACTGAACCAACAACTGAAGTGACAACTGAGCCAACAACTGAACCAACAACTGAACCAACAACTGAATGGACAACTGAGCAACCAACTGAACCAACAACTGAAATGAGAACTGAACCAACAACTGAACTGACAACTGAGCAAACAACTGAGTCAACAACTGAGTCAACAACTGAACCAACTACTGAACCAACAACTGAACGGACAACGGAGCCAATAACTGAAACAACAACTGAGAAAACAACCAAGCCAACAACAGAAAAAAACACTGAACAAACAACTGAGCCAACAACTGAATCAACACCTGAAACAACAAATCAGCCAACAACTGAACCAACAACTGAACCAACAACTGAAATGACAACTGAACCAACAACTGAACCGACAACTGAACTTACAACTGAACCAACAACTGAAATAACAACTGAGCCAACAACTGAACCAACAACTGAACCAACAACTGAACTGACAACTGAGCAAACAACTGAAACGACAACTGAAGCAACTACTGAGCCAACAACTGAGTCAACAACTGAGTCAAGAACTGAACCAACAACTGAACCAACAACTGAAGTGACAACTGAGCAAACAACTGAAACAACAACTGAGAAAACAACCGAGCCAACAACTGAAAAAAACACCATACAAACAACTGAACCAACAACGGAAACAAAAACTGAACCACCAACTGAACTGACAACTGTGCCAATAACTGAAACAACAACTGAGAAAACAACCCAGCCAACAACAGAAAAAACCAATGAACAAACAATTGAGCCAACAACTGAACCAACAACTGAACCGACAATTGAACCGACAACAGAGCTCACAACTGAAGCAACAACTGAGCCAACAACTGAACCAACAACTGAAACAACAACTGAGCCAACAACTGAAGCAACAACTGAGGCAACAAGTGAACTGACAACTGAGCAAACAACTGAAACTACAACTGAGAAAACAACCCAGCCAACAACTGAAAAAACCACCATACAAACAACTGAACCAACAACTGAACCCACAACTGAACCGACAACTGAACTTAAAACTGAATCAACAACTGAACCCACAACTGAGCCAACAACTGAACCAACAACTGCACCAACAACTGAACCAACAACTGAGCCAACAACTGAACCAACAACTGCACCAACAACTGAAGTGACAACTGAGCAAACAACTGAACCAACAACTGAACTGACAACTGAACCAACAACTGAACCGACAACTGAACTTACAACTGAACCAAGAACTGAAATAACAACAGAGCCAACAACTGAACCAACAACTGAACCTACAACTGAACTGACAACTGAGCAAACAACTGAAACAACAACTGAGAAAACAACTGAGCCAAAAACTGAACCGACAACTGAACTTACAACTGAACCAACAACTGAAATAACAACTGAGCCAACAACTGAACCAATAACTGAACCAACAACTGAATGGACAACTGAGCAACCAACTGAACCAACAACTGAAATGACAGCTGAACCAACAACTGAACTGACAAATGAGCAAACAACTGAGTCAACAACTGAGTCAACAACTGAACCAACAACTGAACCAACAACTGAACTGACAACTGAGCCAATAACTGAAACAACAACTGAGAAAACAACCCAGCCAACAACAGAAAAAAACACTGAACAAACAACTGAGCCAACAACTGAACCTACAACTGAACCGACAATTGAACCGACAACAGAGCTCACAACTGAAGCAACAACTGAACCAACAACTGAAGCAATAACTGAACTGACAACTGAGCCAACAACTGAAACTACAACTGAGAAAACAACCCAGCCAACAACTGAAAAAACCACCATACAAACAACTGAACCAACAACTGTACCAACAACTGAACCGACAACTGAACTTACAACTGAACCAACAACTGAACCAACAACTGAGCCAACAACTGAACCAACAACTGCACCAACAACTGAAGTGACAACTGAGCCAAGAACTGAACCAACAACTGCACCAACAACTGAAGTGACAACTGAGCAAACAACTGAACCAACAACTGAACTGACAACTGAACCAACAACTGAACCGACAACTGAACTTACAACTGAACGAACAACTGAAATAACAACAGAGCCAACAACTGAACCAACAACTGAACCAACAACTGAAATGACAACTGAACCAACAAATGATCCGACAACTGAACTTACAACTGAACCAACAACTGAAATAACAACTGAGCCAACAACTGAACCAACAACTGAACCGACAACTGAACTGACAACTGAGCCAACAACTGAAACGACAACTGAACTGACAACTGAGCCAACAACTGAGTCAACAACTGAGTCAACAACTGAACCAACAACTGAACCATCAACTGAACTGACAACTGAGCAAACAACTGAAACAACAAATGAGAAAACAACCCAGCCAACAACTGAAAAAACCACTGAACAAACAAGTGAGCCAACAACTGAACCAAAATCTGAACCGACAACTGAAGTGAAAACTGAGCAAACAACTGAACTAACAACTGAGAAAACACCCGAGCCAACAACTGAAAAAACCACCATACAAACAACTGAGCCAACAACGGAACCAACAACTGAACCAACAACTGAACTGACAACTAAGCAAACAACTGAACCAACAACTGAACCAACAACTGAACCAACAAGTGAACCGACAACTGAACATACAACTGAACTGGCAACTGAAATAACAACTGAGCCAACAACTGAACCAACAACTGAACCAACAACTGAACTGACAACTGAGCAAACAACTGAACCAACAACTGAATCAACAACTGAACCAACAACTGAACTTACAACTGAGCAAACAACTGAACTAACAACTGAACCAACAACTGAACCGACAACTGAACTTACAACTGAACCAACAACTGAAATAACAACTGAGCCAACAACTGAACCAACAACTGAACCAACAACTGAACTGACAAATGAGCAAACAACTAAAACAACAACTGAACTGACAACTGAACCTACAACTGAACCGACAACTGAAGTTACAACTGAACCAACAACTGAAATAACAACTGAGACAACAACTGAGCCAACAACTGATCCAACAACTGAACTGACAACTGAGCAAACAACTGAAACAACAACTGAGAAAACAACCAAGCCAACAACTGAAAAAACCACCATACAAACAACTGAACCTACAACTGAACCAACAACTGAAATGACAACTGAGCAAACAACTGAACCAACAACTGAATCAACAACTGAACCAACAACTGAACTTACAACTGAGCAAATAACTGAACCAACAACTGAACCAACAACTGAACCGACAACTGAACTTACAACTGAACCAACAACTGAAATAAAAACCCAGCCAACAACTGAACGGACAAATGAGCAAACAACTGAACCAGCAACTGAACTGACAACTGAACCAACAACTGAACCGACAACTGAACTTACAACTGAACCAACAACTGAAATAACAACTGAGACAACAACTGAGCCAACAACTGATCCAACAACTGAACTGACAACTGAGCAAACAACTGAAACAACAACTGAGAAAACACCCGAGCCAACAACTGAAAAAACCACCATACAAACAACTGAGCCAAGAACGGAACCAACAACTGAACAAACAACTGAACAGACAACTAAGCAAACAATTGAACCAACAACTGAACCAACAAGTGAACCGACAACTGAACATACAACTGAACTGACAACTGAAATAACAACTGAGCCAACAACTGAACCAACAACTGAACCAACAACTGAACTGACAACTGAGCAAACAACTGAACCAACAACTGAATCAACAACTGAACCAATAACTGAACTTACAACTGAGCACATAACTGAACCAACAACTGAACCAACAAATGAACCGACAACTGAACTTACAACTGAACCAACAACTGAAATAACAACTCAGCCAACAACTGAACAAACAACTGAACCAACAACTGAACGGACAAATGAGCAAACAACTGAACCAGCAACAGAACTGACAACTGAACCAACAACTGAACCGACAACTGAACTTACAACTGAACCAACAACTGAAATAACAACTGAGACAACAACTGAGCCAACAACTGATCCAACAACTGAACTGACAACTGAGCAAACAACTGAAACAACAACTGAGAAAACAACCAAGCCAACAACTGAAAAAACCACCATACAAACAACTGAACCAACAACTGAACCTACAACTGAACCAACAACTGAACCAACAACTGAACTGAAAACTGATCAAACAACTGAACCAACAACTGAACTGACAACTGAGCAAACATCTGAACCAACAACTGCACCAACAGCTGAACAGACAACTGAGCCAACAACTGAACCAACAACTGAACCAACAACTGAACTGACAACTGAGCAAACAACTGAAACTACAACTGAGAAAACAACCCAGCCAACAACTGAAAAAACCACCATACAAACAACTGAACCAACAACTGAACCAACAACTGAACTGACAACTAAGCGACCAACTGAGTCAACAACTGAGTCAAACACTGAACCAACGACTGAACCAACAACCAAAACACCAACTGAGAAAACAACCCCGCTAACAACTGAGAAATCCACTGAACAAACAACTGAGCCAACAACTGAACCAACAATTGAGCAAACAATTGAACCAACAACTAATCCAACAACGGAACCAACAACTGAACTGACAACTGAACTTACAAATGAACCAACAACTGCACCGACAACTGAACTGACGACTGAGCCAACAACTGAACTGACAACTGATCAGACAGCTGAGGCTACACCTGAAACAACAACTGAACCAACAACTGAAACAACAACTGAACTGACAACTGAGCAAAAAACTGAGTCAACAACTGAGTCAACAACTGAACCAACAACTGAACCAACAACTGAACTGACAACTGAGCCAATAACTGAAACAACAACTGAGAAAACAACCCAGCCAACAACAGAAAAAACCACTGAACAACCAACTGAGCCAACAACTGAACCAACAATTGAACCGACAATTGAACCGACAACAGAGCTCACAACTGAAGCAACAACTGAGCCAACAACTGAACCAACAACTGAAACAACAACTGAGCCAACAACTGAAGCAACAACTGAACTGACAACTGAACAATCAGCTGAAACAACAACTGAGAAAACAACCCAGCCAACAACTGAAACAACCACCATACAAACAACTGAACCAACAACTGAACCAACAACTGAACTGACAACTGAACCAACAACTGAACTGACAACTGAACCACCAACCGAAACACCAATTGAGAAAACAACCGAGCCAACAACTGAAAAATCCACTGAACAAACAACTGAGCCAACACCTGAACCAACAACTGAACCGCCAACTGAACTGACAACAGAGCAAACAACTGAAACAACAACTGAGGAAACAACCGAGCCAACAACTGTAAAAACCACCATACAAACAACTGAACCAACAACTGAATCAACAACTGAACAAACAACTGAACCAACAACTGCACTGAAAACTGATCAAACAACTGAACCAACAACTGAACCAACAACTGAACCAACAACTGAACTGACAACTGAACTCACAACTGAACCAACAACTGAACCAACAACTGAACTGACAACTGAGCAAACATCTGAACCAACAACTGCACCAACAACTGAATTGACAACTGAGCCAACAACTGAACCAACAACTGAACCAACAACTGAACTGACAACTGAGCAAACAACTGAAACTACAACTGAGAAAACAACCCAGCCAACAACTGAAAAAACCACCATACAAACAACTGAACCAACAACTGAACCAACAAGTGAACCGACAACTGAACATACAACTGAACTGACAACTGAAATAACAACTGAGCCAACAACTGAACCAACAACTGAGCCAACAACTGAACTGACAACTGAGCAAACAACTGAACCAACAACTGAATCAACAACTGAACCAACAACTGAACCAACAACTGAACCGACAACTGAACTTACAACTGAACCAACAACTGAAATAACAACCCAGCCAACAACTGAACGGACAAATGAGCAAACAACTGAACCAGCAACTGAACTGACAACTGAACCAACAACTGAACCGACAACTGAACTGACAACTGAACCAACAACCGAAACACCAACTGAGAAAACAACCGAGCCAACAACTGAAAAATCCACTGAACAAACAACTGAGCAAACAACTGAACCAACAACTGAACCGCCAACTGAACTGACAACTGAGCAAACAACTGAAACAACAACTGAGAAAACAACCGAGCCAACAACTGTAAAAACCACCATACAAACAACTGAACCAACAACTGAACCTACAACTGAACAAACAACTGAACCAACAACTGAACAGAAAACTGATCAAACAACTGAACCAACAACTGAACCAACAACTGAATCAACAACTGAACTGACAACTGAACTCACAACTGAACCAACAACTGAACCAACAACTGAACTGACAACTGAGCAAACATCTGAACCAACAACTGCACCAACAACTGAATTGACAACTGAGCCAACAACTGAACCAACAAATGAACCAACAACTGAACTGACAACTGAGCAAACAACTGAAACTACAACTGAGAAAACAACCCAGCCAACAACTGAAAAAACCACCATACAAACAACTGAACCAACAACTGAACCAACAAGTGAACCGACAACTGAACATACAACTGAAATGACAACTGAAATAACAACTGAGCCAACAACTGAACCAACAACTGAACCAACAACTGAACTGACAACTGAGCAAACAACTGAACCAACAACTGAATCAACAACTGAACCAACAACTGAACTTACAACTGAGCAAATAACTGAACCAACAACTGAACCAACAACTGAACCGACAACTGAACTTACAACTGAACCAACAACTGAAATAAAAACCCAGCCAACAACTGAACAGACAAATGAGCAAACAACTGAACCAGCAACTGAACTGACAACTGAACCAACAACTGAACCGACAACTGAACTTACAACTGAACCAACAACTGAAATAACAACTGAGACAACAACTGAGCCAACAACTGATCCAACAACTGAACTGACAACTGAGCAAACAACTGAAACAACAACTGAGAAAACAACCAAGCCAACAACTGAAAAAACCACCATACAAACAACTGAACTTACAACTGAACCTACAACTGGACCAACAACTGAACCAACAACTGAACTGAAAACTGATCAAACAACTGAACCAACAACTGAACCAACAACTGAACCAACAACTGAATTGACAACTGAACTCACAACTGAACCATCAACTGAACCAACAACTGAACTGACAACTGAGCAAACATCTGAACCAACAACTGCACCAACAACTGAATTGACAACTGAGCCAACAACTGAACCAACAACTGAACCTACAACTGAACTGACAACTGAGCAAACAACTGAAACTACAACTGAGAAAACAACCCAGCCAACAACTGAAAAAACCACCATACAAACAACTGAACCAACAACTGAACCAACAACTGAACTGACAACTAAGCGACCAAATGAGTCAACAACTGAGTCAAACACTGAACCAACGACTGAACCAACAACCAAAACACCAACTGAGAAAACAACCCCACCAATAAATGAGAAATCCACTGAACAAACAACTGAGCCAACAACTGAACCAACAACTGAACCGCCAACTGAACTGACAACTGAGCAAACAACTGAAACAACAACTGAGAAAACAACTGAGCCAACAACTGAAAAAAACACCATTCAAACAACTGAACCAACAACTGAACAGACAACTGAGCAAACAATTGAACCAACAACTAATCCAACAACTGAACCAACAACTGAACTGACAACTGAACTTACAAATGAACCAACAACTGCACCGACAACTGAACTGACGACTGAGCCAACAACTGAACTGAAGACTGATCAGACAGCTGAGGCTACACCTGAAACAACAACTGAACCAACAACTGAAACAACAACTGAACTGACAACTGAGCAAAAAACTGAGTCAACAACTGAGTCAACAACTGAACCAACAACTGAACTGACAACTGAGCCAATAACTGAAACAACAACTGAGAAAACAACCCAGCCAACAACAGAAAAAACCACTGAACAAACAACTGAGCCAACAACTGAACAAACAACTGAACCGACAATTGAACCGACAACAGAGCTCACAACTGAAGCAACAACTGAGCCAACAACTGAATCAACAACTGAGCCAACAACTGAATCAACAACTGAAACAACAACTGAGCATACAACTGAAGCAACAACTGAACTGACAACTGAGAAAACAACCCAGCCAACAACTGAAACAACCACCATACAAACATCTGAACCAACAACTGAACCAACAACTGAACTGACAACTGAACCAACAACTGAACTGACAACTGAACCAACAACCGAAACACCAACTGAGAAAACAACCGAGCCAACAACTGAAAAATCCACTGAACAAACAACTGAGCCAACAACTGAACCAACAACTGAACCGCAAACTGAACTGACAACTGAGCAAACAACTGAAACTACAACTGAGAAAACAACCCAGCCAACAACAGAAAAAACCACCATACAAACAACTGAACCAACAACTGATGCAACAACTGAACCGACAACTGAACTTACAACTGAATCAACAACTGAACCAACAACTGAGCCAACAACTGAACCAACAACTGCACCAACAACTGAAGGGACAACTGAGCCAAAAACTGAACCAACAACTGCACCAACAACTGAAGTGACAACTGAGCAAACAACTGAACCAACAACTGAACTGACAACTGAACCAACAACTGAACCGACAACTGAACTTACAACTGAACCAACAACTGAAATAACAACAGAGCCAACAACTGAACCAACAACTGAATGGAGAACTGAGCAACCAACTGAACCAACAACTGAAATGACAACTGAACCAACAACTGAACCGACAACTGACCTTACAACTGAACCAACAACTGAACCAACAACTGAGCCAACAACTGAACCAACAACTGCACCAACAACTGAAGTGACAACTGAGCCAACAACTGAACCAACAACTGCACCAACAACTGAACCAACAACTGAGCCAACAACTGAACCAACAACTGAACCAACAACTGAATGGACAACTGAGCAACCAACTGAACCAACAACTGAAATGACAACTGAACCAACAACTGAACTGACAACTGAGCAAACAACTGAGTCAACAACTGAGTCAACAACTGAACCAACAACTGAACCAACAACTGAATGGACAACGGAGCCAATAACTGAAACAACAACTGAGAAAACAACCAAGCCAACAACAGAAAAAAACACTGAACAAACAACTGAGCCAACAACTGAATCAACACCTGAAACAACAAATCAGCCAACAACTGAACCAACAACTGAACCAACAACTGAAATGACAACTGAACCAACAACTGAACCGACAACTGAACTTACAACTGAACCAACAACTGAAATAACAACTGAGCCAACAACTGAACCAACAACTGAACCAACAACTGAACTGACAACTGAGCAAACAACTGAAACGACAACTGAAGCAACTACTGAGCCAACAACTGAGTCAACAACTGAGTCAAGAACTGAACCTACAACTGAACAAACAACTGAAGTGACAACTGAGCAAACAACTGAAACAACAACTGAGAAAACAACCGAGCCAACAACTGAAAAAAACACCATACAAACAACTGAACCAACAACGGAAACAAAAACTGAACCACCAACTGAACTGACAACTGTGCCAATAACTGAAACAACAACTGAGAAAACAACCCAGCCAACAACAGAAAAAACCAATGAACAAACAACTGAGCCAACAACTGAACCAACAACTGAACCGACAATTGAACCGACAACAGAGCTCACAACTGAAGCAACAACTGAGCCAACAACTGAACCAACAACTGAAACAACAACTGAGCCAACAACTGAAGCAACAACTGAGGCAACAACTGAACTGACAACTGAGCAAACAACTGAAACAACAACTGAGAAAACAACCCAGCCAACAACTGAAAAAACCACCATACAAACAACTGAACCAACAACTGAACCCACAACTGAACCGACAACTGAACTTACAACTGAATCAACAACTGAACCCACAACTGAGCCAACAACTGAACCAACAACTGCACCAACAACTGAACCAACAACTGAGCCAACAACTGAACCAACAACTGCACCAACAACTGAAGTGACAACTGAGCAAACAACTGAACCAACAACTGAACTGACAACTGAACCAACAACTGAACCGACAACTGAACTTACAACTGAACCAAGAACTGAAATAACAACAGAGCCAACAACTGAACCAACAACTGAACCGCCAACTGAACTGACAACTGAGCAAACAACTGAAACAACAACTGAGAAAACAATTGAGCCAAAAACTGAACCGACAACTGAACTTACAACTGAACCAACAACTGAAATAACAACTGAGCCAACAACTGAACCAACAACTGAACCAACAACTGAATGGACAACTGAGCAACCAACTGAACCAACAACTGAAATGACAGCTGAACCAACAACTGAACTGACAAATGAGCAAACAACTGAGTCAACAACTGAGTCAACAACTGAACCAACAACTGAACCAAGAACTGAACTGACAACTGAGCCAATAACTGAAACAACAACTGAGAAAACAACCCAGCCAACAACAGAAAAAAACACTGAACAAACAACTGAGCCAACAATTGAACCTACAACTGAACCGACAATTGAACCGACAACAGAGCTCACAACTGAAGCAACAACTGAACCAACAACTGAAGCAACAACTGAACTGACAACTGAGCAAACAACTGAAACTACAACTGAGAAAACAACCCAGCCAACAACTGAAAAAACCACCATACAAACAACTGAACCAACAACTGTACCAACAACTGAACCGACAACTGAACTTACAACTGAACCAACAACTGAACTGACAACTGAGCAAACAACTGAAACGACAACTGAAGCAACTACTGAGCCAACAACTGAATCAACAACTGAGTCAAGAACTGAACCTACAACTGAACCAACAACTGAAGTGACAACTGAGCAAACAACTGAAACAACAACTGAGAAAACAACCGAGCCAACAACTGAAAAAAACACCATACAAACAACTGAACCAACAACGGAAACAAAAACTGAACCACCAACTGAACTGACAACTGTGCCAATAACTGAAACAACAACTGAGAAAACAACCCAGCCAACAACAGAAAAAACCAATGAACAAACAACTGAGCCAACAACTGAACCAACAACTGAACCGACAATTGAACCGACAACAGAGCTCACAACTGAAGCAACAACTGAGCCAACAACTGAACCAACAACTGAAACAACAACTGAGCCAACAACTGAAGCAACAACTGAGGCAACAACTGAACTGACAACTGAGCAAACAACTGAAACAACAACTGAGAAAACAACCCAGCCAACAACTGAAAAAACCACCATACAAACAACTGAACCAACAACTGAACCCACAACTGAACCGACAACTGAACTTACAACTGAATCAACAACTGAACCCACAACTGAGCCAACAACTGAACCAACAACTGCACCAACAACTGAACCAACAACTGAGCCAACAACTGAACCAACAACTGCACCAACAACTGAAGTGACAACTGAGCAAACAACTGAACCAACAACTGAACTGACAACTGAACCAACAACTGAACCGACAACTGAACTTACAACTGAACCAAGAACTGAAATAACAACAGAGCCAACAACTGAACCAACAACTGAACCGCCAACTGAACTGACAACTGAGCAAACAACTGAAACAACAACTGAGAAAACAACTGAGCCAAAAACTGAACCGACAACTGAACTTACAACTGAACCAACAACTGAAATAACAACTGAGCCAACAACTGAACCAACAACTGAACCAACAACTGAATGGACAACTGAGCAACCAACTGAACCAACAACTGAAATGACAGCTGAACCAACAACTGAACTGACAAATGAGCAAACAACTGAGTCAACAACTGAGTCAACAACTGAACCAACAACTGAACCAAGAACTGAACTGACAACTGAGCCAATAACTGAAACAACAACTGAGAAAACAACCCAGCCAACAACAGAAAAAAACACTGAACAAACAACTGAGCCAACAATTGAACCTACAATTGAACCGACAATTGAACCGACAACAGAGCTCACAACTGAAGCAACAACTGAACCAACAACTGAAGCAACAACTGAACTGACAACTGAGCAAACAACTGAAACTACAACTGAGAAAACAACCCAGCCAACAACTGAAAAAACCACCATACAAAAAACTGAACCAACAACTGTACCAACAACTGAACCGACAACTGAACTTACAACTGTACCAACAACTGAACCAACAACTGAGCCAACAACTGAACCAACAACTGCACCAACAACTGAAGTGACAACTGAGCCAACAACTGAACCAACAACTGCACCAACAACTGAAGTGACAACTGAGCAAACAACTGAACCAACAACTGAACTGACAACCGAGCAAACAACAGAACCGACAACTGAACTTACAACTGAACCAACAACTGAACTGATAACTGAGCAAACAACAGAACCGACAACTGAACTTACAACTGAACCAACAACTGAAGTGACAACTGAGCCAACAACTGAACCGACAACTGAACTTACAACTGAACCAACAACTGAAATAACAACTGAGCCAACAACTGAACCAACAACTGAACCAACAACTGAACTGACAACTGAGCAAACAACTGAAACGACAACTGAACTGACAACTGAGCCAACAACTGAGTCAACAACTGAGTCAACAACTGAACCAACAACTGAACCATCAACTGAACTGACAACTGAGCAAACAACTGAAAAAACAAATGAGAAAACAACCCAGCCAACAACTGAAAAAACCACTGAACAAACAAGTGAGCCAACAACTGAACCAAAATCTGAACCGACAACTGAAGTGAAAACTGAGCAAACAACTGAACCAACAACTGAGAAAACACCCGAGCCAACAACTGAAAAAACCACCACACAAAAAACTGAGCCAACAACGGAACCAACAACTGAACCAACAACTGAACTGACAACTAAGCAAACAACTGAACCAACAACTGAACCAACAACTGAACCAACAAGTGAACCGACAACTGAACATACAACTGAACTAACAACTGAAATAACAACTGAGCCAACAACTGAACCAACAACTGAACCAACAACTGAACTGACCACTGAGCAAACAACTGAACCAACAACTGAATCAACAACTGAACCAACAACTGAACTTACAACTGAGCAAACAACTGAACTAACAACTGAACCAACAACTGAACCGACAACTGAACTTACAACTGAACCAACAACTGAAATAAAAACTGAGCCAACAACTGAACCAACAACTGAACCAACAACTGAACTGACAAATGAGCAAACAACTAAAACAACAACTGAACTGACAACTGAAGCTACAACTGAACCGGCAACTGAAGTTACAACTGAACCAACAACTGAAATAACAACTGAGACAACAACTGAGCCAACAACTGATCCAACAACTGAACTGACAACTGAGCAAACAACTGAAACAACAACTGAGAAAACAACCAAGCCAACAACTGAAAAAACCACCATACAAACAACTGAATCTACAACTGAACCTACAACTGAACCAACAACTGAACTGAAAACTGATCAGACAGCTGAGGCCACAACTGAATCAACATCTGAACCAACAACTGAACCGACAACTGAACTCACAACTGAACCAACAACTGAACCAACAACTGAACTGACAACTGAGCAAACATCTGAACCAACAACTGAACCTACAACTGAACCAACAACTGAACCAACAAATGAGCCAACAACTGAACCAACAACTGAACCAACAACTGAACTGACAACGGAGCAAACAACTGAAACTACAACTGAGAAAACAACCCAGCCAACAACTGAAAAAACCACCATACAAACAACTGAACCAACAACTGAACCAACAACTGAACTGACAACTAAGCGGCCAACTGAGTCAACAACTGAGTCAAACACTGAACCAACAACTGAACCAACAACCAAAACACCAACTGAGAAAACAACCCTGCCAACAACTGAAAAATCCACTGAACAAACAACTGAGCCAACAACTGAACCAACAACTGAACCGACAATTGAACCGACAACAGAGCTCACAACTGAAGCAACAACTGAGCCAACAACTGAACCAACAACTGAAACAACAACTGAGCCAACAACTGAAGCAACAACTGAGGCAACAACTGAACTGACAACTGAGCAAACAACTGAAACTACAACTGAGAAAACAACCCAGCCAACAACTGAAAAAACCACCATACAAACAACTGAACCAACAACTGAACCCACAACTGAACCGACAACTGAACTTACAACTGAATCAACAACTGAACCCACAACTGAGCCAACAACTGAACCAACAACTGCACCAACAACTGAACCAACAACTGAGCCAACAACTGAACCAACAACTGCACCAACAACTGAAGTGACAACTGAGCAAACAACTGAACCAACAACTGAACTGACAACTGAACCAACAACTGAACCGACAACTGAACTTACAACTGAACCAAGAACTGAAATAACAACAGAGCCAACAACTGAACCAACAACTGAACCGCCAACTGAACTGACAACTGAGCAAACAACTGAAACAACAACTGAGAAAACAACTGAGCCAAAAACTGAACCGACAACTGAACTTACAACTGAACCAACAACTGAAATAACAACTGAGCCAACAACTGAACCAACAACTGAACCAACAACTGAATGGACAACTGAGCAACCAACTGAACCAACAACTGAAATGACAGCTGAACCAACAACTGAACTGACAAATGAGCAAACAACTGAGTCAACAACTGAGTCAACAACTGAACCAACAACTGAACCAAGAACTGAACTGACAACTGAGCCAATAACTGAAACAACAACTGAGAAAACAACCCAGCCAACAACAGAAAAAAACACTGAACAAACAACTGAGCCAACAATTGAACCTACAACTGAACCGACAATTGAACCGACAACAGAGCTCACAACTGAAGCAACAACTGAACCAACAACTGAAGCAACAACTGAACTGACAACTGAGCAAACAACTGAAACTACAACTGAGAAAACAACCCAGCCAACAACTGAAAAAACCACCATACAAACAACTGAACCAACAACTGTACCAACAACTGAACCGACAACTGAACTTACAACTGAACCAACAACTGAACCAACAACTGAGCCAACAACTGAACCAACAACTGCCCCAACAACTGAAGTGACAACTGAGCCAACAACTGAACCAACAACTGCACCAACAACTGAAGTGACAACTGAGCAAACAACTGAACCAACAACTGAACTGACAACTGAACCAACAACTGAACCGACAACTGAACTTACAACTGAACGAACAACTGAACTAACAACAGAGCCAACAACTGAACCAACAACTGAACCAACAACTGAAATGACAACTGAACCAACAAATGATCCGACAACTGAACTTACAACTGAACCAACAACTGAAATAACAACTGAGCCAACAACTGAACCAACAACTGAACCAACAACTGAACTGACAACTGAGCAAACAACTGAAACGACAACTGAACTGACAACTGAGCCAACAACTGAGTCAACAACTGAGTCAACAACTGAACCAACAACTGAACCATCAACTGAACTGACAACTGAGCAAACAACTGAAAAAACAAATGAGAAAACAACCCAGCCAACAACTGAAAAAACCACTGAACAAACAAGTGAGCCAACAACTGAACCAAAATCTGAACCGACAACTGAAGTGAAAACTGAGCAAACAACTGAACCAACAACTGAGAAAACACCCGAGCCAACAACTGAAAAAACCACCACACAAAAAACTGAGCCAACAACGGAACCAACAACTGAACCAACAACTGAACTGACAACTAAGCAAACAACTGAACCAACAACTGAACCAACAACTGAACCAACAAGTGAACCGACAACTGAACATACAACTGAACCAACAACTGAAATAACAACTGAGCCAACAACTGAACCAACAACTGAACCAACAACTGAACTGACAACTGAGCAAACAACTGAACCAACAACTGAATCAACAACTGAACCAACAACTGAACTTACAACTGAGCAAACAACTGAACTAACAACTGAACCAACAACTGAACCGACAACTGAACTTACAACTGAACCAACAACTGAAATAAAAACTGAGCCAACAACTGAACCAACAACTGAACCAACAACTGAACTGACAAATGAGCAAACAACTAAAACAACAACTGAACTGACAACTGAACCTACAACTGAACCGGCAACTGAAGTTACAACTGAACCAACAACTGAAACAACAACTGAGAAAACAACCAAGCCAACAACTGAAAAAACCACCATACAAACAACTGAATCTACAACTGAACCTACAACTGAACCAACAACTGAACTGAAAACTGATCAGACAGCTGAGGCCACAACTGAATCAACATCTGAACCAACAACTGAACTGACAACTGAACTCACAACTGAACCAACAACTGAACCAACAACTGAACTGACAACTGAGCAAACATCTGAACCAACAACTGAACCTACAACTGAACCAACAACTGAACCAACAAATGAGCCAACAACTGAACCAACAACTGAACCAACAACTGAACTGACAACGGAGCAAACAACTGAAACTACAACTGAGAAAACAACCCAGCCAACAACTGAAAAAACCACCATACAAACAACTGAACCAACAACTGAACCAACAACTGAACTGACAACTAAGCGGCCAACTGAGTCAACAACTGAGTCAAACACTGAACCAACAACTGAACCAACAACCAAAACACCAACTGAGAAAACAACCCTGCCAACAACTGAAAAATCCACTGAACAAACAACTGAGCCAACAACTGAACCAACAACTGAACCGCCAACTGAGCAAACAATTGAACCAACAACTAATCCAACAACTGAACCAACAACTGAACTGACAACTGCACTTACAAATGAACTAACAACTGCACCGACAACTGAACTGATGACTGTGCCAACAACTGAACTGACAACTGATCAGACAGCTGAGGCCACAACTGAAACAACAACTGAACCAACAACTGAAACAACAACTGAACTGACAACTGAGCAAAAAACTGAGTCAACAACTGAGTCAACAACTGAACCAACAACTGAACCAACAACTGAACTGACAACTGAGCCAATAACTGAAACAACAACTGAGAAAACAAGCCAGCCAACAACTGAAAAAACCACTGAACAAACAACTAAGCCAACAACTGAACCAACAACTGAACCGACATTTGAACCGACAACAGAGCTCACAACTGAAGCAACAACTGAGCCAACAAAAGAACCAACAACTGAAACAACAACTGAGCCAACAACTGATCCAACAACTGAACTGACAACTGAACCAACAACTGAACTGAAAACTGAACCAACAACTGAACTGACAACTGAGCAAACAACTGAAACAACAACGGAGAAAACAACCGAGCCAACAACTGAAAAAACCACGATACAAACAACTGAGCCAAGAACGGAACCAACAACTGAACAAACAACTGAACAGACAACTAAGCAAACAACTGCACCAACAACTGAACCAACAAGTGAACCGACAACTGAGTCAACAACTGAACTGACAACTGAAATAACAACTGAGCCAACAACTGAACCAACAACTGAACCAACAACTGAACTGACAACTGAGCAAACAACTGAACCAACAACTGAATCAACAACTGAACCAACAACTGAACTTACAACTGAGCACATAACTGAACCAACAACTGAACCAACAACTGAACCGACAACTGAACTTACAACTGAACCAACAACTGAAATAACAACTCAGCCAACAACTGAACAAACAACTGAACCAACAACTGAACGGACAAATGAGCAAACAACTGAACCAGCAACAGAACTGACAACTGAACCAACAACTGAACCGACAACTGAACTTACAACTGAACCAACAACTGAAATAACAACTGAGACAACAACTGAGCCAACAACTGATCCAACAACTGAACTGACAACTGAGCAAACAACTGAAACAACAACTGAGAAAACAACCAAGCCAACAACTGAAAAAACCACCATACAAACAACTGAACCAACAACTGAACCTACAACTGAACCAACAACTGAACCAACAACTGAACTGAAAACTGATCAAACAACTGAACCAACAACTGAACCAACAACTGAACCAACAACTGAACTGACAACTGAACTCACAACTGAACCAACAACTGAACTGACAACTGAGCAAACATCTGAACCAACAACTGCACCAACAGCTGAACAGACAACTGAGCCAACAACTGAACCAACAACTGAACCAACAACTGAACTGACAACTGAGCAAACAACTGAAACTACAACTGAGAAAACAACCCAGCCAACAACTGAAAAAACCACCATACAAACAACTGAACCAACAACTGAACCAACAACTGAACTGACAACTAAGCGACCAACTGAGTCAACAACTGAGTCAAACACTGAACCAACGACTGAACCAACAACCAAAACACCAACTGAGAAAACAACCCCGCTAACAACTGAGAAATCCACTGAACAAACAACTGAGCCAACAACTGAACCAACAACTGAGCAAACAATTGAACCAACAACTAATCCAACAACGGAACCAACAACTGAACTGACAACTGAACTTACAAATGAACCAACAACTGCACCGACAACTGAACTGACGACTGAGCCAACAACTGAACTGACAACTGATCAGACAGCTGAGGCTACACCTGAAACAACAACTGAACTGACAACTGAAACAACAACTGAACTGACAACTGAGCAAAAAACTGAGTCAACAACTGAGTCAACAACTGAACCAACAACTGAACCAACAACTGAACTGACAACTGAGCCAATAACTAAAACAACAACTGAGAAAACAACCCAGCCAACAACAGAAAAAACCACTGAACAAACAACTGAGCCAACAACTGAACCAACAATTGAACCGACAATTGAACCGACAACAGAGCTCACAACTGAAGCAACAACTGAGCCAACAACTGAACCAACAACTGAAACAACAACTGAGCCAACAACTGAAGCAACAACTGAACTGACAACTGAGCAATCAGCTGAGACAACAACTGAGAAAACAACCCAGCCAACAACTGAAACGACCACCATACAAACAACTGAACCAACAACTGAACCAACAACTGAACTGACAACTGAACCAACAACTGAACTGACAACTGAACCACCAACCGAAACACCAATTGAGAAAACAACCGAGCCAACAACTGAAAAATCCACTGAACAAACAACTGAGCCAACAACTGAACCAACAACTGAACCGCCAACTGAACTGACAACTGAGCAAACAACTGAAACAACAACTGAGGAAACAACCGAGCCAACAACTGTAAAAACCACCATACAAACAACTGAACCAACAACTGAACCTACAACTGAACAAACAACTGAACCAACAACTGCACTGAAAACTGATCAAACAACTGAACCAACAACTGAACCAACAACTGAACCAACAACTGAACTGACAACTGAACTCACAACTGAACCAACAACTGAACCAACAACTGAACTGACAACTGAGCAAACATCTGAACCAACAACTGCACCAACAACTGAATTGACAACTGAGCCAACAACTGAACCAACAACTGAACCAACAACTGAACTGACAACTGAGCAAACAACTGAAACTACAACTGAGAAAACAACCCAGCCAACAACTGAAAAAACCACCATACAAACAACTGAACCAACAACTGAACCAACAAGTGAACCGACAACTGAACATACAACTGAACTGACAACTGAAATAACAACTGAGCCAACAACTGAACCAACAACTGAACCAACAACTGAACTGACAACTGAGCAAACAACTGAACCAACAACTGAATCAACAACTGAACCAACAACTGAACCAACAACTGAACCGACAACTGAACTTACAACTGAACCAACAACTGAAATAACAACCCAGCCAACAACTGAACGGACAAATGAGCAAACAACTGAACCAGCAACTGAACTGACAACTGAACCAACAACTGAACCGACAACTGAACTGACATCTGAACCAACAACCGAAACACCAACTGAGAAAACAACCGAGCCAACAACTGAAAAATCCACTGAACAAACAACTGAGCAAACAACTGAACCAACAACTGAACCGCCAACTGAACTGACAACTGAGCAAACAACTGAAACAACAACTGAGAAAACAACCGAGCCAACAACTGTAAAAACCACCATACAAACAACTGAACCAACAACTGAACCAACAACTGAACTGACAACTAAGCGACCAACTGAGTCAACAACTGAGTCAAACACTGAACCAACGACTAAACCAACAACCAAAACACCAACTGAGAAAACAACCCCGCCAACAACTGAGAAATCCACTGAACAAACAACTGAGCCAACAACTGAACCAACAACTGAACCGCCAACTGAACTGACAACTGAGCAAACAACTGAAACAACAACTGAGAAAACAACTGAGCCAACAACTGAAAAAACCATCATACAAACAACTGAACCAACAACTGAACAGACAAATGAGCAAACAATTGAACCAACAACTAATCCAACAACTGAACCAACAACTGAACTGACAACTGAACTTACAAATGAACCAACAACTGCACCGACAACTGAACTGACGACTGAGCCAACAACTGAACTGACAACTGATCATACAGCTGAGGCTACAACTGAAACAACAACTGAACCAACAACTGAAACAACAACTGAACTGACAACTGAGCAAAAAACTGAGTCAACAACTGAGTCAACAACTGAACCAACAACTGAACCAACAACTGAACTGACAACTGAGCCAATAACTGAAACAACAACTGAGAAAACAACCCAGCCAACAACGGAAAAAACCACTGAACAAACAACTGAGCCAACAACTGAACCAACAACTGAACCGACAATTGAACCGACAACAGAGCTCACAACTGAAGCAACAACTGAGCCAACAACTGAACCAACAACTGGAACAACAACTGAGCCAACAACTGAAGCAACAACTGAACTGACAACTGAGCAATCAGCTGAAACAACAACTGAGAAAACAACCCAGCCAACAACTGAAACAACCACCATACAAACAACTGAACCAACAACTGAACCAACAACTGAACTGACAACTGAACCAACAACTGAACTGACAACTGAACCAACAACCGAAACACCAACTGAGAAAACAACCGAGCCAACAACTGAAAAATCCACTGAACAAACAACTGAGCCAACAACTGAACCAACAACTGAACCGCCAACTGAACTGACAACCGAGCAAACAACTGAAACAACAACTGAGAAAACAACCGAGCCAACAACTGAAAAAACCACCATACAAACAACTGAACCAACAACTGAACAGACAACTGAGCAAACAATTGAACCAACAACTAATCCAACAACTGAACCAACAACTGAACTGACAAATGAACTTACAAATGAACCAACAACTGCACCGACAACTGAACTGACGACTGAGCCAACAACTGAACTTACAACTGAACCAACAACTGAACTGACAAGTGAGCCAAAAACTGAACTGACAACAGAGCCCACTACTGAAACCACAACTGAGCAAACAACTGAACCAACAACTGAGCCAACCACTGAACCAACAACTGAACCATCAAGTGAACTGACAACTGAGCAAACAACTGAGTCAACAACTGAGTCAACAACTGAACCAAAAACTGAACCAATAACTAAATTGATAACTGAGCCAACAACTGAACCAACACCTGAGCAAACAACTCAACCAACCACTGAACCAACAACTGAGCTGACAGCTGAGAAAACAACTGAACCAACAACTGAACTTACAACTGAACCAACAACTGAAATAACAACTGAGCCAACAACTGAAACAACAACTGAACCAACAACTGAACCAACAACTGAACTGACAACTGAGCAAACAACTGAACCAACAACTGAACTGACAACTGAGCAAGCAACTGAGTCAACAACTGAGTCAACAACTGAGCCAACAACTGAACTGACAACTGAGCCAACAAGTGAAGTATCAACTGAACAAACAAGTGAGCCAACAACTGAACTGACAACTGATCTAACCACTGAGGCCACAATAGATCCAACAACTGAAAGAACAACTGAGCCAATAACTGAACCAACAACTAAAGTATCAATTGAACAAACAACTGAGGCAACAACAGATCAAACAACTGATGCAACATCTGATAGAACAACCGAACTAACAACTGAAGCATCAACTGAACAAACAAGTGAGCCAACAACTGAAAGAACATCTGAAGTGTCAACTGAACAAACAACTGAGCCAACAACTGAAACAACAACTGAACCAAAAACTGAACTGACAACTGAGCAAACAACTGAAACAACAACTGAGAAAACAACCGAGCCAACAACTGAAAAAACCACCATACAAACAATTGAACCAACAACTGAACCAAAAACTCAACCAACAACTGAAATGACAACTGAGCAAACAACTGAACCAACAACTGAACCAACAACTGAGAAAACAACTGAACCGACAACTGAACCTACAACTGAAACAACAACTGAACTGACAAGTGAGCCAACAACTGAACTGACAACAGAACCCACAACTGAAACAGCAACTGAACAAACAAATGAACCAACAACTGAACTGATAACTGAGCCACCAACTGAACCAACAACTGAACCAACAACTGAACCAACAACTGAACTGACAACTGAGCAAACAACTGAGTCAACAACTGAGTCAACAACTGAACCAACAACTGAACCAACAACTGAGCTGATAACTGAGCCAACAACTGAGACAAAAACTGAGAAAACAACCCAGCCAAAAACTGAAAAAACCACTGAACAAACAATAGATCCACTAACTGAAAGAACAACTGAGCCAATAACTGAACAAACAACTGAAGTATCAACTGAACAAACAACTGATGCAACATCTGATAGACCAACGGAACTAACAACTGACGCATCAACTGAACCAACAAGTGAGCCAACAACTGAGCCAACAACTGAAGTATCAACTGAACAAACAACTGAGCCAACAACTGAACCAACAACTGAACCAACAACTGAAGTATCAACTGAACAAACAAGTGAGCCAACAACTGAACTGACAACTGATCTAACCACTGAGGCCACAATAGATCCAACAACTGAAAGAACAACTGAGCCAATAACTGAACCAACAACTAAAGTATCAACTGAACAAACAACTGAGGCAACAACAGATCAAACAACTGATGCAACATCTGATAGAACAATCGAACTAACAACTGAAGCATCAACTGACACAACAACTGAACTGACAACTGATCTAACCACTGAGGCCACAATAGATCCAAGAACTGAAAGAACAACTGAACCAATAACTGAACCAACAACTGAAGTATCAACTGAACAAACAAGTGAGCCAACAACTGAGAAAACAACCGAGCCAACAACTGAAAAAACCACCATACAAACAACTGAGCCAAAAACTGAACCAATAACTGAGCCAACAACTGAGCAAACAACTTTGCCAACATCTAATCCAACAACTGAGCATACAACAGAGATAACAACCAAGGCTACAACTGAACCTACCACTGAACAAACAACTGAACCAACAACTGCAACAACTTCAAAACAATCAACTGAAACAACAAATGAAGTATTAACTGAACCAACAGGTGAATTGACAACTGAACTGGCAACTGAACCAACAAATGAACCAACAACTGAACCAATAACTGTATCGACAACCGAACCCACAACTGAACCAACAACTGAACTGACAACTGAGCAAACAACTGAGTCAACAACTGAGTCAACAACTGAACCAACAACTGAACCAACAACTGAGCTGATAACTGAGCCAAAAACTGAAACGACAACTGAGATAACAACCCAGCCAACAACTGAAAAAACCACTGAACAAACAACTGAGCCAATAACTGAACCAACAACTGAAGTATCAACTGAACCAACAACTGAACCAACAACTGAACAAACAAATGAAGTATCAACTGAACAAACAACTGAGCCAACAACTGAGAATACAACTGAGAAAACAACCGAGCCAACAACTGAAAAAACCACCATACAAACAACTGAGCCAAAAACTGAACCAATAACTGAGCCAACAACTGAGCAAACAAGTTTGCCAACATCTAATCCAACAACTGAGCATACAACAGAGATAACAACCAAGACTACAACTGAACCTACCACTGAACAAACAACTGAACCAACAACTGCAACAACTTCAAAACAATCAACTGAAACAACAAATGAAGTATTAACTGAACCAACAGGTGAATTGACAACTGAACTGGCAACTGAGCCAACAACTGAAACAACAACTGAGGAAACAACAGTCCCAACAACTGATGCAACAACTGATGGAACAACGGAACTAACAACTGAAGCATCAACTGAACCACCAACTGCACCGACAACTGAACCGACAACTGAGCCAACAACTGAACTGACAACTGATCAAACAACTGAGCCAACAACTGAACAAACAACTGAAACAAAAACTGAACTGACAACTGAGCCAACAACTGAAACAACAACTGAGAAAATAACCGAGCCAACAACTGAAAGAACACCTGAAGCAACAACTGAAACAAAAACTGAAAATACCACTGAAGAAACAACTGAACCAACAACTGAAACCACAACTGAACTGACAACTGAGCCAACAACTGAACCAACAACTGAACCGAAAACTGAACTGACAACTGAGCCTACAACTGAAACAATAACTGAACCGACAACTGAACTGACAACTGAGCAAACAACTGAACCAACAACTGAGACAACAACTGAACTGACAAATGAGCCAACAACTGAACTGACAACTGAGCGAACAACTGAAACAACAACTGAGCAAACAACTGAGACAACAACTGAACCAACAACTGATCAAACAACTGAGGCCACAATAGAGCCGACAACTGCAAGAACAACAGAACCAACAACTGAAACACCAACTGAACAAACAATTGAACCAACAACTGAAAGAACAACTGAACCAACAACTGAACCAACAACTGAATCAACATCTGAGGCAACAACAGATCCAACACCCGAAACAACAACTGAAAGAAAAACGGAACTAACAACTGCAGTTTCAAATGAACCAACAAATGCCCCGACAACTGAACTGACGACTGAGCCAACAACTGAACTGACAACTGATCAAACAACTGAGGCCACAACTGAACCAACAGCTAAACCAACAGCTGTGCCAACAACTGAACCAACAACTGAACCAACATCTGAACTGACAACTGAGCCAACAACTGAAACAACAACTGAGCAAACAACTGAGCCAAAAACTGAACCAACAACTGATCAAACAACTGAGGCCACAATAGAGCCGACAACTGCAAGAACAACAGAACCAACAACTGAAACACCAACTGAACAAACAATTGAACCAACAACTGCAAGAACAACAGAACCAACAACTAAAACACCAACTGAACAAACAATTGAACCAACAACTGAAAGAACAACTGAACCAACAACTGAACCAACAACAGAATCAACATCTGAGGCAACAACAGATCCAACAACTGCAGCAAAAACTGAAAGAACAACGGAACTAACAACTGAACCAACAACTGAACCAACAGCTGAACTGGCAACTGAGACAACAACTGAAACAACAACTGAACCAACAACTGAACTGACAACTGAGACAACAACTGAAACAACAAATGAATCAACAACTGCCCCGACAACTGAACTGACGACTGAGCCAACAACTGAACTGACAACTGATCAAACAACTGAGGCCACAACTGAACCAACAGCTGAACCAACAACTGAGCCAACAACTGAACCAACAACTGAACCAACAGCTGAACTGACAACTGAGACAACAACTGAAACAACAACTGAGCCAACAACTGAACTGACAACTGAGCCAAACACTGTACCAACCACTGAGCCAACAACTGAACCAACAAGTGAACCAACAACTGAACAAACAACTGATATATCAACTGAACTATCAATTGATCTGACAACTGACCTGACAACTGAGCCAACAACTGAACTGACAACTGAACCGACAACTGAACTGAGAACTGAGCAAACAACTGAACCAACAACTGAGCCAACAACTGAACCAACAACTGAACCAACAGCTGAACTGACAACTGAGCCAACAACTGAACCAACAACTGAACCAACAAATGATCTGACAACTGAACTGACAACTGAGCCAACAAGTGAAGTATCAACTGAAAAAACAAGTGAGCCAACAACTGAACTGACAACTGATCTAACCACTGAGGCCACAATAGATCCAACAACTGAAAGAACAACTGAGCCAATAACTAAACCAACAACTAAAGTATCAACTGAACAAACAACTGAGGCAACAACAGATCAAACAACTGATGCAACATCTGATAGAACAACCGAACTAACAACTGAAGCAACAACTGACACAACAACTGAACTGACAACTGATCTAACCACTGAGGCCACAATAGATCCAAGAACTGAAAGAACAACTGAACCAATAACTGAACCGACAACTGAAGTATCAACTGAACAAACAAGTGAGCCAACAACTGAAAAAACAACTGAACCGACAACTGAACTTACAACTGAAACAACAACTGAACTGACAAGTGAGCCAACAACTGAACTGACAACAGAACCCACAACTGAAACAGCAACTGAGCAAACAACTGAACCAACAACTGAACTGATAACTGAGCCACCAACTGAACCAACAACTCAACCAACAACTGAACCAACAAATGAACTGACAACTGAGCAAACAACTGAGTCAACAACTGAGTTAACAACTGAACCAACAACTGAACCAACAACTGAGCTGATAACTGAGCCAACAACTGAGACAACAACTGAGAAAACAACCCAGCCAAAAACTGAAAAAACCACTGAACAAACAATAGATCCACTAACTGAAAGAACAACTGAGCCAATAACTGAACCAACAACTGAAGTATCAACTGAACAAACAACTGATGCAACATCTGATAGACCAACGGAACTAACAACTGAAGCATCAACTGAACCAACAAGTGAGCCAACAACTGAGCCAACAACTGAAGTATCAACTGAACAAACAACTGAGCCAACAACTGAACCAACAACTGAACCAACAACTGAAGTATCAACTGAACAAACAACTGAAGTATCAACTGAACAAACAAGTGAGCCAACAACTGAACTGACAACTGGTCTAACCACTGAGGCCACAATAGATCCAACAACTGAAAGAACAACTGAGCCAATAACTGAACCAACAACTAAAGTATCAACTGAACAAACAACTGAGGCAACAACAGATCAAACAACTGATGCAACATCTGATAGAACAACCGAACTAACAACTGAAGCATCAACTGACACAACAACTGAACTGACAACTGATCTAACCACTGAGGCCACAATAGATCCAAGAACTGAAAGAACAACTGAACCAATAACTGAACCAACAACTGAAGTATCAACTGAACAAACAAGTGAGCCAACAACTGAAAGAACATCTGAAGTGTCAACTGAACAAACAACTGAGAATACAATTGAGAAAACATCCGAGCCAACAACTGAAAAAACCACCATACAAACAACTGAACCAACAATTGAACCAACAAAGGAACCAACAAATGAGCCAACAACTGAACCAACAACTGAACCAACAACTGAATCAACATCTGAGGCAACCATAGATCCAACAACTGAAGCAATAACTGAAAGAACAACGGAACTAACAACTGCAGTTTCAAATGAACCAACAACTGCCCCGACAACTGAACTGACGACTGAGCCAACAACTGAAGAAACAACTGATCAAACAACTGAGGCCACAACTGAACCAACAGCTGAACCAACAACTGAGCCAACAACTGAACCAACAACTGAACCAACAGCTGAACTGACAACTGAGCCAACAACTGAAACAACAACTAAGCAAAAAACTGAGTCAACAACTGAACAAACAACTGATCAAACAACTGAGGCCACAATAGAGCCTACAACTGCAAGAACAACAGAACCAACAACTGAAACACCAACTGAACAAACAATTGAACCAACAACTGAAAGAACAACTGAACCAACAACTGAACCAACAACTGAATCAACATCTGAGGCAACAACAGATCCAACAACTGAAGCCACAACTGAAAGAACAACGGAACTAACAACTGAACCAACAACTGAACCAACAGCTGAACTGACAACTGAGACAACAACTGAAACAACAACTGAACTGACAACTGAGACAACAACTGAAACAACAAATGAACCAACAACTGCCCCGACAACTGAACTGATGACTGGGCCAACAACTGAACTGACAACTGATCAAACAACTGAGGCCACAACTGAGGCCACAACTGAGCCAACAACTGAACCAACAACTGAACCAACAGCTGAACTGACAACTGAGACAACAACTGAAACAACAACTGAACCAACAACTGAACTGACAACTGAGCCAACAACTGTACCAACTACTGAGCCAACAACTGAACCAACAAGTGAACCAACAACTGAACAAACAACTGATATATCAACTGAACCAACAATTGATCTGACAACTGACCTGACAACTGAGCCAACAACTGAACTGACAACTGAACTGAGAACTGAGCAAACAACTGAACCAACAACTGAGCCAACAACTGAACCAACAACTGAACCAACAGCTGAACTGACAACTGAGCCAACAACTGAACCAACAACTGAACCAACAACTGAACCAACAAATGATCTGACAACTGAACTGACAACTGAGCCAACAACTGAACTGACAACTGATCAAAGAACTGAGGCCACAATAGAGCCGACAACTGAAAGAACAACAGAACCAACAACTGAACCATCAACTGATCAAACAATTGAACCAACAACTAAAAGAACAACTGAACCAGCAACTGAACCACCGACTGAGTCAACATCTGTGGCAACAACAGATCCAACAACTGAAGCAACAACTGAAAGAACAACGGAACTAACAACTGCAGCATCAAATGAACCAACAACTGCATTGATAACTGGACTGACAACTGAGCCAACAACTGAAACAACAACTGAGCAAAAAACTGAGCCAACAACTGAACTGACAACTGATCAAACAACCGAGGCCACAATAGATGCAACAACTGAAAGAACAACTGAGCCAATAACTGAACCAACAACTGAAGTATCAACTAAACAAACAAGTGAGCCAACAACTGAAAGAACAACTGAAGTGTCAACTGAACAAACAACTGAGCCAACAACTGAGAATACAACTGAGAAAACATCCGAGCCCACAACTGAAAAAACCACAACACAAACAACTGAACCAACAGTTGAACCAACAAATGAACCAACAACTGAACCAATAACTGTATCGACAACCGATCCCAAAACTGAGCCAACAACTGAACCAATAACTGAGCAAACAACTGAGCAAACAACAGAGATAACAACCAAGGCTACAACTGAACCTACCACTGAACAAACAACTGAACCCACAACTGCAACAACTTCAAAACAATCACCTGAAACAACAACTGAAGTAAATACTGAACCAACAGCTGAATCGACAACTGAACTGGCAACTGAGCCAACAACTGAAACAACAACTGAGGAAACAAAAGATCCAACAACTGATGCAACAACTGATGGAACAACGGAACTAACAACTGAAGCATCAACTGAACCACCAACTGCACCGACAACTGAACTGACAACAGAGCCAACAACTGATCAAACAACTGAGCCAACAACTGAACCAACAACTGAACCAAAAACTGAACTGACAACTGAGCCAACAACTGAAACAACAACTGAGAAAATAACCGAGCCAACAACTGAAAGAACAACTGAAGCAACAACTGAAACAAAAACTGAAAAAACCACTGAAGAAACAACTAAACCAACAACTGAAACCACTACTGAACTCACAACTGAGCCAACAACTGAAACAATAACTGAACCGACAACTGAGCCAACAACTGAACCAACAACTGAACCAACTGCTGAACTGACAACTGAGACAACAACTGAATTGACAACTGAGACAACAACTGAACTGACAACTGAGCCAACAACTGAAAGAACTACAGAACCAACAACTGAACCACCAACTGAACAAACAATTGAACCAATTACTGAAAGAACAACTGAACCAACGACTGAACCAACAACTGAATCAACATCTGAGGCAACAACAGATCCAACAACTGAAGCAACAACTGAAAGAACAACGGAACTAACAACTGCAGCATCAAATGAACCAACAACTGCACCGACAACTGAACTGACAACTGAGCCAACAACTGAGGCCACAATAGATCCAACAACTGAAAGAACAACTGAGCCAATAACTGAACCAACAACTGAAGTATCAACTGAACAAACAAGTGAGCCAACAACTGAACCAACAACTGAACCAATAACTGTATCGACAACCGAACCCACAACTGAACCAACAACTGAACCAACAACTGAACCAACAACTGAACTGACAACTGAGCAAACAACTGAGTCAACAACTGAGTCAACAACTGAACCAACAACTGAACCAATAACTGAGCTGATAACTGAGCCAAAAACTGAAACGACAACTGAGATAACAACCCAGCCAACAACTGAAAAAGCCACTGAACAAACAACTGAGCCAACAACTGAACTGACAACTGAAATAACAACTGTGGCCACAATAGATCCAACAACTGAAAGAACAACTGAGCCAATAACTGAACCAACAACTGAAGTATCAACTGAACAAACAAGCGAGCCAACAACTGAACAAACAAATGAAGTATCAACTGAACAAACAACTGAGCCAACAACTGAGAATACAACTGAGAAAACAACCGAGCCAACAACTGAAAAAACCACCATACAAACAACTGAGCCAAAAACTGAACCAATAACTGAACCAACAACTGAGCAAACAACTTTGCCAACATCTAATCCAACAACTGAGCATACAACAGAGATAACAACCAAGTCTACAACTGAACCTACCACTGAACAAACAACTGAACCAACAACTGCAACAACTTCAAAACAATCAACTGAAACAACATTTGAAGTATTAACTGAACCAACAGGTGAATTGACAACTGAACTGGCAACTGAGCCAACAACTGAAACAACAACTGAGGAAACAACAGTCCCAACAACTGATGCAACAACTGATGGAACAACGGAACTAACAACTGAAGCATCAACTGAACCACCAACTGCACCGACAACTGAACTGACAACTGAGCCAAAGACTGAACTGACAACTGATCAAACAACTGAGCCAACAACTGAACCAACAACTGAAACAAAAACTGAACTGACAACTGAGCCAACAACTGAAACACCAACTGAGAAAATAACCAAGCCAACAACTGAAAGAACACCTGAAGCAACAACTGAAACAAAAACTGAAAAAACCACTGAAGAAACAACTGAACCACAAACTGCACCGACAACTGAACTGACAACTGAGCCAACAACTGAACCAACAACTGAACCGAAAACTGAACTGACAACTGAGCCTACAACTGAAATAATAACTGAACCGACAACTGAACTGACAACTGACCAAACAACTGAACCAACAACTGAACTGACAACTGAAACAACAACTGAACCAACAACTGAACCGACAACTGAACTGACAACTGAGCCAACAACTGAAACAACAACTGATCAAACAACTGAGGCCACAATAGAGCCGACAACTGTAAGAACAACAGAACCAACAACTGAAACACCAACTGAACAAACAATTGAACCAACAACTGAAAGAACAACTGAACCAACAACTGAACCAACAACTGAATCAACATCTGAGGCAACAACAGATCCAACAACTGAAGCAACAACTGAAAGAACAACGGAACTAACAACTGCAGTTTCAAATGAACCAACAACGGCCCCGACAACTGAACTGACGACTGAGCCAAAAACTGAAGAAACAACTGATCAAACAACTGAGGCCACAACTGAACCAACAGCTGAACCAACAACTGAGCCAACAACTGAACCAACAACTGAACCAACAGCTGAACTGACAACTGATCCAACAACTGAAACAAACACTAAGCAAAAAACTGAGTCAACAACTGAACCAACAACTGATCAAACAACTGAGGCCACAATAGAGCCTACAACTGCAAGAACAACAGAACCAACAACTGAAACACCAACTGAACAAACAATTGAACCAACAACTGAAAGAACAACTGAACCAACAACTGAACCAACAACTGAATCAACATCTGAGGCAACAACAGATCCAACAACTGAAGCAACAACTGAAAGAACAACGGAACTAACAACTGAACCAACAACTGAACCAACAGCTGAACTGACAACTGAGACAACAACTGAAACAACAACTGAACTGACAACTGAGACAACAACTGAAACAACAAATGAACCAACAACTGCCCCGACAACTGAACTGACGACTGGGCCAACAACTGAACTGACAACTGATCAAACAACTGAGGCCACAACTGAACCAACAGCTGAACCAACAACTGAGCCAACAACTGAACCAACAACTGAACCAACAGCTGAACTGACAACTGAGACAACAACTGAAACAACAACTGAACCAACAACTGAACTGACAACTGAGCCAACAACTGAGGCCACAATAGATCCAACAACTGAAAGAACAACTGAGCCAAAAACTGAACCAACAACTGAAGTATCAGCTGAACTGACAACTGAGACAACAACTGAAACAACAACTGAACTGACAACTGAGACAACAACTGAAACAACAAATGAACCAACAACTGCCCCGACAACTGAAGTGACGACTGAGCCAACAACTGAACTGACAACTGATCAAACAACTGAGGCCACAACTGAACCAACAGCTGAACCAACAACTGAGCAAAAAACTGAACCAACAACTGAACCAACAGCTGAACTGACAACTGAGACAACAACTGAAACAACAACTGAACCAACAACTGAACTGACAACTGAGCCAACAACTGTACCAACTACTGAGCCAACAACTGAACCAACAAGTGAACCAACAACTGAACAAACAACTGATATATCAACTGAACCAACAATTGATCTGACAACTGACCTGACAACTGAGCCAACAACTGAACTGACAACTGAACTGAGAACTGAGCAAACAACTGAACCAACAACTGAGCCAACAACTGAACCAACAACTGAACCAACAGCTGAACTGACAACTGAGCCAACAACTGACCTGACAACTGAACCAACAACTGAACCAACAAATGATCTGACAACTGAACTGACAACTGAGCAAACAACTGAACTGACAACTGATCAAAGAACTGAGGCCACAATAGAGCCGACAACTGAAAGAACAACAGAACCAACAACTGAACCATCAACTGATCAAACAATTGAACCAACAACTAAAAGAACAACTGTACCAGCAACTGAACCACCGACTGAGTCAACATCTGTGGCAACAACAGATCCAACAACTGAAGCAACAACTGAAAGAACAACGGAACTAACAGCTGCAGCATCAAATGAACCAACAACTGCATTGATAACTGGACTGACAACTGAGCCAACAACTGAAACAACAACTGAGCAAAAAACTGAGCCAACAACTGAACTGACAACTGATCAAACAACCGAGGCCACAATAGATGCAACAACTGAAAGAACAACTGAGCCAATAACTGAACCAACAACTGAAGTATCAACTAAACAAACAAGTGAGCCAATAACTGAAAGAACAACTGAAGTGTCAACTGAACAAACAACTGAGCCAACAACTGAGAATACAACTGAGAAAACATCCGAGCCCACAACTGAAAAAACCACCATACAAACAACTGAACCAACAGTTGAACCAACAAATGAACCAACAACTGAACCAATAACTGTATCGACAACTGATCCCACAACTGAGCCAACAACTGAACCAATAACTGAGCAAACAACTGAGCAAACAACTTTGCCAACATCTAATCCAACAACTGAGCATTCCACAGAGATAACAACCAAGGCTACAACTGAACCTACCACTGAACAAACAACTGAACCCACAACTGCAACAACTTCAAAACAATCACCTGAAACAACAACTGAAGTAAATACTGAACCAACAGCTGAATCGACAACTGAACTGGCAACTGAGCCAACAACTGAAACAACAACTGAGGAAACAAAAGATCCAACAACTGATGCAACAACTGATGGAACAACGGAACTAACAACTGAAGCATCAACTGAACCACCAACTGCACCGACAACTGAACTGACAACAGAGCCAACAACTGATCAAACAACTGAGCCAACAACTGAACCAACAACTGAACCAAAAACTGAACTGACAACTGAGCCAACAACTGAAACAACAACTGAGAAAATAACCGAGCCAACAACTGAAAGAACAACTGAAGCAACAACTGAAACAAAAACTGAAAAAACCACTGAAGAAACAACTGAACCAACAACTGAAACCACTACTGAACTCACAACTGAGCCAACAACTGAAACAATAACTGAACCGACAACTGAACTGAAAACTGAGCAAACAACTGAACCAACAACTGAGCCAACAACTGAACCAACAACTGAACCAACTGCTGAACTGACAACTGAGACAACAACTGAACTGACAACTGAGACAACAACTGAACTGACAACTGAGCCAACAACTGAAACAACAACTGAGCAAACAACTGAGGCCACAATAGAGCCAACAACTGAAAGAACTACAGAACCAACAACTGAACCACCAACTGAACAAACAATTGAACCAATTACTGAAAGAACAACTGAACCAACGACTGAACCAACAACTGAATCAACATCTGAGGCAACAACAGATCCAACAACTGAAGCAACAACTGAAAGAACAACGGAACTAACAACTGCAGCATCAAATGAACCAACAACTGCACCGACAACTGAACTGACAACTGAGCCAACAACTGAGGCCACAATAGATCCAACAACTGAAAGAACAACTGAGCCAATAACTGAACCAACAACTGAAGTATCAACTGAACAAACAAGTGAGCCAACAACTGAACCAACAACTGAACCAACAAATGAAGTATCAACTGAGCCAACAACTGAACCAATAACTGTATCGACAACCAAACCCACAATTGAGGCAACAGCTGAACCAATAACTGAGCCAACAACTGAGCAAACAACTTTACCAGCATCTAATCCAACAACTGAGCACACAACAGAGATAATAACCAAGGCTACAACTGAACCTACCACTGAACAAACAACTGAACCCACAACTGCAACAACTTCAAAACAATCAACTGAAACAACAACTGAAGTATTAACTGAACCATCAGCTGAATCGACAACTGAACTGGCAACTGAGCCAACAACTGAAACAACAACTGAGGAAACAACAGATCCAACAACTGATGCAACAACTGATGGAACAACAGAACTAACAACTGAAGCATCAACTGAACCACCAACTGCACCGACAACTGAACTGACAACTGAGCCAACAACTGAACTGATAACTGATCAAACAACTGAGCCAACAACTGAACCAACAACTGAACCAAAAACTGAACTGACAACTGAGCCAACAACTGAAACAACAACTGAGAAAATAACCGAGCCTACAACTGAAAGAACAACTGAAGCAACAATTGAAACAAAAACTGAAAAAACCACTGAACCCACAACTGAGCCAACAACTGAACCAACAACTGAACCAACAGCTGAACTGACAACTGAACCAACAACTGAACCAACAACTGAACCAACAACTGAACTGACAACTGAACCAACAACTGAACCAACAACTGAACTGACAACTGAAATATCAACTGAGGCAACAACTGAAAGAACAATTGAGCAATCGGCTGAACCAACAATTGCAACAACAACTGAACCAACAACTAAACCAACAACTAAACACACATCTCAGCTGGGAACTGCACCAACAACTGAACCAACACCTGAAAAAACACCTGAACCAACAAGTGCACCAACCACTGATCCCGTAACTGAACGAAGCACTGAACCCACAACTCAGCTGACAACTGAGCAAACAACTGATCCAACCACTGAGCAAACAACAGAGACACCAACTAAAGTTACAACTGAGGCAACTACTGAAGTAACAACTGAAATAACAACTGAACCTACAACTGAAATATCATCTGAACCTACAACTGAACCAACAACTGGAACAACACCAAAACAAACACCTGAAACAACAACTGAGGCAACAACTGAAAGAACAACAGAACCAACAACAGAACCGACAACTGAACTGTCAACTCAGCCAACAACTGAGGCCACAATAGATCCACCAACTGAAGCAACAACTGATAGAACAACAGAACCAACAACTGAAAAAACCACTAAACAAACAGCTGAGCCAACAATTGAACTGACAACTGATCCGACAACTGAACTGACAACTGAGGCCACAATAGTTCCAACAACTGAACCAAAGACTGAACCTACAACTGCACCAACAACTGATCCAACAACTGAACCAACAACTGAGCCCACAACTCGAATGACAACTGAGCCACCAGCTGAGCCAACAACTGAGGCAACAACTGAACCAACATCTGAACCGACAACTGAAATAACAGCGGAACCAACAACAGATCCAACAACTGAACCAACAACTGAACCCCCAACTGATCCAAGAACAGAGTCAACAACTGAACAAACAACTACTCCACCTTCTCCTACCACTGCCACAGAAAAACCAACCACAGCCCCATCTACCCCAACCCTCCCAACCAGTCTGCCGAGCACATTATCAACATCAACCACTAGGAGGCCGCTAAGCTGTCAGAACGGTGGAACTGATAATGGACACAACTGCACGTGTCTAAGTGGTTTCTCAGGAGACCTGTGTGAAGACTTTGAAGCACAGGTTGTGCCAGGTAAATGATGTGAATCCTTGGGAAGTATTCACCACTCGTATATGGTATTTGTAGATGTTCTCTTGATTTTCTCATGTTCATTTAACTTTTGGGTTGTTTCAGAGACAATTGACCGAACAGTGGTGGTTAACATGGAGGTCGACCAGGTATATGATGAAAAATATGATGATGAAACATCTGATGAATACAAAAACTTTGTTCGAAACCTCACAACGCAGGTAAGAACTCTTGGATTGACCATTTCCTTGGACCAATATTATTTGTACTGTTTTTCCAAGATGAGGTAGCCATCACCTCAGAGTATTTCAATGACCTGTACAATTGTTATGGAGACATTAACATTTCGTTTGTTTTCAGATGGAGACATATTACCGAGTTGTTAGGATGATAACAAACCTCAAAGAAGTGGTTGTCACAAGTATCAGGTAAAGTCCCATAGAGGATTTTAGAAAGACCGCCTACAGGTAATGTGATGACACGCCATGTCACCTTTTATTCTGGGCCGAGGTAGCCACCTTTGCAGTATGCACATGTAAAGCAAGCTAGGTCTACCTGTCTGATCTGTTTTAGGTTCTGTGTTGTTGGTCAGTCTGTCCTTACAGGGCATGACTTTTGTGAAGCTGGCACCTCAAAAAGACTTTGAGGGATTTTCTTCAAACTGTATAAATGTACGCTCATATTCAGGATGAAGTTTATAGATGCTGGAGGTAAGAGGTCAAGGACTAGTGGTCATCCTCTGCTTGTGAATGTAACACCTCGAGAACAATTTGACAACGATTGGCTTTTGTCAAATTGCTCCCTTTTCTTTTCTAAGTTAAGGGTCAGTTAATCTAATATTTTTGATAATAGGTCAAGATCATCCTATGCCAGACATATATGCAACCTTGAGAATAAGCGTTTAATTCACAGGATTAAATTAGATGTTGGAGAACTCCTAATCTCACACAAAGACATGAACGACCGATTTCAACAGTTTTATGAGAGGTTATACACATCTCAAAAGAAGGTAACACCAGAAGATATGCAAGCTTTCCTGGATGAGTGTCAGCTCCCAACTTTAAACCAAACGGAGTGTGACTATTTAGGAGTTTAGATGACATGTGAAGAAATTAGAAGAAATTACAGAATTCATAAAATCTTTGAAAAATGGCAAAAGTTTTTATTAAAAAATTCAGTGACATATTGGTTCCCCATTTAAATAAAATGTTTGGGCAGGCATTTGATAATGGAGAGCTTCCCCACACCCTCAATGAGGCAATTATCACTTTGATTCCCAAAACAGGGAAAGATCTGGAGGAAGTGGGCTCCTACAGACTATATCTTTGTTAAACACAGGATCAAAAAATTCTCACTGAAAACTTTAGCTGAAAGGCTGAGCCTCTTGAAAAAAAAAAAAAAAAACCTGGTACACCCAGACCAAAACCGGGTTTATTCCCCAAAGATACTCATACTTTAATTTGCGATGTTTATTAAATGTTATGTATTCCTCACGGCACTCCAAAGAGGACATTTTGATATTATGTTTCGACGCCAAAAAGGCATTTGACCAGGTTGAATGGCCCTAAATACAAAGGTAGACAAAATTGTTGGTACCCTTCCATTTAAGACAGAAAAACCCACAATGGTCACTGAAATAACTTGAAACTGACAAAAGTAAAAATAAACAAAAATTTACTGAAAATCAACTAATAAAAAAACAAAATAATGTTCTCTACCTACCCTTCCCAAATTTAAAAAGGATCTTTTGGCCGTTGTCACCCCATTGGCCAGACGATTGATACTGATAAACTGGAAGGCAGCAGAATCTCCAACTCATGCCTGCTGGATTAGGGGAGTTCTTTATTTTCTTAAGTTGGAAAAGCTCAGGCTTTTGTTACGGGGCTCCCCCGACAAATTTGGCAACATATGGGGTCAATTTTTCCGATTTGTTAAAAATATAAACTTCCCGTTTGATCCTGGCTGAATTTCCTGGGGGTCTGGTGGAGTACCATTCATGTGCTGGTTGCAATGTGTTACATGATTCTGCGTTGACTGTTGGGGCTCTAATTTCCTGGCGCAACTAAGGGTGGCACAGGGTGGCGCAGCCTGACGCACCCCGCGCAGTGGTAATTTTGTCCGGTGCACCCCCATGTGCAGCCAATTTGGCAATTTGGTAGAACGGCTGCGCCGAGATGGGTGTGACGGCGCACCAGGGGGAGGTGTCGAAAGATTCAGCTTGGCGCACTGACAATTTCGTGCCAATAAAACGCACGGAAGGTGCACTAAAAGCTCGCCAGTTCCAACCTGGTCTATTCTCGGCGCAGGAGAGGCGCACTAGGGGCAGTGGTAATTTGGCTGACAGGCGCACAGTGCGCACACGTCACCAAAACCTCACAGGCAGGTATCCAGAGTGTCAGGCACATTTCAATGCAATAAACAATCACAGCAACCACTGTTTAATGTAACCGTGTGAACCAGCACATACATTTGTATCTATATTAATTGTCCCGTCACATCTGATGTCAGATCAGGGACGTTTGTCATAACTAACGAGTTCACATCTCTCAAGCCAACCACAAACAGCCACATTATCTGATACAGAGTATCTGGCTTCTCTAATCTCATGAAATTAAATGACGCGCATCGTGCCCTCCGTTTATTGCATGTTAGCGCTGGCGATAGAGCCCCTTGCAGTGAGAATCCAATTACACCCAGAAATTTATGGATATAATAGAAAGTACACTACTAACAAAATAGCTCTTTATGCGGATGATATCCTCCTCTTGATATCACAGCTACAAACTTCAACCCCACCGATTCTGTCCCTGATCAATCTGTTTGGATCCTTTGTGGGTTACAGGGTTAACTGGGACAAGACCGAGCTCATGCCAATTTGTATTATAGATCATGAATGGCTCCATCGACTGCCCTTTAGGATAACCAGAGAAAAGTTTAAGTACCTGGGAATAATTATTACTAAAAATTTTAATTTATTGTTTAAGGCCAACTTTGATCCCCTGATGTGTACACTCAGGAATAACATTCAGTTTTGGAAGATGCTTCCGATTTCTTTGTTAGGAAGGATAAATGCTGTTAAAATGATATTCCTCCCACAGCTGTTATATCTCATCCAGAACATACCCATCTGAATCTCCAAAACATTTTTAAACATTTAGATTCCACCATTCTTTCATTTGTGTGGGATTATAAAGTTCATAGAATAGGAAAAGCTCATCTTTGTAAACCCAAGACAAATGGAGGGCTGGCTCTACCAAATTTCATTCATTATTATTGGGCCTCTAACATCTGCTCCATTGCTTATCTGTTGGATGACTCGGCTGTATTACCCGTTGGGTTAGAGATGGAACGAGAAGATTGCCTACCTTTCCCTGCTGGTGCGGTCATTTTGTCACCTGTGTCATTAAACAAAACCAAATATAGTAACAATCCAATTATTTATAACATGGTATTCATTTGGAAACAACTTTTTAAGCTTTGAAATGTGTCTTTCCTAATACCCATAATAGCAAATCATTCATTCACCCCTTCTTACTTAGATGGCTCTTTTTTGCATGGAAGGATTTGGGAATCAGTTGTGTTGGTGACCTATACCTAAAAGGAGTGTTTGCATCCTTCCAACAGCTCAAGGAAAAATCCGCTCTCCCACAGAGTGACTTCTTTAAATACCTGCAGGTTTGGAGTTATGTGAGAACACATCTTCATGACGTTGAGGGTGCAAGGCCAGACAAACTGGATAGTGGTCTAAAATACTGTGCGTGGTCTAAAAGTACAATTTCTTGCCTGTACAATACATTCCAGAATTTAGCCCCAACTGCAACTAGCACAATTAAAGCAGAATGGGAGGCAGAACTGGGTGAGCAGTTGTCAGATGATATCTGGGATAAAAGCCTAGAATATATATACACACTTGCTCGATTAATGCACAACATGGTTTGATACAGTTTAAAGTCTTGCATAGATTGCATTATTCAAAGACAAAATTACACAAAATATTTCCAGAAATTTCATCTCAATGAAAGAAATGTGGCTCGCCAGATGCAAATTTACTGCACAGCTATGCCTTGTGTCCCAACCTGCATAACTTTTGGTCAGCGATATTTAGAACATTTCTGAAGATGCTGGGGGTGGGTTTAAAATCAGACCCAGTACTGATCACTTTAGGAATATCGTAGGCACAAGGAGACTGAAGGTAGCTCAGCAATGCCTATTATCTCATGGATTTCTCACTGCTAAAACGCTCATTCTTCTTTTTTGGAAGAAAAAAGAAGTGTTAACAGAAACTCTGCATGGAGGAAGAATTTGATAAGATTTGGCACCCCTTAATCTCCTTTTTGAAAGGCTAAACTAATTCAAATCCTGTATATGAGCTACACTATGCATAACATTAGGTAGCACTCCAGGGAAGGGTTGACAGTTTGAGTGGAAGGATGTCTTTTTTTTTTTTTACCCCCCACTTATTTATTTTTTTTTCTTTCTATGTTCTGTGTTCACTTGATAATGTGATGACAATTTCTTCTTCTTCTTCTTTTTTTTTTTTTTTTATAAATAGCAGCCCTCTTCACTGTTGTTCACACTGTTTGTGAAAAAAAGAAAGAGAAAAGTAAAAAAAAAAAAAAAAGGTCATCCTGTGCCATGTTCTCTGCTGGATCATCGATGATTTTGATCAAATCTGGCACAAAATCTTCTCTGACTTAAGCATGAACTGAAACAACTTTGGAAGGACAAAGTTAAACCTCCCTAGAACTGACTTAATCAGTCATGAAAAACTTCTCAAGGTTGCTGGTCTTTGTTTTGTGCAGAAATGTATGAATATATTTTTCTGGCTCTTTTTCATTTGCTCTCTTTTACATCAACAAGTATTCTCCTCATGATCCTGAGTGAGCTATCAAACCAGTTAACGGTGCATCACCACATGGTGTCGTCTCAGTTCACTCCAGCTCCACTCAAACTTTCCATCATGGATCATACCTGGTTCTAGGTCTTATTTTTGGTGCATTGGTTTGGTTCTAATTGAGCTGAGCAGGTACTGAAGTGTCGTGTAACATCACTGCAGACCACCAGTTGGTCAGAGAGTATCATGACTTTGACCGTCACCAGTAGGTTGTCCAACACTGGAATTCCAAACTCTCCCGTACTCTTCAGTTGTATTTTGGTCTCTGTTTGGATCAAAACTCGTCTCCTAATTGTGACAAAAAGACACTGACTGAGAACCAGCTACACCACAGGTGAGCAACTAACGATCTGGGGGCCACACACAGCCCTCTTGCTCCCACAGTGTGGCCCTCCATCCGGTAAAAAGAAGAGAAAATACATCAATCGACCAAAGAAAATGCATAAAGAAAACGTGATATCTGCCACAGTAAAAAACAAAGGAACAATTTCAAGCAGGTTTGTTTTTTAGGCCGCAGTCACTTGCTGCTGTTTGGACAACTTTTGCCAGTGTGTTGGCAAATATCAAGCCATGTCGAGCTAAGTCAGGCCAAGCAGAAATATGTTAATTCAGTTGGCACCGCTGATGTTCAAAGGCATGTCGACAAATTTTATGCATGCTTAAAAATGGCAGAGGTTTGATCCAACATAATTGTAAATGCCAGCAAGAACTGACCTTCACTTACCCCCCGTCAGAGCTGCGGGACAGCCTGCCTGTATTTCTGATATTGTTGATAAGTTATTATCAAAAAGTGAAAACAGTCCTGTCTCTCTGTTAACACATCCTTTGAAATATTCCAGGATTTGCATCTGTATTCAGATCACAACCAAAATCACTTCTTCCTCACACCATGAAAATACATTCATTGAAAATTCATCAAAATCTGGAGAGAACTTTTTGAATGTCCTGCTCACAGATGGACAAACAAACAAACAGATAAACAAACACCAGCAAAAACATAACTTTGCAAAGGTAATAAAAAGCTGAGGAACAAACCAAAGGTGTGCCTGCAAAGATTGTACCGCAGCATGGCGTGGCGTCATCTTCACATCCTCTACCTGCATTGAGAACATGCTGACATCCTTTGTGTTGTGTCTTTACAGCCGAGGAGGCCTATTGGTGAGATTCTCAACCATCACGGTGCAAAAGGTAAAAAGGGGATTTCACTGTTTTTGTCATTTTAATATTCCTTTATTTTTGCTGATATAAACCACTGAACATAATATTTGACATGTTCATGCTTGTTATCCTTTGGCCAGCACCACCTTGGCTATATGATATCACAATTATTTCTTCACTTTAACTTACTTTAGTAGATATTGGCCTCTGAACAATGTTCAAAAAATAAAGATGTAATTTTACTAAAACATATTAAGATATCATCAAATATCATCGCTGGCCCTCCTTTATCACACGATTTAAGTCAGACCCTCTTGGTCTACATTAAGGTGCAGTACCACAAACATCCACTAGTTTCTGGGTCAAAGGAAACACACATAGAGCATCCTGAATTTTAAATGTACACAATACACACTAACTGTTCAATTATTTGTTCACACAAATGGCTAAACAGCCAATCACATGGCAGCAACTCAGTGCATAGGCAAGTAGACAAGGTCAAGACAACCTTCTGAAGTACTGAACACTACACAGGTGGACTAAGTGGACTGGATGTCAGAGTTTGGTGTGGACATCATGAAAGCATGGGTCCTTGGTTGTGGGTGTCAGTGGTGCAGCTGGATAGTGCGCTTGGTCAGTGATCGGGAGGTTGCAGGTTCAAGCCCAGCTCCAGGTGACACTGGCGATGTGTCCTTGAGCAAGACACTTAACCCCAAGTTGCTCCCACTGCTGCGTCAGTGGCGTGTAAATGGGCATGAATGTATTAGTTGATACTGATGTCTAACTAACGTGGAAACTCAGAACCATCAGTGAGTGAATGTGAGAGTGAATGGGTGTGAATGGGTCCATTTAGTCCATTCCTTGGATCAGCGGTTCAGGCTGCTGGTGGTGTGATGGACTCTTTGGGCCCCTTAGTCCCACCTGAGCATGGTTCAAACCCCACAGCCTACCTGAGGATTGTTGCTGACCATGTCCATCCCCTTATGACCAGAGTGGACCATCTTCTGATGGAGACTTCAGCAACTCCAAGTCTCAGAGCTCAGATCATCTCACACTGGTTTCTGAGTTCACTGTTCTTCAGTGGCCTCCACAGTCACCAGATCTCAATCTAGTAGAGTACCTTTGGCATGTGGTGGAGCAGGAGATTCTCATCATGGATGTTCAGCAGCTGCGTGATACTGTCATGGAGACATGGACCAACACCTCTGATGTTTCAGCAGCTTGAAGAATTGAGGCAGCCCTGAGGGGGAAAGGGGTCCAACCTGGGACTAGCAGGGTGTACCTAATGAAGTGGCCGATGAGTGGATATATTACGCCGTCATTTTTTCTGGTTGACATTAGACTGGACTTATTTTTTCTCACAATTTCTTTTGGATCACAGGACAAAATGATCTCGTGCTGGTGACTCCAAAGGTTTGATGACTTCAGCCGAGTGAATCAGATGAAGAAAAGAATCCAAACTCAATCTGCTTATTCTCATTCCAGGTGAGGTTCAGGAGGGAAGACCCGGCCGCCACACCTGAAGCCTTTAGGTGAGTAAAAATCTTCTGACACAAAGATTGACTGGATTGGATCATGGCTGTGGACCTGTGATGGCACCTAGATGTGTTACACTATTGTTAACCTTTTAACCCTTGACCCTGTGTCAATGTGTTAACATGCAGCAGAGACGCTGCTTTGATGCTCATTGTCAAAAGCACGTTGAACATGGCAGTTTGGGGCATATCGCTCTTTATTTCATTATTTTGACCACACATATTCTTAGCAAAAAGCCAGGCACAGGGATTGATTATGTGATTTGATTAAACATGGGTGTGTTTTGGGCATAACATCAATCAAGCCAATCAGAGATCAGCTCTCAGTCATTTAAATCAGTGCACAACCGGCGGCTGGTGTCTTGTCATTTCCACAGCAGGTTTGGATGTTCGATCTGAACTTCAGCTGGATTATTTAATTCCTCTCCTTTCATTTTGCTACTACCCTCAATGAACACACGCAGAGGACACTGTATGAAATATGTGAATGTTCAGATTAAAGCGATTTCTTCACTGAAGTATCCAGAGCAAAAGCAACAATCACACAGACAAGTCTGATACTTCTATACAAAGTAACCTAATTATTTATTAAAACTTCACTTAAACTGTCCAGATCAGACTTCTATATGTTTGTGATAGACCTGTTTACTGAACATCATATACCTGTTGGCTATAAATAATTTATTTGATCATCTCCTAGCAGGAATCCTCAGCTTTGTTCTCTATTGTGCGCCTAAAACACACTGGGCAGTCTGTTTTATTATCTGTAAGCATAATTAAGATTCATTCATTTGTGTACACATAGTATAACGACTGCTTCATGTTTCAAGAAGACTTTTGTCCCTGTGTGTTTTTTCTGGGAGTATTATGCACCCTGGAGAGCACAAGAATAGAGCACTCCCATCTGTCTCTAAGCTCTCCGTCTGATTCTTAAACAGACTTTATCACCAAAGTCTGTGATTGAAACAAGCTCAGTAAGGAGTGAGTTTGGATCTCAATGATGTGTGCCAGCCTGGCTACAGACTTTAGACCAGGTTAAGCACTTAGACTGGGTTTAAGCCTTAGACCAGGTTTTGGAATTGAGACTAGGTATAAGGAGGTTTGAAGCTCACTTATTTTCTGCATTCTCAAGTAAGGATCACACCAGCTTTGTGCCTGATCCCCCTCATGACCAGACAAACACACCCCAGAGCACCTGATCATTCGCTATTTAAATGGCGCCAGCATACGGCATATTGTGGACACCCTTAACAAGCGGAAATTTAGGGAAGACGCCTTCACTTCATGCCAAAACACTGCGTGGGGCATATAACAGGGCCCTATAGATCAATACTTGGTTCTGTTTGGGGTTTTTATCTTTGAACTGCCAACAGCACAGAAACAGCAGCAGCGTACCATCTTATTATCGTCACTGTCCAAGAACACAGAGAATAACCCCACAGGCTTTAGAGGGAACAGCACCAGGAGACTTCAGGGCTCAGACACTCACATTAATAAAATTCTCTCTTTCCAGCATCAACGTCGAACACGACATCATCCTGGAGATCCCCAATGAGCCTGAGTCTGAGCAGGTGTATCAAAATACCACTGAGGCCATCATGGCTGCTATTGAGGACCTTAACGCCTGCACAGAGGGTGAGAGAGACTTGTTTGATTTCCTATCATTGCTTTAATTTTGACAAACTGGTATTACGGCGCTGGTCCAACCACATTAAGATATAGAGCTCAGCTACATGAGACCTTAAAGATCAGAATTTAAGACAGGTTTGATAATCTGGGTTGATAATCTGAAGCCTTTATTTCTGACAACTTGCTGATAGAGTTGGAGACAGGGTGACCATACTCATTGTTTCTCTTTATCTAATCATGAAATGTATCTTAACTATCTAATAATGTTGTTTTTCCTCTTTAGTTTCAGGTTGTCCTAGTTTCAACCTCACAGCACCGGCGAATGTGACAATGACAGATTTTGAAGTAACTGGTCAGTACCAACCCGCCTGAGTCCTTTCAGTCTTTTTAAAATCATTAGATTTGATCTTTGTTTTGTTATATGATCAGATTTATTTGTTCTTTTATTCGATTGTGTCTCTGTAGCTCAAAGTATTTTTTAAGTCCCTGCTTTTCTTATTGTTAGAAATTGAAAGAACTCTGGCTCCAGTCATCATCGTTAGCATCTTGTCAGGAATTGTGTGATTCAAAATCCAATTCTAATGAAGTTGGGACGTTGTATAAAACATAAATAAATACAGAATGCAATAATTTTCAAATCCTTTTTGACATATATTCAATTAAATACACTCCCAAGACAAGATATATAATATTTAAGCTGATAAACTTCTTGCAAATATTGGCACTAAAATAGAAGAAAATTGTCCTGTTGAAATTAATGGGACAGGATCTCCAAAAAAGACAAAGTCAAGCTCGTTGATTTTTGCAGACTTTCACCCACAGAGTTCATTTGTGCTTGGTTATTTCTGTATTATTTTTCTTTGTCATATCTAGTTTTTCAATCATCAACGTTTAGGTGGATTTTTGCCTCTCTCCGTCATTAACAATGGTGGCAGTGGCGCAAAAAGGGGGTATGCACTATATGCAGCGCATAGGGGCGCCGCGCTAGAAGGGGCGCCAAAGTGATGGGGAAGAAATTATTGTAAATCTGTATTTACTGTAATGAACGGCAGTTTGTGCATGTGTCAATAGTATGATCAAGAACAGGCACGTCAGTGACTGATAGGGCGCCCCTTCACTTCTTCTTCACACCCTCTCTCTCCAGAGGGCGCCCACTGGAGCGTGCGCTGGAGTAAGAGTGTTTTCTGTTGGATCGTGTTGACAGATTACAGAAAGCTAAAGATGGAGAGGCAAAAAAGAAAGATATCAGGGGCACAAAACAGAAAAGGAAGAGGGAGAGGGAGAAAGATTTTAAAGGAATGAAAAAAAGCTTTTCAACTTTCTTTTTTCACCGTGCTGTGTTTCACGTGGACTGGTGTACGGTTATTTGAGTGGCTCAGTGTCCAAGTTTTTACTGTTACTTAAGATGCACTTCTGTGTGTTAAAATCATGATTTTGATGCATTCAGACTTTCATAAACCTCACTTATTGACCCGACAGTTTTACAGAGGAGAGACATGCTTCATGTCGGCTCCTTCAGGTGCTTTGTTCCTTCTCTCTCTCTCACTCTCTCTCTCTCTCACTCTCTCTCTCTCTCACTCTCTCTCTCTCACTCTCTCTCACTCCTGCGTGGTAATGTGACACTTAATTATGACCGATTACAAACTCACCCCCTTTGGCACATCTTTGTTTGAGTGTTTTTTTTTTTTTTTTTCAAAATCCTTTGGTCCCCTGAAAAATTTCATAAAGGTACATTTTTATGATTAGATGCTACTTTAATAGAAACGCTATTGCTGCTAACAGTGACTGAGAAAGAGAGTAGATAGGTCAGAGGTCATCATACAGTCGGGATTCAACAGATCACAGAGCCAGCTTTACCCTGAAGAGAGATTATTCTTAAACCTCAGTTATGGCATGATCTAATAGAATTATTTCACTTTCCTTTACATACAAGTAGTCCATGAGTACAAACTGTTCAGATGTCATGAATTAAAGTGGGGGGGGGGGGGGGGGGGGTATCATGCTTTTTTCAAGGCTTTACACCATTGATCATCAACTGGCGGCCCAGGGGCCAAGTCAGGCCCCCCAGAGCTTCCTGTCTGGCCCCTGGAAGATAGTTAGAAAAAGAAAAGAAGATGTGGTTATTATTATACATTCTTTTTTGTTTTTGACTGAGCAAGTCACCAGCTGTAATATGTAACTTGTAATAAAAGTCTGAATCAAAGTCTTATGATTAATATTAATGCACAAAAACAGGCCGATGTGTGTGTGTGTGTGTGTGTGTGTGTGGGGGCCGGGGGGGCTGGCTGTGTTGGGTCTGCATACCCCTCAAAAAATAGGTAGTTGCACCACTGAATGGTGGTCTATGTAACTTCCTTATATGGAGCAGAGTGATGACATCATCACTCACAGCACAGCTAGGGTTAACAACTGCACACTAATTCTCAGAACAAGTCGTCTTCCTGACCTCAACTTTTGTCCTAAACAGATGAATGATGCATAAAAGCAAAGCCAAACTCGTCCTGCTTCTGCCAGCTCATTCACTGATGCACAAATGTTTACAGCTTTGCTATAAGACCCTCAGTATAGACCGTACCTGCTCTGACTCCTGTTTAAGGTCTGAGTTTGTGGGCTTGGGTCAGATATGAAGGTCACACTCTGATTCAAGAACGTCCACACAAAGATCATCACCATTAAATCTGTTCTCCTACAGGAACAGTGCACCTTCCACCTTGAACTCTCATCTGTTGTTCTCTCCATCCTTCTCCAGCCTTTTGTAACATAGCTGGATATTCAGAAGATTACTTCGAGCCAAAGGAGGTTGACGGGCAGGTGCTCTGTTTGACACCCTGTGATGAGAGACATTCACAGCCAAAGACCTGCCGAAACGACGGAATGTGCAAAGTCTTCACTGCCAACATGCCTGTCTGCGAGTGAGTCCGACATAAATGTTCTTTCATTCAGTCCCAAAACAAAACCTGCAGTGTTTTCCATGGCAGTTTCACACTGGAGGTGTGCCAGCTCCAGCTCAACACGATGGCTTTCTGACCAGATGCATATGTGCTGCGTCTGCCTGCTGCCACAGCTCCATCCCAGTATATTTCACCTTGATAGAAATTTTAGAGCTTCAGCTGAAAGTTTAGGAAGAACTACAACAAATCTTCCAACATGAGACCTGATTCATTAAAGGACTGGTCAGGGAAAACTTCAGAATTAGAGCATTCTCCACGGAAAAGACGACTGAACTTTCGCTCTGAAAGGCAGACATGACTGAATTGTTCCTGTCCTCTCCATGACCTATTCTACTGCTGTGGACATACACACCTGCCCAAACAAAGCACTCATGGCTCTTTTAGTCATTTCCCTGTCTGTTTAGGCCAAGACATTCACAACAATGGAAAAGGAATAAATAATTAAGGAAATGTTTTATTTCAGGTCATCAATTTCATCAGTGTTGTAATATTTACATATTTTAAGAGACTAATCACCCTGCAGTTAATGTAAGGAACTGTAATGGTGATGAAATGGGGCTAGAAGTGCCAAATAAAAGCTATTGTAGCAGTAAAAGTTTTGTTAAATAAAGTCCACAACAGCAGGTTGTCGATGTTGGTAATCATGGCTCAGTATTATATGACAGATGGGAAAGTTTAGAAAAACTGACTTTCATTTGAAAAATGTACATTTGCTTGGCATTGATGTAAAAACTTGCATTGACTGGATACAGGTTAAAAGACAATTTATGTGCTAATCATAGACACAGAAATATCATGTCTGGCGTGCTAAGGCCATTAGTCTTTATTTGATCATGTGACCCGTGTGCCCTCAAACTTTACCAACACCCATCACTGCTGAACTGACAGTTTACCCAGACTTTAAAGGGTTAATCCTCCTTCATCTGTGCGGTGTGATAATCATCTACCTCCCGTCACAGCTGTCCAAATCCGTCCACCACCTGGTATCTGGGCGATGACTGCAGCTTCCCCATACAGACCACAGCTCTCTATGCAGGGCTGAGCGTGACGCTCACCGTTCTCCTGCTGGTGCTGGTAGTCATGGCGGTGTTCGTGCTGAGGACCAAATACTTACAGAAGAGGTGAGACCCACACGGACATCATGGATCTTCAACACACCTCTGATGGTTAACTCACAAACACCATGCTCTGCTTATTTAGGCTGCAGGATGAACGTTTCTGGGGTAATAACGTGACTCAGGACTTGTCCACACCTGTTTTTCAGATCAGAGGATTTCCTCTGTCGTCAGAAATACAGGCAGAATCAATTAGAACATTCATAGTGTTTCTACAATAATCTCTATCAAATCTATAATGGTGTATTTATAATAGTAATAGTAATGATATTAATAATTTCATTTACAAAGTGATCTCAGTGCTGTACGTGGTCAATCAAAAGACACAATGGGGGGAGAGGTAAATAACCATGGGTGTAAAGCAGCAGTTTGGGTGATAGGGACTGATCTCACTTAAAAGGCAAAGAGTTACACACAGGTTGGATGAAAATTTTAATTTCTTGGAGTTGGAGATCCCTGACTGCGACACTTCTCTGAAGGTCTTCACCCAGCTCACCAGAGTCTGCTCCAGCAGTGTCCTCAGACAGCGTTCATGTGTGGACAGAAGGACAAAACACAGAAGAAAAATCTCACCTGTGGACATTTAATCATGTCTGTGCTGTGTTTGCAGGGGCAGAGACTCAAAGGAGCAGATGGTCAACCAGCTGCTGAACGAGGACTTTGAGTGGTCCAGATCAAACAGAGGCGGCTCTGGTAAGACTTCTATGACACTCTAGAGCTGAGACGTACCATGAGGTCTGTAATAAATGGTCCTGACACTGTAATCCAGATTTATTGATCATGAACATGTTTCAGGCTCCTCCTGCTTCATTCAGGTCCTCACTGATCAGAGCAGAGCAGCAGGTCTTCTTCAGACAGTTTTCTCTGAACCTCTGTGGTTCTTCTCGAACCTTCAGACTCCAAACGTGTTCCTCTGAGCTCAGATCTGATCTCAGGACAAAGGACAAAGTCACCTGGTGCTCAGTCAGGTGAACAGGGAGGGTGATCAGCCCTGTGATTGTTTTTGGGGACAGAAGCTGCTTTACCGAGAGCACAGTGTGAGCTGGAGCGTCGTCCTGATGAAGAATGAAACCATGTCTCCACAGCAGTGTCTCTGTCCTCAGACTTTCTCTCAGTTTGTCTAGAACCTGTTTCTAATCACATTGATTAACCTTTGACCCTTCTGAAGCCACTCCTCCAAAATGAGCCCCTTAATGTCAAAGAAAAACCAACATGGTCTTGAGTTTGGACCTGCTCTGCGGTGCTTTCTTCATCCTCTGTGATGATGGTGTTCTCCAGCGACTGACTGACGTTTGGTCTCAGGATTGATTTGAAGATCCAAGTTTCATCTCATGTCATCACTCCTTCTAAATATTTCAGTTTCCTTCAGGTCGTTTCTAAATGTCTCAGCAGGTCTGTTTGTGTTTTTCAGTTTGATCAGGAGTCAGAAGTTCTGGACACTTTGGTCACGTTCAAACTTTTATTTAATGTCTCCAGAACCTTCTATCAGACGTCCCAGAATATCCCTCAGCTGATTTAGGGCACAGCAAGGACATGATAAATGATCCTTCATTCTTCACCTGACTGAACCATTAACCTCCACCGTCTTTATTTTCAGAGATCTACAGAAACCCTCATTTCACCCAGGATGATGCATCCATCCGAAGAGAGGATCCTGGTTTACGAAGACCTTCCCCGGTCCACCAGACGACTCGTCCAGCCTCACAGAACGACTTCAGACAACCAGCTGGCAGCATCACGCCATCTAACGTACCACAGCGAGACTCAGCCAACCAGCCGGTAAGCCTTAGTGCCCACGCCGAAAAGCATTAAATTATCAATAGATTCTGATTGAATCTGTCACTGAGAACAAGGGCAGCTCAATAAAACAGAGATGATGATATGAATACTTTTAATAAAACTACTAATAATAAACTAGAATGAGTATAATAAAACAACGTATCATTTAAAAAGGATTATCATAATAATAATAATAATAATACTATTAATATTTTAATTATTTATAGTTTTAATATGATAAAAATATTGGAAATAAATAATAGTAGGAGTTATAACTAATAACATTAAAATAAAAATATTAAACCTTTTTACATAATAATAATAATAATAAAATATTTATAATGTCATGATTATAACACCAATAATTACTGCTTTTAATAAAACTTTATTTTTAATTCAGTTTGATTATGTCTTTTTTTTTCAATAATTTCTATTATTTCTTTGTATGAACTATATTAATTTTAATGTTCGCAGTGGGGATAAAATCATTTCTTTCACCTACACGTCCAGATGGTTACATGGCAGAGGAGATGTTGTCCAGCAGGGGGCGCTCTTAACATGTGACAGCACATACAGAGGGTTTTAGTTCACATGTTGAGTATTTTATTGATTAGTTATCTTCTCATTCATGTGTCTTTATTTCATTGTCTCCACAGATGAGGATCAACAGGCCTCAGATCAGGACGTCCTTGGACGTCTGAGCAGAAAAAAGACTGTAAATATGTCCCACGGACACAGAGGACTTAGGCCTGATTTTGGACAAAGGTTTCCTGCTCATGGATTATAAACTGTCTTCATCAGAGTCCAAGCCTCCGTGGGACAGGAGCTCATTGTTTTCATGTTATTATCATAACTTCTACATTTCAACATTACTAGAATACTACATTACTAGATCCTTTCACTACTGCATTACTAGATTATTTCACTACTACATTACTAGATTATTGCACTGCAAATGGCAGTGCTGTGATGGACAGAACAAAAAGGGTACTTGTGAGTTTGAATATGTGTTTCTGTGTTTATTTATATATTTGTGTGTGCTGTAGCCTCTCCTCTGGTTTATTATTTATTGAGTTTGATCTTATTTATTGGTTTGAGCCTCTGAGACTGAAACCTGTGGAGAGCTGACAGCACTAAAGAGCTGACATTCAGACTAGAACAGGTGTTTAATGAGGATCAGGGTCTGAATGTAAAAAACACGTCAGGCTGAGGCTCTTTTCTGACTGATCAGGGATATTTATTATGGGACTGTTGAGATGTTAAAGTTCTTCATCACTCTGATGCTTTTCAGGCACTTACTGTGATAATTTGTTTGATCTTTATGGATATTAATTATTAAAACTAATATTCATATTTTATTAAAGTTTATTAGAATCAGGGCACCACCTAGCTATGACCTTGGAAAAGATTAACGAAAAGATTATCAATCTCATAAACCTGAGTGAAAGTTTTCTTTACAGGGATGTCAAACCTTCCAAACAAACCCCAACAGATAGAACTTTAAATTTAAGAAGAATTTATAAAAACTATAAATGACAAAACTTACGAAAGAATTAAATGGCAAAGTTGTAATGATGCTTGAAATATTGAAAGAAGTTATGAACACTAAACAGATATATTTAAGTATATTGAGTGGTTACTGAGGATTAACTAAATGGATTAAACTAAATTTGGGAACAGGTCCAATCAGGGGTAGTTAATTAATTGAGAATAAATCAAGAACGAGTTAGAACTGCAGAGTCCTACTGTGACGTAGAGTTTGCGCCAAGTTTCCTCTTGGTCCTGAGCTGCCGGCTTTGTGGACTTTTGGGTCCGATGTTGTTTCAAAAGGGCAGATGGGCCCGAATTCAACTAGCGCCGTGGATCCAGAGAGGAGAGGTTCTGACCCGGGAGAGATGTGTTGTCTTAGGCTGGACTTCTGCAGTTCGGTCATCAGACGAACTGGGTCTTAGAGGTCTTGATGAGCAGGATAAAAAGGATAATTAAAAAAATGGACGATCTTCTTATCTATCTCAAAGTAGGCTGAAATCGCTGGCCACACGATACGCCTCCGAGGTATATACACAAGGATCGTGATTTGCTTTAAGGTATAACATCTTTGGAGAGTTACCACTGGCTTCTGAAAAAAAAATATGGGTGCGTTACAAAACATAAAAACAAGAAAAGACGCGAAAAGGGAGAGGAACCAGACGCAGGACAAGACTAAACAAAACTCTGAAACAAACTGAGGAGCGGGACTCTGCGGAAGTCTTTTGTCTCTTGTCCTCTTAGGGGCCTTGTCATGTCGAGGTGGAGTCATCTTAGCGGTGTCAAACTTTTAGCAACTTTTAATTTGGCCAAAACTTAAGTCGAACTTTGATAACCACTCAATATAACCCACATAAAAAGAAAGACAATTTCATAGCGAATAGTATGACACTAAACGCTCATGGTATCATAGTAAGAAAAACATTAAAACCATTATATTGTTCCAAAACACAAATAAACAAGCAATATATATGATTAGACTTAAATGCAATGCTTCTTTATCATTATAGGTTATACTGTCATCCTAGAGTATAGAAATCTTATTCTTAACATGAAATAAAACACAAGCATTTAATATTTCCCAGCGTTACATATATATGTCTGAGAAGCAACTGTCACCAGTTATTCCACACGAGGGCGCTGTGGTCCACGAAAAGAGTAAGCATTAACAGCTGTAAGTTGCCTTCAGGCGAGGTCAGCAGGTCAACCTGGGCGACTGGTTTAAGGAGATTGGCGGCTGTGGAATTTCCTCCCACAAATCACTTCATGGAGTCCCTCGGTTAATAAATCATGAATTCAGCCAAACAGTGTTCTGTTTTAGGGTCCATTCATAGAATAAATGTTCTTAAAGAAATGACCTTTGTCCCTGGCTCCTTCTGTCTCTGGTTCAAATTGAGAGGTAGTGGGAGAGGAAGTCTGCAAACAGTCCTCTCCGGGAAGTGAAGGGGTCAAATGACCAGAAAGAGGTTAAAGCTGGAAATGCAAGAATCTCTGTCCTTGAAGAGTTAAAAAGTTACCGTAAAATACCAAATAATAGCCGAGGCGTTTATTTGTTTAAGTCACTGAGCAGACCAGGTGTTTATTTGGGACCAGGTGTCTATTTGGAAGAGGTGTTTAATTCCTTTCTCACAAAAGTCTTGCTTAGCAAAAAATAAAAAAATATGGTAAAAGTAATCATATTATTTATTTACACCAGTATGAATATCACCTTTACATTTTCAAGGCAAGATTACAGTAACATAGTTATACTTTTGTCTTCTTCTTTCAACTCAGCACTCTCTAAACACTCTTAATACTGGTAAGGAACTCGTTAAGTTAAGGTCTTACTTTTTTCCCACTATAGATCAGCAGCAATGTACCGGTAACTGATGTGACAACATGCAGCTGCAGTGACAACGTCTTCTTTGAATTTTTAAAGCCCTAGTATGTAAGATTCTGGCTTTCTGCTCTCTAGTGGCCTAGACGTAGCGGTCGTTGAGTGTAACTGCACTGTCGCAAGACAGAGCGCCTCACACCAACGTGCATTTGTTAACATACAGAGGGAGGAGAAGTGAGCTGACAGGACGTCCCGAGAGACAAATAAACTATGCGCACTGATAAGGTTCAGTCTGATCATGTTTCTTTTTGAATAAATCACTTTTCAAGCATCAGTTGTCAGTTGGTAGCTCAGCGTTTGCAGGTGTGTTCTGTAACTTTGACCATAGCTCGTAGGCTGTGCCTAATACACTGGACTCGTCGTTTATTTGGAACGGGTGTTTATTTGGTATTTTACGGTATTTCACAACACACTTTATGTTAATAAAAGGTTCTGACTGAAAAACCTCTGTGGGATCCTGTGCATGTTAGAGTTGTGGTGATAATTTATTGGATGTTACTGGATATTAATTAAAGAAATTAATATTCATTTGATAACCAATCACTAATTGGCAGCAGACGAGCTGCGTGGCTGTTTTTTTTCCTCTGGCGCATCAGGCTGATGTCATCACACTGATGACATCATCAGCGCGATGAAACACGACCATGTAAACAAAGGAAAGGAGCATGGATGCCGTGGTCATGGTTTTCCGTACTTTGTACTTTTGATACAAAGGCAGATGGAATTTGTTGCTGAGATGCCAAAGAGTCACGTAAGTTACGGACGGAGGGGATGGGTGCGATGTTATGCCGTGGGCACGTTACGCCAACGTCATCCGTAAATTAACGGGTTGACCTGGGTGTGATGTTCCCACTGAAGGCAATCGGAGGCGCCGATAAAATCCTGTGTCACTTGCAGCATCAGGCGACCCGGGTTGAAATACCAATTAAACCCTTTCAAACTGCCGATGGGAGCTGATTGTTACCGAGTCTAAACAGGTTTTTTGGCCAGTCTGAAAGGGTTATTGGAGTTCAAGTTGTTGAGGTGTTTTGGTGTTGGTACAGGCTCCAATGGTTTGGAATTACAGGCCAAATATGTGATGCATATGATTACAGCAGTTTTTCAAATGGCTGACATTCAGGAGTGAACTCTAAATCCTCTTTTGTGGTTATGCAGTCTTGACTTTCCATGTACGGACGATATAGAACAACATTTTCACAAACAGAATATATGACCTAGGGTCCAACACTGTAAAAGTGAGAGCAGCAGACAGATACCTGACATCTTCTGTATGGGTGTTTCCTCTCGGTGCAGGAGGGTTGTCCAGTCTTGGTGTTGTGATGCTTTGCTGCAGAGCTTGCTTTGTTGAGAGAGGCCTCATCTCCTCTGCCCCTGACCACACTGCATCTGTTGATTCCTCCCTCGGCCTCCTCCCCTCCTCTGCTCCCTCCGTCCTTTCTCATGTTTCCTCCATCCTCTTCATCCTCGTTCTCCACTGCTTCATTATTATTTGCCATTATTGTCATTTTCTTAGTATCAGTTCATCTGTCTTGGTCTGCAGGGTTGTAATGCAGGTCTATGTGTCTGTGTTTGTGTGTGTGTGTGTGTGTGTGTGTGGGGGGGGGGGGGGGGGGGGGGGGGCAGCTTGAATTTCATTATCCTGCAGGCACACCAGAGACCATGCATACAAAGTATTAAATACTTGAATATCTATAGTCAGAGAGAAGCATGCAGAAAGTGAGCAACAATGATGTGAAAAATGTTTGTCTGGACTGCAGAGAGAAGAGACAGAGAGGGACTTCGCTGAGCCTCCCCGCTCCCCATACTGACACATGAGATAAATCGTTTTTCTGCCCTCAGCCGAGAGACAGACTCCCTGAAGACAAAAGACTGTGGGCGGGGTTTGGAGAGTGGGCCATCTGCGAGCTTGGGAGGGCCGCTGTGCATGTGTGTGTGAGAGAGAGAGACAGACAAACCCCACCATGCAAGGCCTTTATTTGCATTATGGAACAGCGGGGAGGCTTGTGAAGGTGGCCATCTCATATTCCACTCAACCAAAAATCCCACAGTCAGAGTTAGAGATGTGTGGAATTAAATTTAACCCTTTGCTTAATCTCTTCTGTTCTTTTTAAAAGTCCAATTAAAATGCAGAAAGGAATGAGGGGTGAAAGTCTCCTCTTTGCCTCTAATACCCCTTTCAGACTGGCCAAAAAACCCATGTAAATCCTCCAACTATCGGCTCCTGTCCGCAGATTGAAAGGGTCTACTCGGCATTTCGACCTGGGTCGACTTACCCTGCAAGCGACATGGGTTTTTATCGGCTCGTCTCCGACTGGCTTCAGTATGAACATCACACCCGGGTCAAGTTGCTAAGTTACGGATGACGTCGGCGTTACGTGCTCAAGGCATAACATCGCGCCCGTCCCCTCTGTCTGTAACTTATGTGAGTCTTTGCCATCTCAGCAACAAATTCCATCCGCCTTTGTATCATCAGCACTGAGTTTGTGCAATTTTAAAGAGGGACAGAAGTACAAAGTACAGAAAACCATGTCCACGGCGTCCATGCTCTTTTCCATTGTTTACGTTGTCGTGTTTTGTCGCGCCGATGACGTCATCAACGTGATGACATCAGCTTGAGGAAAAAAAACAGCCGTGCAGCTCGTCTGCTGCTGAGTAGACCCGGGTCTGCTGGCAGTGGTAAAGGAGTCACTCGCGGGTTAACCCGCTTTGACCTGCGGATTTTAGTGTGAAAGCGGTATAAGAAAGGCTGACATACCTGACAAACTGTTCCACCAGTCAGTCTTTATTTGTATTATAACAATTCATAGGCAGCGATGGAAAAGTTACTCAGGAATAAGTTACTTTTTGCACATTACTCATTAAACCATGTACAGTTTTTTGGAGTGGGTAGTAACCTGATTCCAAGACCACCAAAAAGGACAAAGTGGACCCCAGGACAGGCAGAAGCAGCTCTGAGGCACGCAGAAATCTAAAGCCCCATTTCCACCAAGTGGTCTGGTATGGATCGGCACGGTTTGGCTAAGACCGGATCGGTAAAGCCTGATCCTGGTTGCGTTTCCACAGCCAGCTGTACCCTACTTCGTAGGCGGCGTCTAAGCCGGATGCCAATAGCATGACATCATAGCAGCGCGACACAGTGTACCCGGCTATTAAATACAACGAAGAAGAAAAGGCAACACAGTAAACAAAGAACAGTAATGGAAGACATCCAGCAATTCTTCTTTTTTGTGATCAGCATGTGGCTTTTTATTATGAAGCGCAACCAAGCTTTGTTTCAGAGAAGGCTGTGTGCCGTGAGGAAAAATACAGCCAAAAAACCCGCTGTTGCACGGGACGTGACGTCTCCTTCGAACAAATAAATATCAATCCAATCAACCAATCAATGGGCTACAGTGTTTCTAGCTCCACCTTCTGGGGTCGAATCGGTATGCTTGGCACCCCAACAGAAGGGTCCCAAAAAGTAGGACGGTACGGTTCACTTATAAGGGGTCCTGTCCCGGATTTAGGCCATGGAAACGCCACAAAAAGCGAGCCGTACCGAGACGAACCAAACTGAACCCTCTGGTGGAAATGGGGCTTAAAGGTGCAGCTAGACTGAGGAAGCTTTGGACTTGTTCAAGCAAACCTGTGTGGAACAAAGCAGGTCCAAGAGACGGGAGGAAGCTGGACGTGGAGCAGGTATAAAGACAAGAGGATGTCGTGAGGTGTATAAAGGTGAAGCACTGGCAGTGAGTGAAGTGGAAAAGTGTAGAAAAGATGAAGCTTAGTTGAAAAGACTTGTGGGGTGTGGAGGGAAGCCGTCTTAAATTCTTGCTGGAGCATTTATCATTTACCTTGAGGCATTTTATCGGACTGAAAGAAAAATCTTGATAAAAGGAAGGTGAACATGGCAGCACAACAATCATTATATCTTTATTGACAGGCTACGAACCACAGTCCTTTACAGCAGCTGTAATCAAACCTCTTCCTAAAAAAACCTACCCCCCCTTCAGGCACATTAACTAACTACAGGCCTATATCAAACCCTGTAACTACAGGCCTATATCAAACCTCGTAACTACAGGCCTATATCAAACCTTGAAACTACTACCTTCTAACTACAGGCCTATATCAAAACTAGTAACTACAGGCCTATATCAAACCTTGAAACTACAGGCCTATATCAAACCCTGTAACTACAGGCCTATATCAAACCTTCTAACTACAGGCCTATATCAAAACTCGTTAACTACAGGCCTATATCAAACCCTGTAACTACAGGCCTATATCAAACCTTCTAACTACAGGCCTATATCAAAACTAGTAACTACAGGCCTATATCAAACCCTGTAACTACAGGCCTATATCAAACCTTCTAACTACAGGCCTATATCAAACCCTGTAACTACAGGCCTATATCAAACCTCGTTAACTACAGGCCTATATCAAACCCTGTAACTACAGGCCTATATCAAACCTTCTAACTACATATCAAAACTAGTAACTACAGGCCTATATCAAACCCTGTAACTACAGGCCTATATCAAACCTTCTAACTACAGGCCTATATCAAAACCAGTAACTACAGGCCTATATCAAACCCTGTAACTACAGGCCTATATCAAACCTCGTTAACTACAGGCCTATATCAAACCCTGTAACTACAGGCCTATATCAAACCTTCTAACTACAGGCCTATATCAAACCCTGTAACTACAGGCCTATATCAAACCTCGTTAACTACAGGCCTATATCAAACCCTGTAACTACAGGCCTATATCAAACCTTCTAACTACATATCAAAACTAGTAACTACAGGCCTATATCAAACCCTGTAACTACAGGCCTATATCAAACCTTCTAACTACAGGCCTATATCAAAACCAGTAACTACAGGCCTATATCAAACCCTGTAACTACAGGCCTATATCAAACCTCGTTAACTACAGGCCTATATCAACCCTCGTTAACTACAGGCCTACATCAAACCTCATAACTACAGGCCTATATCAAACCCTGTAACTACAGGCCTATATCAAACCTTCTAACTACAGGCCTATATCAAAACCAGTAACTACAGGCCTATATCAAACCCTGTAACTACAGGCCTATACCAAACCTCGTTACCTACAGGCCTATATCAAACCTCGTTAACTACAGGCCTATATCAAACCTCATAACTACAGGCCTATATCAAACCTTGAAAATACAGGCATATATATCAAACCTCTTGACTACAGGCCTATATCAAAACCAGTAACTACAGGCATATATCAAACTTTGTAACTACAGGCCTATATCAAACCCTGTAACTACAGGCCTATATCAAACCTTCTAACTACTGGCCTATATCAAAACTAGTAACTACAGGCCTATAACAAACCTCGGAACTACAGGCCCATATCAAACCCCTGTAACTACAGGCCTATATCAAACCTCGTAACTACAGGCCTATATCAAACCTCTTGACTACAGGCCTATATCAAACCTCTTGACTACAGGCCTATATCAAACCTCTTGACTACAGGCCTTTATCAAACCTCTTAACTACAGGCCTATATCAAACCCCTGTAACTCCTGGCCTCTATCAAACTTTGTAACTACAGGCCTATATCAAACCTTCTAACTACAGGCCTATATCATACCTTGTAACTACAGGCCTATATCAAACCTTCTAACTACAGGCCTATATCAAACCTTGAAACTACTAGCCTACATCAAACTTTGTAACTACAGGCCTATATCAAACCTTCTAACTACAGGCCTATATCAAAACTAGTAACTACAGGCCTATATCAAACCTTGAAACTACAGGCCTATATCAAACCCTGTAACTACAGGCCTATATCAAACCTTCTAACTACAGGCCTATATCAAAACTAGTAACTACAGGCCTATATCAAACCCTTTAACTACAGGCCTATATCAAACCTTCTAATTACAGGCCTATATCAAAACTAGTAACTACAGGCCTATATCAAACCCTGTAACTACAGGCCTATATCAAACCTTCTAACTACAGGCCTATATCAAACCCTGTAACTACAGGCCTATATCAAACCTCGTTAACTACAGGCCTATATCAAACCCTGTAACTACAGGCCTATATCAAACCTTCTAACTACATATCAAAACTAGTAACTACAGGCCTATATCAAACCCTGTAACTACAGGCCTATATCAAACCTTCTAACTACAGGCCTATATCAAAACCAGTAACTACAGGCCTATATCAAACCCTGTAACTACAGGCCTATATCAAACCTCGTTAACTACAGGCCTATATCAAACCCTGTAACTACAGGCCTATATCAAACCTTCTAACTACAGGCCTATATCAAACCCTGTAACTACAGGCCTATATCAAACCTCGTTAACTACAGGCCTATATCAAACCCTGTAACTACAGGCCTATATCAAACCTTCTAACTACATATCAAAACTAGTAACTACAGGCCTATATCAAACCCTGTAACTACAGGCCTATATCAAACCTTCTAACTACAGGCCTATATCAAAACCAGTAACTACAGGCCTATATCAAACCCTGTAACTACAGGCCTATATCAAACCTCGTTAACTACAGGCCTATATCAACCCTCGTTAACTACAGGCCTACATCAAACCTCATAACTACAGGCCTATATCAAACCCTGTAACTACAGGCCTATATCAAACCTTCTAACTACAGGCCTATATCAAAACCAGTAACTACAGGCCTATATCAAACCCTGTAACTACAGGCCTATACCAAACCTCGTTACCTACAGGCCTATATCAAACCTCGTTAACTACAGGCCTATATAAAACCTCATAACTACAGGCCTATATCAAACCTCGTAACTACAGGCCTATATCAAACCTTGAAAATACAGGCATATATATCAAACCTCTTGACTACAGGCCTATATCAAAACCAGTAACTACAGGCATATATCAAACTTTGTAACTACAGGCCTATATCAAACCCTGTAACTACAGGCCTATATCAAACCTTCTAACTACTGGCCTATATCAAAACTAGTAACTACAGGCCTATAACAAACCTCGGAACTACAGGCCCATATCAAACCCCTGTAACTACAGGCCTATATCAAACCTCTTGACTACAGGCCTATATCAAACCTCTTGACTACAGGCCTTTATCAAACCTCTTAACTACAGGCCTATATCAAACCCCTGTAACTCCTGGCCTCTATCAAACTTTGTAACTACAGGCCTATATCAAACCTTCTAACTACAGGCCTATATCATACCTTGTAACTACAGGCCTATATCAAACCTTGTAACTACAGGCCTATATCAAACCTTGTAACTACAGGTCTATATCAAACCTTGTAACTACAGGCCTATATAAAACCTTGTAACTACTGGCCTATATCAAACCTCTTAACTACAGGCCTATATCAAACCTTCTAACTACAGGCCTATATCAAACCTTGTAACTACAGGTCTATATCAAACCTTGTAACTACAGGCCTATATAAAACCTTGTAACTACAGGTCTATATCAAACCTTGTAACTACAGGCCTATATAAAACCTTGTAACTACAGGCCTATATCAAACCTCTTAACTACAGGCCTACATCAAACTTTGTAACTACAGGCCTATATCAAACCTTGTAACTACAGGTCTATATCAAACCTTGTAACTACAGGCCTATATAAAACCTTGTAACTACAGGTCTATATCAAACCTTGTAACTACAGGCCTATATAAAACCTTGTAACTACAGGCCTATATCAAACCTCTTAACTACAGGCCTACATCAAACCTTGTAACTACAGGCCTATATCAAACCTCTTAACTACAGGCCTACATCAAACTTTGTAACTACAGGCCTATATCAAACCTTCTAACTACAGGCCTATATCAAACCTTCCATTTACTTCAAAGATCCTGGAGAAAGTAGTGGCTAATCAGCTCTGTGACTTCCTTCAGAACAACAGCCTGTTTGAGGACTTTCAGTCAGGATTCAGAGCTCATCACAGCACACAGACTGCTCTGGATAAAGTAACTAACGATTAAGGTCTCGTTTACACGACAATGTTTTCACCAGAAATGGAGAGGTTTTTCCTTTGTGTTTTCAAAAACTATCCGCCTCCACATGTAGACGTGAGAACAACTGAAAATGCTGTAGTGTGCATGCCAGGCCAGTAGATGGCGATGTAGGTTTGTCGAGAAGCAGCGATGTTACAACACACGTACGAAGAAGACAACCGATTCACAAACAAGAGTTTCTTGTCTGGATAACAAATCTATCTGGATAGTTTTGTCTGAATAACAAACCGAGAACAGCACACATGTTGCTTGGTAGGCGGCCGAAGCTGTTGTTGTTCCTGGTATGCGTGCACAGTCTTCATGTTAAAGAGTACTGCGCATGCGGTGACGTCAGCGTTTCACCCTGAAATCCCCCTGAATCCTGTCTACACAGAGCCAAATGCCGATACGTTTTCGAAACTCTCCACTCTGGACCCTGGTTTCAGAAGTTTGCGGATTTAGGTACTTCAGGCACCATTCTTGAAGCCTTGAAAGCTGGCTCTACTAACTCCTACAGGTGTTCCAACTTTTCTTGATTGCTTACAGCCCCCTCTGTCTGCATAAAAGCATACCCTGTGGTACCATACCCTTGTGAGCTTCATTTGAACAGCACTGTACTGCAGAAAGTTGAATGTTGCTACAAAAATGGCAAGAAAAAGACAATTAACAATGGAAGAGAGACAGACCATCATAACACTTACAAATGTAGGTCTTTCTTACAGACAAATTTCAAAGAAAGTCAAGGTGTCAGTGAGTACAGTTTTCTTCACCATCAAAAGGCACTCAGAAACTGGGGGAACTCTGACAGGAAGAGGTCTGGCAGACCCAAAGCCACAACTAAACCAGAGGACAAGATTCTGAGAGTTAACAGTTTGTGTGACAGGCGGCTCACAGGACAACAGCTTCAAGCACAGCTTAATAGTGGTCGTAGTAAACAAGTCTCAGTTTCAACTGTGAAGAGAAGACTTCAAGCTGCAGGTTTGACAGGATGAGTTGCAGCTAGAAAGTCATTGCTAAGACGTCAGAATAAGACAAAGAGGCTTGGCTGGGCCATGAAACACCGCCATTGGACTACTGAAGACTGGAAGAAGGTATTATGGACTGATGAATCACAATTTGAAATCTTCAGTTCATCACACAGGATCTTTGTATGCTGTTAGGTGAAAGGATGGTTCAACAGTGTGTGACATCAACTGTCAAACATGAAGGTGGAAGTGTGATGGTCTGGGGCTGTTTTGCTGGATCCAGGGTTGGTGACTTGTATAGAGTGAGAGGCACCCTGAACCAAAACGGCTACCACAGCATTCTGCAGCACCATTCAGTACCCTCTGGTATGAGCCTAATTGGTCAGGGGTTCATCCTACAGCAAGATAATGACCCAGAACATCAGTCCAAGCTATGCCAGAACTACCTCAGGAGAAAAGAACAAGATGGTAAGCTTGAAAACATGGAGTGACAGCACAGTCTCCAGACTTGAACCCCATCGAGCTGGTTTGGGATGAACTGGACAGAAGAGTAAAAGCAAAGCAACATACAAGTGCCACACATTTATGGGAACTTCAGCAACAGACGTGGGAAGAACTTTCTGAAGAATATTTGATTTCTATTGTAGAAAGAGTGCCTCGAGTGTGTTCAGCTGTTGTATCTGCCAAAGGTGGCTTCTTTGATGAGTCAAGAGTTTAGAATGCATTTGGGCCTATAAATTGATTTCATGATTTCTTCTTTTACTCCACTATGCACTATGCTTTTGTTTCAGAGTGCCATGAGACATTAAACTGAATACTATTCAGTAAAAAACTGGAAAAATTGGGGTGTTCTAAACTTTTGACCAGTAGTGGATGTGCATTTTATATATGTGTATATGTAAATATGTGTATTTTAAATATGTTTATATGTATATACTGTAAGTGTATTTATGTATATATAGATTACTGGAGGTTGTCATGACAAGAATATTGCTCATACTGACCAGTAGATGGTGACACCGTGGTGCCTATGCATGCCAACCATTGGAAAACCCTTGAACAAGGGTATTCGATTAAAAGTCATTGAGGTAACAATATCTATTGTCAATTTTCAATGTAGGATATGTTTGAGTACACAGCTAGCTCTTTACCATAAATACAAGTAGTCCCAGGCAAATAAATGGGCCTTTATTTCAGATTAAAGAAAACAAAAACCTCATGAATAAAATGAATAAAAAAAGTGCAAACAGGGCTAAAAAACTTTTTAAAAAATTGAAGGCCTACACTTCAAGTAAAAAAAGGTCAACATCTTCAGAAAACAAGAAATCAACATTTCAAAGTACAATCCTCTGTCATCTGTAACTGCTTTTCTGCTGTATTGTTGCGACATAATGTAAAAGAAGAAGAGATACAAGAAAGTGATAGAAGATGAATATTATATTTGCACAGATTCTGGATTTCACTCAGTTTGGTCTGCTGTGTTACACTGATCAGTTTTCTATCTACAGCTTTGCAGACTACATCAATGTCTAAAACTCTGATCGACGATTTTATGAGGGACAAGTCAATCAGACGGCCCAACAATCTTCATGCAAGATGAATACCGCAAACATCCATAGAAACACAGGGAACTTCATATTTTATGTAAATAAGAGATATCAAGAGATTCTGGTTCAAATGTGGGCAAATTGTGACAAAATGATTGTGACAACACCGACATTGTAAACCTGAAAACTTAATCAGGAGGTCCCCTCGGTGATGAATGAAGGCCCTCCCGATCGAGAGTAAAAAATAACTTTGTTGGGTAAATTAGGGTGCCCATAGGTCCACTTTTGTCTGGATATGTCCTCCTTATTGTTGTAAAATTATGTCCGGGGGGATTTTATGAAATTCCCTAAAATGTCCGACTTTTGGGGGCGGGGACGGGAAGTGAGCTGACTGAGCATCATTTATTGGTGATATATCAGTTTTTTTTTTTTTTTAATTTCAACAAAATATATGCCCACCTTCCAGTGGTGTAGTCTGGTTTATTCTAGTGGGAGTCCGCTTAGGGCCTCCATACACTGAAGACATATTTGCCACATTTTCACCTAAATTTATGCACCGTCCACTGAAAACAAACATGGGCCTCCACCCACAGGTTGAGAACCGCTGCACTAGTAGACTGTATCTGAAGCTTGATCCTTCAAAGATTGTTCTTATATCATGGAAAATAAGTGATCCAGGATACCGCAGGATGAATTTATCGTTTAGAAAACAATGAGTGAGTGAAAACAAGAGCTGGACTGACGAAGAATGTAGAGTTTTGATTAATGAAAGGCTGACTCGTCAGTTTTTGAAGTCTTTGGGCTCTAATTTCCTGGCGCAACTCAGGGTGGCGCAGGGTGGCGCAGCCTGGCGCACCCCGCGCAGTGGTAATTTCGTCCGGCGCACCGCTGTGCGCAGCCAATTTGGCAATTTGGTAGACCGGCTGCGCCGAGATGGGTGTGACGGCGCACCAGGGGGAGGTGTCGAAAGATTCAGCTTGGCGTAGTGACAATTTCGTGCCAAAAAAACGCGCAGAAGGTGCGCTGAAAGCCCACCAGCTCCAACCTGTTCTATTCTTGGCGCAGGTGAGGCGCACTCGGGGCAGTGGTAATTTGGCTGACAGGCGCACAGTGCGCACACGTCACCAAAACCTCACAGGCAGGTGTCCAGAGTGTCAGGCACATTTCAATGCAATAAACAATCACAGCAACCACTATTTAATGTAACCGTCTGAACCAGCACATACATTTGTATCTATATTAATTGTCCCATCACATCTGATGTCAGATCAGAGGCGTTTGTCATAACTAACAAGTTCACATCTCTCTGTCAACCACAAACAGCCACATCATCTGATACGGAGCATCCGGCTTCTCTCATCTCATGAAATTCAAAAGAAAAGAAAAAAGAGAGAGACGCTCTCTGAATAAATGTAAGTCACTCGGTGTCTTAAGGATTTACCTGTGATTGCCCATATTTCTCTGTTTTAATCTTTATTCGTAACGTGATCTAAAAAGATGGAGTACATTATTGCAAGGAGGATGAGGAGGAGATATATTTTCACCAAAGGTTCTGCTATTTGGAGATGACAGACCAGGAATGCAGGTGGATCACAAGCATGATGAATGGATTAGCCTGCTGCTGTGTTTAAATGTAGTTATCATATAATTTTGTACTCATATTATGACACAGGAACAGATTACATCTGTCCCGCGAGGTGGTCCACACGGTGACGCGCATCGTGTCCTCCGATGCACCGCCCAGTGGCCCCAGTTGCTGTAAAAGTGACAGCAGCTCTGACCTTCTTCACCACCGAGGTGAAATTGTCACTGCGCCTCACCCGCGGCACATTTAAAGGCGAGGAGAGGCGCTCACTTGATTGGTGAAGATCACACTCGGCAGTGTTAAACCCACTCAAGTCCTATCTCCTCCCTCTCTGCTACGTGCGCCGGTAGGAGGGATGGAGGCATGGGTGTGCCTGCCTACGCCAGACTGCGCTGTGCACAAAACTTGCAAAATGCCCTGGACACACCCTGTTGGCGCGGCGCAGGGCAGCTGCACCCCGCCTGTGCCTGGTCTACGAAATTAGAGCCCTTTGTGTTCACTTAAACAGAGCACATGAGCTGTCAAGACACCGTGTGAATGATAAAATCACACGGACTGACTGATGATCCCTCACTGTCCCTGCAATGCGCGTCTATCTGCGCCTTTACGCTCACAGGCAGACAGAGAAGTGCCCACAGACGCTGAGCGATTTAGGCGGTGTTTAGATCAAATGTTCACATGTACATTGGGTGCACTGCAAAATGACATACCTGACAGACAACAACAGTAACAGCCACACTTTAACTGGAAAATATCAGGCCTGTAGTCCACAGAGCGGATTGTGGCTGCATCAGACAGCGGAGAATGCGCCCCTTTGCGCAAAATGGGGGCCCCCATGGATCGTGGGGCCCTACGCACAGCGTGTGTTTTGCGTGTAGGGAGGGGCGGCACTGGCCTTCCGTTTCTCCTCAGAGCCTCTTCTGGTGGCAGAGACACGAGCTGATGAAGCTCCTGAGCGGACTCAAGAGGCTGAGTCGGGCCGGGGAGGGAGCTGGAGACATGGACTACTCTGCCCTGAGGACGTCCGTGCGGACCCGGACTGAGGCAGAGGTACGACACTCACCCAGGTGTACTCACCTGTGCACCTGAGGGACACGCTCTGTCCTCACAGACTGCTGTTCCGATGAAGCTGGGAATCAGTGCTTTAGAAATCCCTTTGGACCAACCTCTGCAGAGACAGATGACATATGTAATCCTCAGACTGATAGACTTTACTTACTCCACAAATATTATTATTTTATATTAATATTATATTCTCTTAGTCTGAATTTGATGGCTGCAGCATGTTCCAGAGAAGCTGGGATGGGCAACAAGAGACTGCTCTGAACACACCTGTCAGGAACAGTCCTCAGGTGGTCACCACTATGTGAAGAGCCGAGTGTGTGAACAGTCCAACAGATTAAGAACTTCTCAATGTACAGCTGTAAAGAAGTTATGGATTTCATCATTTGCAGCAGATAATATCATCAGAAGATCCAGAGAATCAGAGAAATCTCTGAGCACGAGCAGCAGGAATGAAAACCAACCTTGAATGCCTGTGACCTTCGACCCCTCAGGCAGCGCTGCATTATAAAGCAGCATCATTCTGTAAAGGATATCAGCACGTGGGCTCAGGAACACTTCAGAAAACCATTGTCAGTTAACACAGTTCATCTCTACATCTACAAGGTCAAGGTCAAACTCTACCGTGCAAAGACAAAGACAAATATCAACAACACCCAGAAACACCGCCGGCTTCTCTGGGTCAGGCTCATCTGAGATGGACTGAGGCAAAGTGGAAAAGTCTGCTGTGGTCTGAGTCCACATTTCAGACTGTTTTTGGACATCATGGACGTGGTGTCCTCCAGGCTGAAGAGGAAAAGGACCATCCAGACTGTTATCAGAGCAAAGGTCAAAGGCCAGCATCTGTGATGGTATGGAGGGGTGTTAGTGCCCATGGCATGGGTAACCTGCACATCTGTGAAGGCACGATTAATGCTGAAAGGTACATACAGGTTTAGAAGCAACATGCTGCCATCCATCTTTTTCAGGGACGTCCCTGCTTATTTCAGAGACAGTGAAGACACATTCTGCTCGAGTTACAACAGCAGGGACTAGACTGACCTGCTGCAGTCCACACCTGTCTCCACTGAACAGGGACTAGACTGACCTGCTGCAGTCCACACCTGTCCCTGACTGAACAGGGACTAGTCTCCACTGAACAGGGACTAGACTGACCTGCTGCAGTCCACACCTGTCTCCACTGAACAGGGACTAGACTGACCTGCTGCAGTCCACACCTGTCCCAGCTTCTGTGGAACGTAGTGCAGGCATCAACACCATAATGAGTGAATATTTGCAAAAACACGCTAACGTTTCTCAGTTTGAACATTAAATTTGTCGTCTTTGTCGTGTATCATATTGGTATCGTTAATATTTTGGATTTACTTGACATCCCAACTTCACTGGAACTGGGGTTTGTATGTTTATAAAAGTGAATATTAATAAGTCAGATCATTCATGTATTTTATTGATCACAGTGTTTAACCCAACATTTATGAGTTTTTAAACTGAAATCTGAGTTTGTGTTTTGAATTTGAATAAAAGAATGAAGTCCAGACGAGTTTGTAATGATTTTATAAACAGTTGAAACAATTTATTAAATGACTTTAATCTGTTTTATTTTTAATCTTTTCCTTCATGTCTTGTGTCCACCGTACATTGGGACAAATGTCTTTTCTGACTGCACTTGGTCTTGTTCCTCATGTTGACGAGGGTCCTGTCCAGATCCAGAAGGAGGTGGACGCTCTGAAGGACAGGGTCATCACCTCTGCCAACTTTGAGAACAGGAGGAGGAGACGGGAGGACAAGAGGGACAAAAAGCCCATCCAGCTGTGGACACGCATGGCATCTTCAGTGACGGGGACGCTCGAGGAGACCATCAACACGGCCTTCAGGTGAGTCACTCAAACAATCAATCTTTATTTGTATAGCGCCAATTCATAACAAGTGTTATCTCAAGACACCTAACAATAGAGCAGGCAGCAGACAAACTCTTCATAAATACACTTTTATTTTATTTATTTATTTTACCTTTATTTAACCAGGAAGTCCCATTGAGATTAAAAATCTCTTTTACAAGAAAGACCTGGCCAAGGTAGCAGGCAATACAGTGCTACAGACTTAAAAAAAAACAAAACAAGACAAAACATTAACACACAACTCACATTTTAAAACAGACTTACAAAATGTACAGTGACCTTTTCGTGAAAATCAGCTACACTTCTCTGTCACCACACTCTTTATGATCCTTTTAAACGTTCTCAGCAAGATCAATGACACTATCTTTAGCTGTTTTTGGAGGCTGTTTCATGCCCAAGGTGCCCTGTGAGAAATGGCTGCCTTTCCAAGACCTGTAAGAGCTCGGGGAGCTGTAAAGAGCAACAGATTAGAGGAGCGCAGTCGGTAATGTGAAGAGCTGAAACAAAGGAGGTTTCAGAGGTATGATGGTAATTTACCAAGTATTGCTTTGTAGATAAAAATGTACCAGTGCTGTTGTCTGCAGGCTGATAAGGATGTCCAGCCTACCGGATTATAATGAGTTCAGTGATGAGTTAGGGATTTAACATGAGTAATGAAGAGCAGGGATGCATGATAGACTAAATCAATAGTTCGTAAAACTGATGAGGATGCATGCATGTACAAAATGTCACCATAATCCATCACAGACAGCAAAGTAGCTTCAACAAGGTTTTTTTTTTAGCAGCAGAGTTAAAGCAGGACTTATTTCTAAAATAAAAGCCAATTTTTACCTTGAGCTTTCTAACAAGTTTGTTACCATGTACATTAAATGACAACTTGTCATCAGTCCAAATACCCAAATACTCATAGAAGGTTACTATTTCAATAAGTTTGCCACCAGAGGTAGAAATCTTAAAATGACTCTGATGTTGTAAATGTGATTTTGAGAAAACCATGAACTTAGTTTTTGTAACATTTCAGATTAATTCTAAATCTATAAGAGCAGATTGTAATGAATCAAAATTCACTTGAAGCTCTTGTACAGCTTTATTGGTGGAGGGAGTCCGTGTGTAGATGATCATGTCATCAGCATAAAAATGTGTTGTTGCTGTGATGTCTTTATCCAGGTTGTTTAAAAAAATAGAGAACAAAAGAGGTCCCAGAGTAGAACCTTAGGGAACCCCTTTAGTGATGTTTAGAAAATCAGATTTATTAGTAATTCATTCACCAATTCATGGTTTCCTGAGTCAAATGCCTTTGAGAGGTCTACAAATAACGCTGCACAGTGTTGTTTTTTGTCCAGAGCATTGATTAGGTCATTTGTTACAACCATAGCCCCAGTGGTGGTAATATAACCACATCTAAAACCAGACTGGAAATCATTCAGGATATTTTTGTTTTGTAGAAATTCCTTTAACTGCAGATTTACCAGGTTTTCTAAGATCTTTGACAGGACTGGGAGTTTAGAAATAGGGTGGTAGTTATTGAGCTCTGAGGGATCTCCATTTTTAAATAAGGGTACAACATATGCAGCTTTCCAAATTTTAGGGATTGAATTGGATAAAAGACTTAAACTAAAAATTTAACTTATGGGCTCTGCAATAACATCAGCAGCAATTTAAGCACAAACAACAGTCAGGTTCCGTCCCCCCACCCAAAGGCGGAGGGAGGCTACCCTCTCATCCACTGGAGTAAACCCCAACATACAGGCCCTGAGCCTGGGAGCAATAAGTACTGCTATAAGTACTGCCTCTTGCCATCGGCAACTCCAGAGTGGAAGAGAGTCCTGCCCCTGTCGAGAGGCAGGTTCCAGAGCCCAAGTTATGTGTCGAGGTGAGTCCAACTATATCTAGTCAGAACCGCTCAACCTCGCGGACCAGCTCAGGCTCCTTCCCCACCAGAGAAGTGATGTTCCACGTCCCTAGAGCTAGCTTCTGCAGCCGGGGATCGGACCGCCAGGGTCCCTGCCTTCGGCTGCCACCCAGCTCACACTGCACCGACCAATGCATAGATACATACATACTTATATAAATTACACATATTCATATATATACAAATACATACATCCAACATCCAAAATGAATCTATAAAGCAAATCATGAATCCCTCCATCATGGCGGCAAGAAAAAACCTTCTGTTTAGCAGCAGGAAGTCTTGAATGTGGACCCCAGTCTCATGATGAACAGCAAATCCACACAATGCTGTGTTGGGTGTGTGGGCAAAGGGAGGGAGGTAAGTGGAGACAAGGGGACTAAAGTAAGAACTAAAGCTAGTGACAGATCCAAAGAGGATCAGGTCATAGACCTGCCATCGTCAAATTTGTTTCTACTGAAAACAAATTTATTAGAGGTTAGCTTCTTGAGATGCAACATCTGGTTTTCAGGAGTGTGAATAGAAGTATAATCAATAATATTTATGAACATTGAATTCATATTCAATTAACACTGAATAATACAACAGCATCAAAATGGAAATTATAGGCGATGTATTTTCAGCTGATAATGGACTGAAAATAAGAATTTATGGTAGTGACAGACACATGGGTGCCCAGACCATAAATCCATCCCTACCATATTTGTTTCCATTGAGTATAAATTTATTAAAGGTAGGCCTCCTGAGATGTGACTCCTCATTTTCAAGAGGGATCTCATGTCTATGTGGAGCTAGAGATAGTTACTATAGATGTATCAACCATGGACAGAAAGATCATGCTAATATCTACATTAACAGCTATAATGATTATGAACTGGAACGAGATGGCCAAATATGTGTTATGTCTGTAATTGTAGTTATTGAGGCTTCATGACTCCACAGCAGCAGGCAGTCTCCACCAAGGATCCCAGGCCACCTACAAGACCAGAGCCAGAGACGAGTACAGGAGCAAACAGAAAGGGGCAGAGGCAGATATGTAGAGAGAGTGTGAGAGAGAGGGATAGAGCCCAGTGTGCCAGATCCCCCCGGCAGTCTAAGCCTATTGCATCTTAACTATGTGTCTAAACTATGGACTATGAGCTGGTCCCTAACTGAAAGCTTTATCAAAGAGGAATGTTTTAAGTCTAACCTTAAAGGTAGAGAGGGTGTCTCCTCCTGAACCGTGGTCGGTAAATGGTTCTAGAGAAGAGGAGCCTGATAACTGAAGGCTCTACCTCCCAGACTACTTCTAGAGACTGATGGCACCACGAGCAGGCCAGCATTTTGGGAGCGTAATGTTCTAGAGGGGTTGTACGGCACTACAAGCTCTTTGAGATAAATAGAACCCTAAGATTTCTAACAGTTGTGCTTGGCGTCAGGCTAATGCCATCTATGGCAGTTAAATCATTAGAAAAGGTTTCTCTAAGGTGTCGGGGCCCAGCACAATGGCCTCTGACCTCTGTCTATGTTAAGAAGAAGAAAATTTCTGTCCATCCAGGTCCTAATGTCCTTTAGACACGCGTCTAGTTTAGATAACTGATTTGTCTCACCTGGCTTCATTGATACATACAGCTGAGTATCATCAGCGTAACAATGAAAATTAACGGAGTATTTCCTCATGATATCACCAGGGGAAGCATATATATGGAGACGAGAACTGGACCTAGCACAGAGCCTTGAGGAACTCCGTAACTTACTTTAGTGTACACAGAGGACTTGTTGTTCACGTGTACAAACTGGTATCTATCAGATAAGTAGGACTTAAAACAATTTAGGGCAGTCCCTGTAATCCTGAGTAATGCCTCTAATCTCTGTATAAGAACATCATGATCACTGGTGTCGAAAGCTGCACTAAGATCTAACAGAACAAGTACCGAGAGAAGTCCCTCATCTGAAGCTGAGAGTAGGTCGTTAGTTACTTTATCCAGAGCAGTCTGTGTGCTGTGATGAGCTCTAAATCCTGACTGAAAGTCCTCAAACAGGCTGTTGTCTTGAAGGAAGTCACATAGCTGATTAGCCACTACTTTCTCCAGGATCTTTGAAGTAAATGGAAGGTTTGATATAGGCCTGTAGTTAGAAGGTTTGATATAGGCCTATAGTTAGAAGGTTTGATATAGGCCTGTAGTTAGAAGGTTTGATATAGGCCTATAGTTAGAAGGTTTGATATAGGCCTGTAGTTAGCTAATGTTCCCGAATCGAGGTTAGGTTTTTTAAGGAGAGGTTTGATTACAGCTACTTTAAAAGACTGTGGCATGTAGCCTGTTGATAGAGATATATTTATTGTCTCCAGCAAGGATGGACAAACTAGGGGAAAGACCTCCTTGAACAGTTTAGTTGGGATCGGGTCTAAAAGGCAGGTAGATGGTTTGGAGGAGGAGACAAGAATTTAGCTCCTGAAGGCTAATTGTAGAGAAACAGTCTAACTTAAGTCTGACTGTTTTTTTTATGTCCCTGATTTTAGGGACATAGGGCCTAAATGTAGGGATACAGCTCTTAAACATATAGAGCCTAACAGGAGGATGTAGGTTCCTGATGTGGGAAATAAACTCTTTGAAAGTGAGATTATAGGGCCTAGTGTGGTTGTGTGAGGTACATGATCTTGAACGTGTACCACAGTGTCTCAGTTCAGTTCTCTTTCTGTTCAGATATCTCAGGACAGATGCTAATGCTGTACATGCTGAACATGGGGCCAAACTATCTGAGTATTTAAAAGAATTGTGGGAGAAAAAAAGCTACAGAACGGTGTGGGGTCATCACGTTACAGTTTGTTTACATGTGCTTACTTTTCCACACCACCACTTTGATTAGGCACTATTTTGAGACACAGCACAGCCTATGTGTCCTTCCACTAGCAGCACAGACTGGTTTTTCTTCACAAGAGGAAACAGCTGCTACCAAATGGGATAAATTGATGATTTTTGCAGCGAATATGAATATGACCGCTGTCTGGATTAGATCCCTGAGAATACTTGTCTGACCTGGAGGAGAAACTTCTGTAGATGGAGAGTCAACAGGTCTGAACCTGCTCTGAGCTGGAGGAGCAGAGGAACACTCATACCTGTTGATCAGGTGAATAAAGGGTGATGAAATAAGAGAGTGGGTAAGAAAAAACAGCTCAGGATGTTTGAGGATGTTCAGGATCAGAGGAGACTATCAGCTTTTCTACGCTGGTCTGGCAGTGAGCAGCTCTCATCTCACAGAGCCTCGTTGGTTTGATGACATTTGAAATCGTACAGATTCACTCTTTACAAACTCCAGGACAAAACAGAGGAGCTGAGTGAAGTTCATCCTCAGAGGAAGTATTCAGCTCATACTGATTGATTATTTAGTAAAGACTGAAGCCACGGGTTGATGATAAGTTTACTTCATGACCACACACGGTGTGTTCACTGAGCTTCAGCAGGATGATCCTTAAACACTCTTACATGTGGCTAATCTTTATTTGGGATGACAGATTATTTGTGTATTTAGCAAAATTCCAGTAAGGCCGCAGTTGGTGGAAGGTCACATGGGCTGTGCTGTGTCTCAAAATAGTGCCTCATCAAGTGTCTATGTGGTGGAAATGTGAGTGGATGTGAATGAACTGTTTGTAGGGTGTGATGACCCCATGCTGTTTCTGTGGTCTCTCACAGTTCTTTGAATCACTCTGAGTTTGGCCCCATGTGCAGCATGTATAGCATTAGCATCTGTCCTGAGATTTCTGAACAGAGAGAGAACTGAGCTGAGACACTGTGGCACATCTTCAGGATCATGTACCTCACACAACCACACTTCAAAAACATGAACTGTCCCTTTAATGTGATAGAAATGAGTCAACAAGTGGGAATATAGTGTCTGTGAGAGTTTTGTGTAAAGATGCTGGTTTACACTCATTGAACTTTGTTCAATAAAGCCCTTAAATGACCCTGAAATTACTCTGGTGAGCTGCATGTGTGAATGCAGACAGCAGAGCTTTTCAGCCCAATCCTCCAGTGACTGGCCTGCAGTCTGCAGGATCACTTCCTGCTGTGAGGGACCGAGGTGATCCAGGTATTTCCCAGGAAATATCAGGGCTGCATGTGTGAAAAGGCTGCAGTTGGACTGTTGAAGCACTGAGCAGTGAGGGTTAGGGGTCAGAGCACATGGATGGGGCTGAGCTTCTTGTCTTCTGCTCTAAGGCCTGATTAAATCTCTGCAGAAGGCTGGAGGATGGTCTTTGATGGGACCTGCCCACCCCTCTTTAACTCTTTGACCCCTGGCTCGGCTCCACTGATCCTGAACTTCCATTATCCTGATGATGATTTGGTTTTCTCTTGGGTCAGACAGTGAAAAATGATGTGCCTGATGATCCACGCCTCTGAACTTTCCCCTGCTCATCCTAAAAGCCTCACCTTCCCTCTGCATTGATCTGTTGTGTGTCTCTGTGTCCTCCAGAGGGCGCTATCCTGCTGGATCAAATGATGTCTCTGCAGGAGGAACTCCCAAAGCTGGACTGCAGTAACCTGAAGAAACATCTGAAACAGGTAAAACACTCGACACTGTTATGGACACCTGGGAGTCTGTCCATCAATAAACCTTCCTCTAATTTATTAAAGTTAAACCAGTCCAAACCTGGTTGAGATTTGCTTAGTTTACATCAGGGATCATCAGCTACAGGTTTTATCTTGGCATATGCGCTGGGGCCAGATTGAAGAAAACAGTGATAATAGTTAAAACAATGATGATGGAATATTTTAGTCCAGTTTAAAGTATTAGTTAAGTTATCAGTCCCTATCACCAGTCCTGAGGCCAGCCACGTTAATAGTTCTTGGGGTTTGATGACTAGAAACTGGTCTTAAAACAACAACAAATATTTACTCTGTACATTTTCTTACTTTTGTAAAATGGACCTGCAAGGGACCCCCGAAAAAAGGAAAAAGAATGAAGGACAGGAAAGAAAAGTAAAGGTTGAACTTTTTTAAGTCTGTAAAAATGTCAGAATTTGAGGGAAAATAGTCCAAATTTGAGATTAAATTCAGTATTTTTGGGGAAAAAACAAAATATTGTAAGATTAAATGTAGAAGAGTGAAGTCAAACTTTATTTAAGAATTCTTACTTTAATCTTAGAATTCTGACTTTTTAAATCATAATACTGACTTATATCTCAGAATTAGGAGTCATAGAAAAAGTTTGATCTCTAAAATAACTTTGTTCACAGTGGTCCTGATCCTCTTCTGTATAATATTAATCAGGGGCCCGGATGGAGAGCTTTGAGGGTTATCTCCTTTTAATTATAACATTTACTTTCAAGTTTTAAGGTTTTTTCCCTTGAAATACTGAATTTAGTCTCAAAATGTGCACTCTTTTCCCCCTCAAATTCTGACTGTTTTTTAAATTAATTAATTTATATTTATTTGCAGTTTTGAGTTGTGTGACCACAAACGGTCCCTGATAAAACAAACTCAGAGGGATAAAAGTTCTCTGAGGCTCCATCACAGCCAGAATGAGATTCAGGAGCAGGGCCTGACATGAACCTCCTCTCACTGGACAATAGACTGTCTTTTGTACTGAAGGCATTGTTTTAGTCCATTTTTTTGAGTTTTAGGGATATATTCCACAGATCTGATCTTTTCATCAGATTATAAATCAGAGTTAATTCCAAACTTTTCCTTTAGTCGTTAATAATTAAAACTCATGCTGAGGTCAGACAAAAAGAATAAGAGGAGGATGATGGATGCTGTGTCAGTGTGACGGAGCAGGCGTGGGTGTTTGTTGACTTTAGTTTTCTGAAGGTTGAATGTTTAAAAATGTCTTTGATGAAAAAATGTCCACTGAGTGTTTTATTGTAGGTGTTTAGGGTGTGACATGTTGATCCCACTGCCGCTCCCAGTTTTATGCCTCTGTTTGTTGAACCACAACATTAAAGTTACTCCTTAACCTCTGCATCATTTTACAAGAAAGTTTTACAGCCTCGTGCAGTGATTCAGGAGATTAACTGTACTGCAGGATGCACATAAATGTGACCAGGCAGCGATAAAGGAAAAGCAAAAGTGTCCAGTTAATGCCTCCTTTACTCTGGAAGACTTCACTGGAGCTTTGTGAAGCCTCTTGTCCCTAATGATACGGCCTCTGTCTGTTACCTTTGCTCTTATTGTTATTACCATGGTATGAGCTACAGGGGAGCCAGGGGGTCTCAGCCCCCCTTAATGACACATGAGCTCCCCTGAAAACATGATTTGTGAAATTTTTGGGGGGGTCTCTAAAATATTGGCAAAATATTGTTTTTCGCCATGCATTTCCTTTATGTTTTGTCATAATCATGGATCATGTGTAAAATTAAGCTATTTTTAATGTATGACTTGTGCACAAGAGTGATTCGCTACTATTTCTCTTTATTAAAGATGCTGGCCTGCATGCAATTCTTGTCCTCACCATTGAAGTGTGGGGGTTTTGTCACTTTAAATCAGACATTGTAAATGAAAAAAAGACCGCGCTGGACCAGCTCAATTTCAGTGCTGAATCCGATTCAGCTTCTGTGTTAATGGTAAGGGCTGATCAGTAGGATCTGTATTATTAAGTGTTAGCACCGTGTTGTATATGATGTTGCTGAGGAGATTGGATCTATTGTAGGCAGTGTGGCCGATTTCTTTAATTTGTGATGGTCATGCGTGTGTGGTGTCATTGATTGGTTCGTTGATGCGTGTTATAGTATTTCAGAGGATATTTTGCGCATGTTAATGTGGACTTGATTCCTTGGAGCCAGAATGGCATGTTTTGGTTTTGATTCAGAGTTGACGTGTGTGTGGAGGTTGGATGTGATATGTGCTTATATGTGACATAAGGCAAGCAGACGTACAGGCTTGTAATAATGGATGTGTTTTGAATAAGTCCTTGCTCTGAGGCACACGCAGGCACGCCTGTCCCAACCTATTAAAGTTAGCCCCCCCAAAAGCCGCGGAAAAGTTCGCACACTGGTTATTACCACTGTCATCACTGTTGCTTCCTGATTGGTGCTTGTGATCCACTGCTCCTGCTGACAGAGGTCACGTCAGTGAACAGCAGATGTCACATAAGCAGCCTGCAGCTGAAGGGGGCGTTGAACATGTTTGATTTTAACGTCAGACTCACTCTGGAGTTAAAACTGAACGCATCAGGTCACAAGACCTCCTCACATGTCCCAGTTGAGACCATCAGAGCTGGACTCTCAGGATGTTCCCTCTTCTCTTGAAGTTTGTCTGCGGCTCTAAAATTATCAGCCAATAAGAGCAGTCCTCACTGACAGACTCCTCCCCTTTCCCGTCTGCAGGTCTATCAGGGTCTCTCCGCTCGTTCTGACACCACGGCAGCTCAAGACCTTCTCAGCGACCTTCAGGAGCGACTCAGAGCCCAAACTGAGTCTCCAGCTGCTCCACAGACGGACCAACCCGACACTCAGGAGAACCCCGGAGCACAAGAGAGCGGGGGGGTCGCATCACAGCCCCCGGAGGCCGACAGCCAATCATCAGCCAGCAACAGCACGTCCAGCCAGGCAGCGTGTCCCCCCCTGAACCCGTTCATGGTTCCTGTGAAGCTGTTGAAGTGCAAAGAAGCTCAGCCTCAGACTGGCTGAATGTGGACTCTGGCTCGTGTAGATCGGTGAACACAGCAATCGATCTGTTTACCAACAACCAGCCGCCGAGCTCTCCTGAAAGAGGTGGTCTCTGCTCGCTTCCACTGACCCCTGGTTCATCTGCAGTGAGACAACAAATCAGACCAGAACTGACAAACAGGGTGACCAGTTGACCCATCACACCGCTGCAGTGGCGTAAGCAGCACTAGAGTGATACTGATGGGCAAATCCTCCAGGTAAGAATGATCCGGGCCCCACAGGGCCCCACAGGCCCCCACAGGCCCCACAGGGCCCCGACACGATGCTGACTCAGGTGTAGCTCAGGATGAAGCCGACACTTTAATCACTTTGTCTGTCACTACAGTCTGCTGAAGGACGCCACAGAGCTCCTGAATACTGATGCTCAGAGATGTTTTCCTGTTTCATTAATAAAGGAAATGTTCAAGGGTTTTGTTGACTCGTCTTATTCTGTTTAACTGCCAGGTTTCCTGTTTTATTCTGTTCATCCTCATTATCTAAGATCAACTCCAATGTACAGAGGCCCAAAGTGCAAATCACAACAAACTATCAGCAACAGCTTCAGAAATGCAACATTAAATTTATAAAGACAAAAACATATACTTTAATCTCTAATAACAATAAGCAATAGCTAATAAAAAAATGACAAAAATGAAATGTGACATAAAAACAACAAATAGATTTTAATGAGATCTAAAAAGGAAATTAAAGAAAAACAAAAATGCTGTAAAGAATTTAACAATCTGAATAATAAATAAAACAACCATAATTAAACAGCAGGCAAAACAAGAACAGTGAGAGGTAAATAAATAAAGGACAACAAGAAAACATGTTTGAAAAGGCAAAAAAAAAAAAAAAAAACTGCAACAACATAAAAAACGATTAAAAAAAATAGAAAACAGACCAATAGACAAAGGCACACTTAAACACAATACCAAATACTCAGATTTTACAGATTAAACACAACAATTAAAACACATCCAACAACAAATGAATAACTTTATGAGAAATAAAAAACAGGATTAAAAAACCCCAGAAGAAAAACACAAAAATCTGAAAATAAGATGATGGATGAAACAGTCAGACCAGATAACAAAAATAAGTAACTGCATCAACATGAGGACAAAGACACCAGCAGCACGGTGGTGCAGCAGGTAGTGCAGGTGCTTTACAGTAAGGGGGTTGGTGGTTCGATCCCTGTGTCAGTGACTCTACATCATCCTTGGGTGTGAGTGTGTGAATGGTTGTCTGTCTCTCTATGTGGCCCTGTGATTGCCAGGCAGCTGGTTCATGGTGTGCGCTGCATTACACCCAGTGTCAGCTGGGATAGCCTCCAGCCTCCAGGCCCAGAAATGGATAAGCAATGTAGATTTTTTTTATTTATTTATTTATTTTTTTAATGTATTTTGGATCCACCATTAGTTACAGCAAATATGAAGTAGCTATTCTTCCTGGGGTCCACATATTACATTTTCAACAAAAAATATCATCATCCTTTTCAGCATGACTTACATACACTGCACTCATAACATTCATACAATCCTCCCATACCGTAGGTCTATTATTCACTTCTTGATTGCAAAAGGTAAACCAATGCATAAAAATTAAAAGAGAACAGAAAGAAAAAAGAGAGACAAAGCACAGAACTCTCCTTACCTCTTGGGAATACCAGAATATTCACATCACTAAGGAGAAGTACTTAACATTATTATCTTTCAGGTAACCCATATGTAAACAAATACATCTTTAATTTCTTGTTGAAGCAACTTCTGTTACTGTCTTTGATTAAAAAGCTTGGTAATTTATTCCATGCCACCATTGCTCTGTAGTGAACCGTACCTTTTATCACATTTGTCCTGCGCGGAGGCAGCCTAAATCTACTTTCTGATGCCTGCCTGGTACAGTACTGATGTTCATCAGAGAAGAAAGTTAATTTATTATAGAGCACATCTGGGATTTTATTTATAATAATGTTTTTTTTTTTTTATAAGGGACACAAGTAAATAATGTAATTTACTTTTAACATTTAACCAGATTAGTTTATTATGCATCAATGTGCTACTCGTTCTATATGGACAATTCAGAGCTATGCAGGCAGCTTTATCTT
>JBAMNC010001878.1:0-64774 GCA_037902135.1 Cetoscarus ocellatus
CAAGAGACAAAAGACTTCCGCAGAGTCCCGCTCCTCAGCTTGTTTCAGAGTTTTGTTTAGTCTTGTCCTGCGTCTGGTTCCTCTCCCTTTTCGCGTCTTTTCTTGTTTTTATGTTTTGTAACGCACCCATATTTTTTTTTCAGAGCCAGTGGTAACTCTCCAAAGATGTTATACCTTAAGCAAATCACGATCCTTGTGTATATACCCTCGGAGGGCGTATCGTGTGGCCAGCGATTTCAGCCTACTTTGAGATAGATAAGAAGATCGTCCATTTTTTTAATTATCCTTTTTATCCTGCTCATCAAGACCTCTAAGACCCAGTTCGTCTGATGACCGAACTGCAGAAGTCCAGCCTAAGACAACACATCTCTCCCGGGTCAGAACCTCTCGCTCTCTGGATCCACGGCGCTAGTTGAATTCCGGGCCCATCTGCCCTTTTGAAACAACATCGGACCCAAAAGTCCACAAAGCCGGCAGCTCAGGACCAAGAGGAAACTTGGCGCAAACTCTACGTCACAGTAGGACTCTGCAGTTCTAACTCGTTCTTGATTTATTCTCAATTAATTAACTACCCCTGATTGGACCTGTTCCCAAATTTAGTTTAATCCATTTAGTTAATCCTCAGTAACCACTCAATATACTTAAATATATCTGTTTAGTGTTCATAACTTCTTTCATTATTTCAAGCATCATTACAACTTTGCCATTTAATTCTTTCGTAAGTTTTGTCATTTATAGTTTTTATAAATTCTTCTTAAATTTAAAGTTCTATCTGTTGGGGTTTGTTTGGAAGGTTTGACATCCCTGTAAAGAAAACTTTCACTCAGGTTTATGAGATTGATAATCTTTTCGTTAATCTTTTCCAAGGTCATAGCTAGGTGGTGCCCTGATTCTAATAAACTTTAATAAAATATGAATATAGTTTTAATAATTAATATCCATAAAGATCAAACAAATTATCACAGTAAGTGCCTGAAAAGCATCAGAGTGATGAAGAACTTTAACATCTCAACAGTCCCATAATAAATATCCCTGATCAGTCAGAAAAGAGCCTCAGCCTGACGTGTTTTTTACATTCAGACCCTGATCCTCATTAAACACTGTTCTAGTCTGAATGTCAGCTCTTTAGTGCTGTCAGCTCTCCACAGGTTTCAGTCTCAGAGGCTCAAACCAATAAATAAGATCAAACTCAATAAATAATAAACCAGAGGAGAGGCTACAGCACACACAAATATGTAAATAAACACAGAAACACATATTCAAACTCACAAGTACCCTTTTTGTTCTGTTCATCACAGCACTGCCATTTGCAGTGCAATAATCTAGTAATGTAGTAGTGAAATAATCTAGTAATGCAGTAGTGAAAGGATCTAGTAATGTAGTATTCTAGTAATGTTGAAATGTAGAAGTTATGATAATAACATGAAAACAATGAGCTCCTGTCCCACGGAGGCTTGGACTCTGATGAAGACAGTTTATAATCCATGAGCAGGAAACCTTTGTCCAAAATCAGGCCTAAGTCCTCTGTGTCCGTGGGACATATTTACAGTCTTTTTTCTGCTCAGACGTCCAAGGACGTCCTGATCTGAGGCCTGTTGATCCTCATCTGTGGAGACAATGAAATAAAGACACATGAATGAGAAGATAACTAATCAATAAAATACTCAACATGTGAACTAAAACCCTCTGTATGTGCTGTCACATGTTAAGAGCGCCCCCTGCTGGACAGCATCTCCTCTGCCATGTTACCATCTGGATGTGTAGGTGAAAGAAATGATTTTATCCCCACTGCAAACATTAAAATTAATATAGTTCATACAAAGAAATAATAGAAATTATTGAAAAAAAAAGACATGATCAAACTGAATTAAAAATAAAGTTTTATTAAAAGCAGTAATTATTGGTGTTATAATCATGACATTATAAATATTTTATTATTATTATTATTATGTAAAAAGGTTTAATATTTTTATTTTAATGTTATTAGTTATAACTCCTACTATTATTTATTTCCAATATTTTTATCATATTAAAACTATAAATAATTAAAATATTAATAGTATTATTATTATTATTATTATGATAATCCTTTTTAAATGATACATTGTTTTATTACACTCATTCTAGTTTATTATTAGTAGTTTTATTAAAAGTATTCATATCATCATCTCTGTTTTATTGAGCTGCCCTTGTTCTCAGTGACAGATTCAATCAGAATCTATTGATAATTTAATGCTTTTCGGCGTGGGCACTAAGGCTTACCGGCTGGTTGGCTGAGTCTCGCTGTGGTACGTTAGATGGCGTGATGCTGCCAGCTGGTTGTCTGAAGTCGTTCTGTGAGGCTGGACGAGTCGTCTGGTGGACCGGGGAAGGTCTTCGTAAACCAGGATCCTCTCTTCGGATGGATGCATCATCCTGGGTGAAATGAGGGTTTCTGTAGATCTCTGAAAATAAAGACGGTGGAGGTTAATGGTTCAGTCAGGTGAAGAATGAAGGATCATTTATCATGTCCTTGCTGTGCCCTAAATCAGCTGAGGGATATTCTGGGATGTCTGATAGAAGGTTCTGGAGACATTAAATAAAAGTTTGAACGTGACCAAAGTGTCCAGAACTCCTGACTCCTGATCAAACTGAAAAACACAAACAGACCTGCTGAGACATTTAGAAACGACCTGAAGGAAACTGAAATATTTAGAAGGAGTGATGACATGAGATGAAACTTGGATCTTCAAATCGATCCTGAGACCAAACGTCAGTCAGTCGCTGGAGAACACCATCATCACAGAGGATGAAGAAAGCACCGCAGAGCAGGTCCAAACTCAAGACCATGTTGGTTTTTCTTTGACATTAAGGGGCTCATTTTGGAGGAGTGGCTTCAGAAGGGTCAAAGGTTAATCAATGTGATTAGAAACAGGTTCTAGACAAACTGAGAGAAAGTCTGAGGACAGAGACACTGCTGTGGAGACATGGTTTCATTCTTCATCAGGACGACGCTCCAGCTCACACTGCGCTCTCGGTAAAGCAGCTTCTGTCCCCAAAAACAATCACAGGGCTGATCACCCTCCCTGTTCACCTGACTGAGCACCAGGTGACTTTGTCCTTTGTCCTGAGATCAGATCTGAGCTCAGAGGAACACGTTTGGAGTCTGAAGGTTCGAGAAGAACCACAGAGGTTCAGAGAAAACTGTCTGAAGAAGACCTGCTGCTCTGCTCTGATCAGTGAGGACCTGAATGAAGCAGGAGGAGCCTGAAACATGTTCATGATCAATAAATCTGGATTACAGTGTCAGGACCATTTATTACAGACCTCATGGTACGTCTCAGCTCTAGAGTGTCATAGAAGTCTTACCAGAGCCGCCTCTGTTTGATCTGGACCACTCAAAGTCCTCGTTCAGCAGCTGGTTGACCATCTGCTCCTTCGAGTCTCTGCCCCTGCAAACACAGCACAGACATGATTAAATGTCCACAGGTGAGATTTTTCTTCTGTGTTTTGTCCTTCTGTCCACACATGAACGCTGTCTGAGGACACTGCTGGAGCAGACTCTGGTGAGCCGGGGAAGACCTTCAGAGAAGTGTCTCAGTCAGGGATCTCCAACTGTGTTTTTTTTTTCTTGACAAAGGTCGTAGGGGTCAGGTTTTAGAACAAATCCAAATATTTTGCTTTAGTTAACAAATTATTGTTTAGAAATTAAAATTTTCATCCAACCTGTGTGTAACTCTTTGCCTTTTAAGTGAGATCAGTCCCTATCACCCAAACTGCTGCTTTACACCCATGGTTATTTACCTCTCCCCCCATTGTGTCTTTTGATTGACCACGTACAGCACTGAGATCACTTTGTAAATGAAATTATTAATATCATTACTATTACTATTATAAATACACCATTATAGATTTGATAGAGATTATTGTAGAAACACTATGAATGTTTTAATTGATTCTGCCTGTATTTCTGACGACAGAGGAAATCCTCTGATCTGAAAAACAGGTGTGGACAAGTCCTGAGTCACGTTATTACCCCAGAAACGTTCATCCTGCAGCCTAAATAAGCAGAGCATGGTGTTTGTGAGTTAACCATCAGAGGTGTGTTGAAGATCCATGATGTCCGTGTGGGTCTCACCTCTTCTGTAAGTATTTGGTCCTCAGCACAAACACCGCCATGACTACCAGCACCAGCAGGAGAACGGTGAGCGTCACGCTCAGCCCTGCATAGAGAGCTGTGGTCTGTATGGGGAAGCTGCAGTCATCGCCCAGATACCAGGTGGTGGATGGATTTGGACAGCTGTGACGGGAGGTAGATGATTATCACACAGCACAGATGAAGGAGGATTAACCCTTTAAAGTCTGGGTAAACTGTCAGTTCAGCAGTGATGGGTGTTGGTAAAGTTTGAGGGCACACGGGTCACATGATCAAATAAAGACTAATGGCCTTAGCACGCCAGACATGATATTTCTGTGTCTATGATTAGCACATAAATTGTCTTTTAACCTGTATCCAGTCAATGCAAGTTTTTACATCAATGCCAAGCAAATGTACATTTTTCAAATGAAAGTCAGTTTTTCTAAACTTTCCCATCTGTCATATAATACTGAGCCATGATTACCAACATCGACAACCTGCTGTTGTGGACTTTATTTAACAAAACTTTTACTGCTACAATAGCTTTTATTTGGCACTTCTAGCCCCATTTCATCACCATTACAGTTCCTTACATTAACTGCAGGGTGATTAGTCTCTTAAAATATGTAAATATTACAACACTGATGAAATTGATGACCTGAAATAAAACATTTCCTTTATTATTTATTCCTTTTCCATTGTTGTGCATGTCTTGGCCTAAACAGACAGGGAAATGACTAAAAGAGCCATTAGTGCTTTGTTTGGGCAGGTGTGTATGTCCACAGCAGTAGAATAGGTCATGGAGAGGACAGGAACAATTCAGTCATGTCTGCCTTTCAGAGCGAAAGTTCAGTCGTCTTTTCCGTGGAGAATGCTCTAATTCTGAAGTTTTCCCTGACCAGTCCTTTAATGAATCAGGTCTCATGTTGGAAGATTTGTTGTAGTTCTTCCTAAACTTTCAGCTGAAGCTCTAAAATTTCTATCAAGGTGAAATATACTGGGATGGAGCTGTGGCAGCAGGCAGACGCAGCACATATGCATCTGGTCAGAAAGCCATCGTGTTGAGCTGGAGCTGGCACACCTCCAGTGTGAAACTGCCATGGAAAACACTGCAGGTTTTGTTTTGGGACTGAATGAAAGAACATTTATGTCGGACTCACTCGCAGACAGGCATGTTGGCAGTGAAGACTTTGCACATTCCGTCGTTTCGGCAGGTCTTTGGCTGTGAATGTCTCTCATCACAGGGTGTCAAACAGAGCACCTGCCCGTCAACCTCCTTTGGCTCGAAGTAATCTTCTGAATATCCAGCTATGTTACAAAAGGCTGGAGAAGGATGGAGAGAACAACAGATGAGAGTTCAAGGTGGAAGGTGCACTGTTCCTGTAGGAGAACAGATTTAATGGTGATGATCTTTGTGTGGACGTTCTTGAATCAGAGTGTGACCTTCATATCTGACCCAAGCCCACAAACTCAGACCTTAAACAGGAGTCAGAGCAGGTACGGTCTATACTGAGGGTCTTATAGCAAAGCTGTAAACATTTGTGCATCAGTGAATGAGCTGGCAGAAGCAGGACGAGTTTGGCTTTGCTTTTATGCATCATTCATCTGTTTAGGACAAAAGTTGTGGTCAGGAAGACGACTTGTTCTGAGAATTAGTGTGCAGTTGTTAACCCTAGCTGTGCTGTGAGTGATGATGTCATCACTCTGCTCCATATAAGGAAGTTACATAGACCACCATTCAGTGGTGCAACTACCTATTTTTTGAGGGGTATGCAGACCCAACACAGCCAGCCCCCCGCCCCCCCCCACACACACACACACATCGGCCTGTTTTTGTGCATAAATATTAATCATAAGACTTTGATTCAGACTTTTATTACAAGTTACATATTACAGCTGGTGACTTGCTCAGTCAAAAACAAAAAAGAATGTATAATAATAACCACATCTTCTTTTCTTTTTCTAACTATCTTCCAGGGGCCAGACAGGAAGCTCTGGGGGGCCTGACTTGGCCCCTGGGCCGCCAGTTGATGATCAATGGTGTAAAGCCTTGAAAAAAGCATGATACCCCCCCCCCCCCCCACTTTAATTCATGACATCTGAACAGTTTGTACTCATGGACTACTTGTATGTAAAGGAAAGTGAAATAATTCTATTAGATCATGCCATAACTGAGGTTTAAGAATAATCTCTCTTCAGGGTAAAGCTGGCTCTGTGATCTGTTGAATCCAGACTGTATGATGACCTCTGACCTATCTACTCTCTTTCTCAGTCACTGTTAGCAGCAATAGCGTTTCTATTAAAGTAGCATCTAATCATGAAAATGTACCTTTATGAAATTTTTCAGGGGACCAAAGGATTTTGAAAAAAAAAAAAAAAAACACTCAAACAAAGATGTGCCAAAGGGGGTGAGTTTGTAATCGGTCATAATTAAGTGTCACATTACCACGCAGGAGTGAGAGAGAGTGAGAGAGAGAGAGTGAGAGAGAGAGAGAGTGAGAGAGAGAGAGAGTGAGAGAGAGAGAAGGAACAAAGCACCTGAAGGAGCCGACATGAAGCATGTCTCTCCTCTGTAAAACTGTCGGGTCAATAAGTGAGGTTTATGAAAGTCTGAATGCATCAAAATCATGATTTTAACACACAGAAGTGCATCTTAAGTAACAGTAAAAACTTGGACACTGAGCCACTCAAATAACCGTCCACCGGTCCACGTGAAACACAGCACAGTGAAAAAAGAAAGTTGAAAAGCTTTTTTTCATTCCTTTAAAATCTTTCTCCCTCTCCCTCTTCCTTTTCTGTTTTGTGCCCCTGATATCTTTCTTTTTTGCCTCTCCATCTTTAGCTTTCTGTAATCTGTCAACACGATCCAACAGAAAACACTCTTACTCCAGCGCACGCTCCAGTGGGCGCCCTCTGGAGAGAGAGGGTGTGAAGAAGAAGTGAAGGGGCGCCCTATCAGTCACTGACGTGCCTGTTCTTGATCATACTATTGACACATGCACAAACTGCCGTTCATTACAGTAAATACAGATTTACAATAATTTCTTCCCCATCACTTTGGCGCCCCTTCTAGCACGGCGCCCCTATGCGCTGCATATAGTGCATACCCCCTTTTTGCGCCACTGCCACCATTGTTAATGACGGAGAGAGGCAAAAATCCACCTAAACGTTGATGATTGAAAAACTAGATATGACAAAGAAAAATAATACAGAAATAACCAAGCACAAATGAACTCTGTGGGTGAAAGTCTGCAAAAATCAACGAGCTTGACTTTGTCTTTTTTGGAGATCCTGTCCCATTAATTTCAACAGGACAATTTTCTTCTATTTTAGTGCCAATATTTGCAAGAAGTTTATCAGCTTAAATATTATATATCTTGTCTTTGGAGTGTATTTAATTGAATATATGTCAAAAAGGATTTGAAAATTATTGCATTCTGTATTTATTTATGTTTTATACAACGTCCCAACTTCATTAGAATTGGATTTTGAATCACACAATTCCTGACAAGATGCTAACGATGATGACTGGAGCCAGAGTTCTTTCAATTTCTAACAATAAGAAAAGCAGGGACTTAAAAAATACTTTGAGCTACAGAGACACAATCGAATAAAAGAACAAATAAATCTGATCATATAACAAAACAAAGATCAAATCTAATGATTTTAAAAAGACTGAAAGGACTCAGGCGGGTTGGTACTGACCAGTTACTTCAAAATCTGTCATTGTCACATTCGCCGGTGCTGTGAGGTTGAAACTAGGACAACCTGAAACTAAAGAGGAAAAACAACATTATTAGATAGTTAAGATACATTTCATGATTAGATAAAGAGAAACAATGAGTATGGTCACCCTGTCTCCAACTCTATCAGCAAGTTGTCAGAAATAAAGGCTTCAGATTATCAACCCAGATTATCAAACCTGTCTTAAATTCTGATCTTTAAGGTCTCATGTAGCTGAGCTCTATATCTTAATGTGGTTGGACCAGCGCCGTAATACCAGTTTGTCAAAATTAAAGCAATGATAGGAAATCAAACAAGTCTCTCTCACCCTCTGTGCAGGCGTTAAGGTCCTCAATAGCAGCCATGATGGCCTCAGTGGTATTTTGATACACCTGCTCAGACTCAGGCTCATTGGGGATCTCCAGGATGATGTCGTGTTCGACGTTGATGCTGGAAAGAGAGAATTTTATTAATGTGAGTGTCTGAGCCCTGAAGTCTCCTGGTGCTGTTCCCTCTAAAGCCTGTGGGGTTATTCTCTGTGTTCTTGGACAGTGACGATAATAAGATGGTACGCTGCTGCTGTTTCTGTGCTGTTGGCAGTTCAAAGATAAAAACCCCAAACAGAACCAAGTATTGATCTATAGGGCCCTGTTATATGCCCCACGCAGTGTTTTGGCATGAAGTGAAGGCGTCTTCCCTAAATTTCCGCTTGTTAAGGGTGTCCACAATATGCCGTATGCTGGCGCCATTTAAATAGCGAATGATCAGGTGCTCTGGGGTGTGTTTGTCTGGTCATGAGGGGGATCAGGCACAAAGCTGGTGTGATCCTTACTTGAGAATGCAGAAAATAAGTGAGCTTCAAACCTCCTTATACCTAGTCTCAATTCCAAAACCTGGTCTAAGGCTTAAACCCAGTCTAAGTGCTTAACCTGGTCTAAAGTCTGTAGCCAGGCTGGCACACATCATTGAGATCCAAACTCACTCCTTACTGAGCTTGTTTCAATCACAGACTTTGGTGATAAAGTCTGTTTAAGAATCAGACGGAGAGCTTAGAGACAGATGGGAGTGCTCTATTCTTGTGCTCTCCAGGGTGCATAATACTCCCAGAAAAAACACACAGGGACAAAAGTCTTCTTGAAACATGAAGCAGTCGTTATACTATGTGTACACAAATGAATGAATCTTAATTATGCTTACAGATAATAAAACAGACTGCCCAGTGTGTTTTAGGCGCACAATAGAGAACAAAGCTGAGGATTCCTGCTAGGAGATGATCAAATAAATTATTTATAGCCAACAGGTATATGATGTTCAGTAAACAGGTCTATCACAAACATATAGAAGTCTGATCTGGACAGTTTAAGTGAAGTTTTAATAAATAATTAGGTTACTTTGTATAGAAGTATCAGACTTGTCTGTGTGATTGTTGCTTTTGCTCTGGATACTTCAGTGAAGAAATCGCTTTAATCTGAACATTCACATATTTCATACAGTGTCCTCTGCGTGTGTTCATTGAGGGTAGTAGCAAAATGAAAGGAGAGGAATTAAATAATCCAGCTGAAGTTCAGATCGAACATCCAAACCTGCTGTGGAAATGACAAGACACCAGCCGCCGGTTGTGCACTGATTTAAATGACTGAGAGCTGATCTCTGATTGGCTTGATTGATGTTATGCCCAAAACACACCCATGTTTAATCAAATCACATAATCAATCCCTGTGCCTGGCTTTTTGCTAAGAATATGTGTGGTCAAAATAATGAAATAAAGAGCGATATGCCCCAAACTGCCATGTTCAACGTGCTTTTGACAATGAGCATCAAAGCAGCGTCTCTGCTGCATGTTAACACATTGACACAGGGTCAAGGGTTAAAAGGTTAACAATAGTGTAACACATCTAGGTGCCATCACAGGTCCACAGCCATGATCCAATCCAGTCAATCTTTGTGTCAGAAGATTTTTACTCACCTAAAGGCTTCAGGTGTGGCGGCCGGGTCTTCCCTCCTGAACCTCACCTGGAATGAGAATAAGCAGATTGAGTTTGGATTCTTTTCTTCATCTGATTCACTCGGCTGAAGTCATCAAACCTTTGGAGTCACCACCACGTGATCATTTTGTCCTGTGATCCAAAAGAAATTGTGAGAAAAAATAAGTCCAGTCTAATGTTAACCAGAAAAAATGACGGCGTAATATATCCACTCATCGGCCACTTCATTAGGTACACCCTGCTAGTCCCAGGTTGGACCCCTTTCCCCCTCAGGGCTGCCTCAATTCTTCAAGCTGCTGAAACATCAGAGGTGTTGGTCCATGTCTCCATGACAGTATCACGCAGCTGCTGAACATCCATGATGAGAATCTCCTGCTCCACCACATGCCAAAGGTACTCTACTAGATTGAGATCTGGTGACTGTGGAGGCCACTGAAGAACAGTGAACTCAGAAACCAGTGTGAGATGATCTGAGCTCTGAGACTTGGAGTTGCTGAAGTCTCCATCAGAAGATGGTCCACTCTGGTCATAAGGGGATGGACATGGTCAGCAACAATCCTCAGGTAGGCTGTGGGGTTTGAACCATGCTCAGGTGGGACTAAGGGGCCCAAAGAGTCCATCACACCACCAGCAGCCTGAACCGCTGATCCAAGGAATGGACTAAATGGACCCATTCACACCCATTCACTCTCACATTCACTCACTGATGGTTCTGAGTTTCCACGTTAGTTAGACATCAGTATCAACTAATACATTCATGCCCATTTACACGCCACTGACGCAGCAGTGGGAGCAACTTGGGGTTAAGTGTCTTGCTCAAGGACACATCGCCAGTGTCACCTGGAGCTGGGCTTGAACCTGCAACCTCCCGATCACTGACCAAGCGCACTATCCAGCTGCACCACTGACACCCACAACCAAGGACCCATGCTTTCGTGATGTCCACACCAAACTCTGACATCCAGTCCACTTAGTCCACCTGTGTAGTGTTCAGTACTTCAGAAGGTTGTCTTGACCTTGTCTACTTGCCTATGCACTGAGTTGCTGCCATGTGATTGGCTGTTTAGCCATTTGTGTGAACAAATAATTGAACAGTTAGTGTGTATTGTGTACATTTAAAATTCAGGATGCTCTATGTGTGTTTCCTTTGACCCAGAAACTAGTGGATGTTTGTGGTACTGCACCTTAATGTAGACCAAGAGGGTCTGACTTAAATCGTGTGATAAAGGAGGGCCAGCGATGATATTTGATGATATCTTAATATGTTTTAGTAAAATTACATCTTTATTTTTTGAACATTGTTCAGAGGCCAATATCTACTAAAGTAAGTTAAAGTGAAGAAATAATTGTGATATCATATAGCCAAGGTGGTGCTGGCCAAAGGATAACAAGCATGAACATGTCAAATATTATGTTCAGTGGTTTATATCAGCAAAAATAAAGGAATATTAAAATGACAAAAACAGTGAAATCCCCTTTTTACCTTTTGCACCGTGATGGTTGAGAATCTCACCAATAGGCCTCCTCGGCTGTAAAGACACAACACAAAGGATGTCAGCATGTTCTCAATGCAGGTAGAGGATGTGAAGATGACGCCACGCCATGCTGCGGTACAATCTTTGCAGGCACACCTTTGGTTTGTTCCTCAGCTTTTTATTACCTTTGCAAAGTTATGTTTTTGCTGGTGTTTGTTTATCTGTTTGTTTGTTTGTCCATCTGTGAGCAGGACATTCAAAAAGTTCTCTCCAGATTTTGATGAATTTTCAATGAATGTATTTTCATGGTGTGAGGAAGAAGTGATTTGGTTGTGATCTGAATACAGATGCAAATCCTGGAATATTTCAAAGGATGTGTTAACAGAGAGACAGGACTGTTTTCACTTTTTGATAATAACTTATCAACAATATCAGAAATACAGGCAGGCTGTCCCGCAGCTCTGACGGGGGGTAAGTGAAGGTCAGTTCTTGCTGGCATTTACAATCATGTTGGATCAAACCTCTGCCATTTTTAAGCATGCATAAAATTTGTCGACATGCCTTTGAACATCAGCGGTGCCAACTGAGTTAACATATTTCTGCTTGGCCTGACTTAGCTCGACATGGCTTGATATTTGCCAACACACTGGCAAAAGTTGTCCAAACAGCAGCAAGTGACTGCGGCCTAAAAAACAAACCTGCTTGAAATTGTTCCTTTGTTTTTTACAGTGGCAGATATCACGTTTTCTTTATGCATTTTCTTTGGTTGATTGATGTATTTTCTCTTCTTTTTACCGGATGGAGGGCCACACTGTGGGAGCAAGAGGGCTGTGTGTGGCCCCCAGATCGTTAGTTGCTCACCTGTGGTGTAGCTGGTTCTCAGTCAGTGTCTTTTTGTCACAATTAGGAGACGAGTTTTGATCCAAACAGAGACCAAAATACAACTGAAGAGTACGGGAGAGTTTGGAATTCCAGTGTTGGACAACCTACTGGTGACGGTCAAAGTCATGATACTCTCTGACCAACTGGTGGTCTGCAGTGATGTTACACGACACTTCAGTACCTGCTCAGCTCAATTAGAACCAAACCAATGCACCAAAAATAAGACCTAGAACCAGGTATGATCCATGATGGAAAGTTTGAGTGGAGCTGGAGTGAACTGAGACGACACCATGTGGTGATGCACCGTTAACTGGTTTGATAGCTCACTCAGGATCATGAGGAGAATACTTGTTGATGTAAAAGAGAGCAAATGAAAAAGAGCCAGAAAAATATATATTCATACATTTCTGCACAAAACAAAGACCAGCAACCTTGAGAAGTTTTTCATGACTGATTAAGTCAGTTCTAGGGAGGTTTAACTTTGTCCTTCCAAAGTTGTTTCAGTTCATGCTTAAGTCAGAGAAGATTTTGTGTCAGATTTGATCAAAATCATCGATGATCCAGCAGAGAACATGGCACAGGATGACCTTTTTTTTTTTTTTTTACTTTTCTCTTTCTTTTTTTCACAAACAGTGTGAACAACAGTGAAGAGGGCTGCTATTTATAAAAAAAAAAAAAAGAAGAAGAAGAAGAAATTGTCATCACATTATCAAGTGAACACAGAACATAGAAAGAAAAAAAAATAAATAAGTGGGGGGTAAAAAAAAAAAAGACATCCTTCCACTCAAACTGTCAACCCTTCCCTGGAGTGCTACCTAATGTTATGCATAGTGTAGCTCATATACAGGATTTGAATTAGTTTAGCCTTTCAAAAAGGAGATTAAGGGGTGCCAAATCTTATCAGATTCTTCCTCCATGCAGAGTTTCTGTTAACACTTCTTTTTTCTTCCAAAAAAGAAGAATGAGCGTTTTAGCAGTGAGAAATCCATGAGATAATAGGCATTGCTGAGCTACCTTCAGTCTCCTTGTGCCTACGATATTCCTAAAGTGATCAGTACTGGGTCTGATTTTAAACCCACCCCCAGCATCTTCGGAAATGTTCGAAATATCGCTGACCAAAAGTTATGCAGGTTGGGACACAAGGCATAGCTGTGCAGTAAATTTGCATCTGGCGAGCCACATTTCTTTCCTTGAGATGAAATTTCTGGAAATATTTTGTGTAATTTGTCTTTGAATAATGCAATCTATGCAAGACTTTAAATTGTATCAAACCATGTTGTGCATTAATCGAGCAAGTGTGTATATATATGTGTATAAATATTCTAGGCTTTTATCCCAGATATCATCTGACAACTGCTCACCCAGTTCTGCCTCCTATTCTGCTTTAATTGTGCTAGTTGCAGTTGGGGCTAAATTCTGGAATGTATTGTACAGGCAAGAAATTGTACTTTTAGACCACGCACAGTATTTTAGACCACTATCCAGTTTGTCTGGCCTTGCACCCTCAACGTCATGAAGATGTGTTCTCACATAACTCCAAACCTGCAGGTATTTAAAGAAGTCACTCTGTGGGAGAGCGGATTTTTCCTTGAGCTGTTGGAAGGATGCAAACACTCCTTTTAGGTATAGGTCACCAACACAACTGATTCCCAAATCCTTCCATGCAAAAAAGAGCCATCTAAGTAAGAAGGGGTGAATGAATGATTTGCTATTATGGGTATTAGGAAAGACACATTTCAAAGCTTAAAAAGTTGTTTCCAAATGAATACCATGTTATAAATAATTGGATTGTTACTATATTTGGTTTTGTTTAATGACACAGGTGACAAAATGACCGCACCAGCAGGGAAAGGTAGGCAATCTTCTCGTTCCATCTCTAACCCAACGGGTAATACAGCCGAGTCATCCAACAGATAAGCAATGGAGCAGATGTTAGAGGCCCAATAGTAATGAATGAAATTTGGTAGAGCCAGCCCTCCATTTGTCTTGGGTTTACAAAGATGAGCTTTTCCTATTCTATGAACTTTATAATCCCACACAAATGAAAGAATGGTGGAATCTAAATGTTTAAAAATGTTTTGGAGATTCAGATGGGTATGTTCTGGATGAGATATAACAGCTGTGGGAGGAATATCATTTTAACAGCATTTATCCTTCCTAACAAAGAAATCGGAAGCATCTTCCAAAACTGAATGTTATTTCTGAGTGTACACATCAGGGGATCAAAGTTGGCCTTAAACAATAAATTAAAATTTTTAGTAATAATTATTCCCAGGTACTTAAACTTTTCTCTGGTTATCCTAAAGGGAAGTCGATGGAGCCATTCATGATCTATAATACAAATTGGCATGAGCTCGCTCTTGTCCCAGTTAACCCTGTAACCCACAAAGGACCCAAACAGATCGATCAGGGACAGAATCGGTGGGGTTGAAGTTTGTAGCTGTGATATCAAGAGGAGGATATCATCCGCATAAAGAGCTATTTTGCTAGTAGTGTACTTTCTATTATATCCATAAATTTCTGGGTGTAATTGGATTCTCACTGCAAGGGGCTCTATCGCCAGCACTAACATGCAATAAACGGAGGGCTAGATGCGCGTCATTTAATTTCATGAGATGAGAGAAGCCAGATACTCCGTATCGGATGATGTGGCTGTTTGTGGTTGGCTTGAGAGATGTGAACTCGTTAGTTATGACAAACGTCCCTGATCTGACATCAGATGTGACGGGACAATTAATATAGATACAAATGTATGTGCTGGTTCACACGGTTACATTAAACAGTGGTTGCTGTGATTGTTTATTGCATTGAAATGTGCCTGACACTCTGGATACCTGCCTGTGAGGTTTTGGTGACGTGTGCGCACTGTGCGCCTGTCAGCCAAATTACCACTGCCCCTAGTGCGCCTCTCCTGTGCCGAGAATAGACCAGGTTGGAGCTGGCGAGCTTTTAGCGCACCTTCCATGCGTTTTTTTGGCACGAAATTGTCAGTGCGCCAAGCTGAATCTTTCGACACCTCCCCCTGGTGCGCCGTCACACCCATCTCGGCGCAGCCGTTCTACCAAATTGCCAAATTGGCTGCACATGGGGGTGCACCGGACAAAATTACCACTGCGCGGGGTGCGTCAGGCTGCGCCACCCTGTGCCACCCTTAGTTGCGCCAGGAAATTAGAGCCCCAACAGTCAACGCAGAATCATGTAACACATTGCAACCAGCACATGAATGGTACTCCACCAGACCCCCAGGAAATTCAGCCAGGATCAAACGGGAAGTTTATATTTTTAACAAATCGGAAAAATTGACCCCATATGTTGCCAAATTTGTCAGGGGAGCCCCGTAACGAAAGCCTGAGCTTTTCCAACTTAAGAAAATAAAGAACTCCCCTAATCCAGCAGGCATGAGTTGGAGATTCTGCTGACTTCCAGTTTGTCAGTATCAATCGTCTGGCCAATGGGGTGACAACGGCCAAAAGATCCTTTTTAAATTTGGGAAGGGTAGGTAGAGAACATTATTTTGTTTTTTTATTAGTTGATTTTCAGTAAATTTTTGTTTATTTTTACTTTTGTCAGTTTCAAGTTATTTCAGTGACCATTGTGGGTTTTTCTGTCTTAAATGGAAGGGTACCAACAATTTTGTCTACCTTTGTATTTAGGGCCATTCAACCTGGTCAAATGCCTTTTTGGCGTCGAAACATAATATCAAAATGTCCTCTTTGGAGTGCCGTGAGGAATACATAACATTTAATAAACATCGCAAATTAAAGTATGAGTATCTTTGGGGAATAAACCCGGTTTTGGTCTGGGTGTACCAGGTTTTTTTTTTTTTTTTCAAGAGGCTCAGCCTTTCAGCTAAAGTTTCAGTGAGAATTTTTTGATCCGTGTTTAACAAAGATATAGTCTGTAGGAGCCCACTTCCTCCAGATCTTTCCCTGTTTTGGGAATCAAAGTGATAATTGCCTCATTGAGGGTGTGGGGAAGCTCTCCATTATCAAATGCCTGCCCAAACATTTTATTTAAATGGGGAACCAATATGTCACTGAATTTTTTAATAAAACTTTTGCCATTTTTCAAAGATTTTATGAATTCTGTAATTTCTTCTAATTTCTTCACATGTCATCTAAACTCCTAAATAGTCACACTCCGTTTGGTTTAAAGTTGGGAGCTGACACTCATCCAGGAAAGCTTGCATATCTTCTGGTGTTACTTTCTTTTGAGATGTGTATAACCTCTCATAAAACTGTTGAAATCGGTCGTTCATGTCTTTGTGTGAGATTAGGAGTTCTCCAACATCTAATTTAATCCTGTGAATTAAATGCTTATTCTCAAGGTTGCATATATGTCTGGCATAGGATGATCTTGACCTATTATCAAAAATATTAGATTAACTGACCCTTAACTTAGAAAAGAAAAGGGAGCAATTTGACAAAAGCCAATCGTTGTCAAATTGTTCTCGAGGTGTTACATTCACAAGCAGAGGATGACCACTAGTCCTTGACCTCTTACCTCCAGCATCTATAAACTTCATCCTGAATATGAGCGTACATTTATACAGTTTGAAGAAAATTACTCAAAGTCTTTTTGAGGTGCCAGCTTCACAAAAGTCATGCCCTGTAAGGACAGACTGACCAACAACACAGAACCTAAAACAGATCAGACAGGTAGACCTAGCTTGCTTTACATGTGCATACTGCAAAGGTGGCTACCTCGGCCCAGCATAAAAGGTGACATGGCGTATCATCACATTACCTGTAGGCGGTCTTTCTAAAATCCTCTATGGGACTTTACCTGATACTTGTGACGACCACTTCTTTGAGGTTTGTTATCGTCCTAACAACTCGGTAATATGTCTCCATCTGAAAACAAATGAAATGTTAAAGTCTCCATAACAATTGTACAGGTCATTGAAATACTCTGAGGTGATGGCTACCTCATCTTGGAAAAACAGTACAAATAATGTTGGTCCAAGGAAATGGCCAATCCAAGAGTTCTTACCTGCGTTGTGAGGTTTTGAACAAAGTTTTTGTATTCATCAGATGTTTCATCATCATATTTTTCATCATATACCTGGTCGACCTCCATGTTAACCACCACTGTTCGGTCAATTGTCTCTGAAACAACCCAAAAGTTAAATGAACATGAGAAAATCAAGAGAACATCTACAAATACCATATACAAGTGGTGAATACTTCCCAAGGATTCACATCATTTACCTGGCACAACCTCTGCTTCGAAGTTTTCACACAGGTCTCCTGAGAAACCACTGAGACATGTGCAGTAGTTTCCATTATCAGTTCCACCGTTCTGACAGCCTAACGGCCTCCTAGTGGTTGATGTTGATAATGTGCTCGGCTGACTGGTTGGGAGGGTTGGGGTAGATGGGGCTGTGGTTGGTTTTTCTGTGGCAGTGGTAGGAGAAGGTGGAGTAGTTGTCTGTTCAGTTGTTGACTCTGTTGTTGGATCAGTTGGGGGTTCAGCTGTTGGTTCAGTTGTTGGATCTGTTGTTGGTTCCGCTGTTATTTCAGTTGTCGGTTCAGATGTTGGTTCAGTTGTTGCCTCAGTTGTTGGTGCAGTTGTAGGTTCAGTCTTTGGTTCAGTTGTTGGATCTATTGTGGCCTCAGTTGTCGGATCAGTTGTCGGATCAGTTGTCAGTTCAATTGTTGGCTCAGGTGTTTGTTTAGTGGTTTTTTCAGTTGTTGGTTCTGTTGTTCTATCAGTTGTTGCTTCAGTTGGTGGATCTATTGTGGCCTCAGTTGTTGGCTGAGTTGACAGTTCAGTTGTCGGTTCTGTTGTTGGTTCTGTTGTTCTTTCAGTTGTTGCCTCAGTTGTTGTTTCAGGTGTTTGTTTTGGTGTTGTTCCAGTTGTTGGTTCAGTTGTAGGTACAGATGATATTTCAGTTGTAGGTTCAGTTGTTATTTCAGTTGTTACTTCAGTAGTTGCCTCAGTTGTAACTTTATTTGGTGTCTCTGTTGTTTGCTGTGTGGTTGGATCAGTTGTTTGCTCAGTTGTCAGCTGAGTTGTGGGTTCAGTGCTTGGTTCAGTTACGGGATCAGTGGTTGGTGCACTTGTTGGTTCAGGTATTTTTTCAGGTGTTGGTTCAGTTGTTGGTGCAGTTGCCAGCTGAGATGTGTGTTTAGTTGTTGGTTTAGTTGTTGGTTCAGTTGTTGTTGCAATTGTTGGTTCAGCCGATTGCTCAATTGTTCTTTCAGTTGTTGCCTCAGTTGATATTTCAGTTGTCAGTTCAGTTGTTGGTTCAGTTGTTGGTTCAGTTGTTGGCTCAGTTGTGGGTTCAGTGGTTTTTTCAGTTTTTGTTTCAATTGTTGCTTCAGTTGTTGCTTCAGTTGTAGGCTCGTTTATTTTCTCAGTTGTTGTTTCAGTTGTTGGCTCAGTTGTCAGTTCAGTTTTTGGTTCAGGTGTTGGTTCAGTTGTTGGCTCAGTTGTTTGATCAGTTGACAGTTCAGTTGTCTGTGCAGTCGGTGGTTCAGTTGATGCTTCAGTTGTTAGTTCTGTTGTTCTATCAGTTGTTGCATCAGTTGTTGGATCTGTTGTTTCCTCAGTTGTTGTTTCAGTTGTTGGCTCAGTTGCCAGTTCAGTTGTCGATTCAGCTGATGGTTCAGTTAATACTTCAGTTGTTGTTTCAGTTGATTGTTTTGAAGTTGTTGCAGTTGTGGGTTCAGTTGTTTGTTCAGTGGTAGGTTCAGTTGTAGCCTTGGTTATTATCTCTGTTGTGTGCTCAGTTGTTGGATTAGATGCTGGTAAAGTTGTTTGCTCAGTTGTTGGCTCAGTTATTGGTTCAGCTGTTGTCTCAATTGTGGGTTTGGTTGTCGATACAGTTATTGGTTCAGTTGTTGGCTCAGTTGATACTTCAGTTGTGGTTTCAGTTGTTGGTTCAGTTGTTGGCTCACTTGTTTGTTCAGCTGATACTTCAGTTGTTGGTTCAGTTATTGGGTCAGTTGTTCTTTCAGTTGTTGGATCTATTGTGGCCTCAGTTGTTGGCTCAGTTGTCAGTTCAGTTGTCGGTGCAGTTGTTGGTTCATTTGATGCTGCAGTTGTTAGTTCCGTTGTTCTTTCAGTTGTTGCTTCAGTTGTTGGATCTGTTGTTGCCTCAGATGTTGATTCAGTTGTTTGTTCAGTCGTTGGTTCAGTTGTTCTTTCAGTAATTGGTTCAATTGTTTGTTCAGTTGGTGGTTCAGTTGTTGGTTCTGTAGTTCTTTCAGTTGTTGGCTCTATTGTGGCCTCAGTTGTTTGATCAGCTGTTGGTTCAGTTGTTGGCTCAGTGGTTTGCTCAGTTGTTGTTTCAGTTGTTGGCTCAGTTGTCAGTTCAGTTGTTGTCTCAGTTGTCAGTTCAGTTGTTGTCTCAGTTGTCAGTTCAGCAGTTGGTTCAGTTGTTGGTTCAGTTGTTGGCTCAGTTGTTGGTTCAGTTGTTTGCTCAGTTTTCAGTTCAGTTGTCGGTTCAGTTATTGTTTCAGTTGTTGGCTCAGTTGTGAGTTCAGTAGTGGTTTCAGTTGTTGGTTCAGTTGTTTCTTCAGTGGTTTTTTCAGTTTTTGTTTCAGTTGTTGCTTCAGTTGTTCTTTCAGTTGTTGGCTCGGTTATTTTCTCAGTTGTTGTTTCAGTTGTTGGCTCAGTTGTCAGTTCAGTTTTTGGTTCAGTTGTTGGTTCAGTTGTTGGCTCAGTTGTTTGATCAGTTGTTGGCTCTGTTGTCAGTTCAGTTGTTGGTGCAGTTGGTGGTTCAGTTGATGCTTCAGTTGTTAGTTCCGTTGTTCCATCAGTTGTTGCATCAGTTGTTGGATCTTTTGTTTCCTCCGTTGTTGTTTCAGTTGTTGGCTCAGTTGCCAGTTCAGTTGTCGATTCAGCTGTTGGTTCAGTATTTACTTCAGTTGTTGTTTCAGGTGATTGTTTTGAAGTTGTTGCAGTTGTGGGTTCAGTTGTTTGTTCAGTGGTAGGTTCAGTTGTAGCCTTGGTTGTTATCTCTGTGGAATGCTCAGTTGTTGGATTAGATGTTGGCAAAGTTGTTTGCTCAGTTGTTTGCTCAGTTATTGGTTCAGTTGTTGGCTCAGTTGTGGGATCGGTTGTCGATACAGTTATTGGTTCAGTTGTTGGTTCATTTGTTGGTTCAACTGTTGGTTCAGTTGTTTGTATGGTGGTTTTTTCAGTTGTGGGCGCAGATGTTTTCTCAGTTGTATTCTCAGTTGTTGGCTCAGTTGTTTGTTCAGTTGACACTTCAGTTGTTCTTTCAGTTGTTGGCTCACTTGTTTGTTTAGTTGATACTTCAGTTGTTGGTTCAGTTATTGGCTCAGTTGTTCTTTCAGTTGTTGCATCTATTGTGGCCTCGGTTGTTTGATCAGTTGTGAGTTCAGTTGTTGGCTCAGTTTTTTGCTCAGTTGTTGTTTCAGTTGTTGGCTCAGTTGTCAGTCCAGTTATCAATGCAGTTGTTGGTTCATTTGATGCTGCAGTTGTTAGTTCCGTTGTTCTTTCAGTTGTTGCTTCAGTTGTTGGATCTGTTGTTGCCACAGATGTTGACTCAGTCGGTGGTTCAGTTGCTGGTTCAGTTGTTCTTTTAGTTGTTGGTTCAATTGTTTGATCAGTTGATGGTTCAGTTGTTGGTTCTGTTGTTCTTTCAGTTGTCGGCTCTATTGTGGCCTCAGTTCTTTGATCAGTTGTCAGTTCAGTTGTTGGCTCAGTTGTCAGTTCAGTTGTCAGATCATTTGTTGGTACAGTTGTTGGTTCAGTTGTTGGTTCAGTTGTTGGCTCAGTTGTCAGTTCAGCTGTTGGTTCAGTTGTTGGTACAGTTGTTGGCTCAGTTGTTGGTTCAGTTGTTTGCTCAGTTCTCAGTTCAGTTGTCAGTTCAGTTGTTGGCTCAGTTGTCAGGTCAGTTGTCAGATCAATTGTTGGTTCAGTTGATATATCAGTTGTTTGTTCAGTTGTTGGTTCACTTGTTGGTTCAGTTGTTGGCTCAGTAGTTGGTACAGTTGTTGGCTCAGTTGTCAGTTCAGTTGTTGGTTCAGTTGTTGTTTCAGTTGTTGTCTCAGTTGTCAGTTCAGCTGTTGGTTCAGTTGTTGGTTCAGTTGTTGGCTCAGTTGTTGTCTCAGTTGTCAGTTCAGCTGTTGGTTCAGTTGTTGGTTCATTTGTTTGTTCCGTTGTTCTTACAGTTGTGGCTTCAGTTGTTGAATCTGTTGTTGCCTCAGATGTTGATTCAGTTGTTGGTTCAGTTGTTGGTTCAGTTGTTTTTTCAGTTGTTGTTTCAATTGTTTGTTCAGTTGGTGTTTCAGTTGTTGGTTCAGTTGTTGTTCTTGCAGTTGTAGGCTCTATTGTGGCCTCAGTTGTTTGATCAGTTGTTGGTTCAGTTGTTGACTCAGTTTTTTGCTTAGTTGTTGTTTCAGTTGTTGGCTCAGTTGTCAGTTCAGCTGTTGGTTCAGTTGTTGGTTCAGTTGTTGGCTCAGTTGTTGGTTCAGCTGTTGGTTCAGTTGTGGCCTCAGTTGTTTGATCAGTTGTTTCTTCAGTTGTTGGCTCAGTCGTCAGTTCAGTTGTCGGGGCAGTTGTTGGTTCATTTGAAACTGCAGTTGTTAGTTCCATTGTTCTTTCAGTTGTTGCTTCAGTTGTTGGATCTGTTGTTGCCTCAGATGTTGATTCAGTTGTTGGTTCAGTTGTTGGTTCAGTTGTTCTTTCAGTTGTTGGTTCAATTGTTTGTTCAGTTGGTGTTTCAGTTGTTGGTTCTGTTGTTCTTGCAGTTGTCGACTCTATTGTGGCCTCAGTTGTTTGATCAGTTGTTGTTTCAGTTGTTGGCTCAGTTGTCAGTTCAGTTGTTGGCTCATTTGTCAGTTCAGTTGTTGTCTCAGTTGTCAGTTCAGTTGTTGGTTCAGTTGTTTGGTCAGTTGTCAGTTCAGTTTTCGGTTCAGTTGTTGGTTCAGTTGTTGGCTCAGTTGTCAGTTCAGTTGTCGGTGCAGTTTGTGGTTCAGGTGTTTCTTCAGTGGTTTTTTCAGTTTTTTTTTCAGTTGTTGCTTCAGGTGTTCTTTCAGTTGTTGGGACTGTTGTTTCCTCCGTTGTTGTTTCAGTTGTTGGCTCAGTTGCCAGTTCAGTTGTCAATTCACCTGTTGGTTCAGTTAATACTTCAAATGTTGTTTCAGTTGATTGTTTTGAAGTTGTTGCAGTTGTTGGTTCAGTTGTTTGTTCAGTGGTAGGTTCAGTTGTAGCCTTGGTTGTTATCTCTGTTGTATGCTCAGTTGTTGGATTAGATGTTGGCAAAGTTGTTTGCTCAGTTGTTGGTTCAGTTATTGGTTCAGTTTTTGGCTCAGTTGTTTGTATGGTGGTTTTTTCAGTTGTTGGCTCGGTTGTTTTCTCAGTTGTATTCTCAGTTGTTGGCTCAGTTGTTTGTTCAGTTAATACTTCATTTGTTTGTTCAGTTGTTGGCTCGCTTGTTTGTTCAGTTGATACTTCAGTTGTTGGTTCAGTTATTGGCTCAGTTGTTCTTTCAGTTGTTGGATCTATTGTGGCCTCAGTTGTTATTTCAGTTGTCAGTTCAGTTGTTGGCTCAGTTGTTTGTTCAGTGGCTTTTTCAGTTGTTGGCTGGGTTGTTTTCTCAGTTGTTGTTTCAGTTTTTGGCTCAGTTGTCAGTTCAGTTGTTGGTTCAGTTGTTGGTTCAGTTGTTGGTTCAGTTGTTGGTTCAGTTGTGGGTTCGGTTGTCGATACAGTTATTGGTTCAGTTGTTGGTTCAGTTGTTGGCTCACTTGTTTGTTCAGTTGATACTTCAGTTGTTGGTTCAGTTATTGGCTCAGTTGTTCTTTCAGTTGTTGGATCTATTGTGGCCTCAGTTGTTGGCTCAGTTGTCAGTTCAGTTGTCGGGGCAGTTGTTGGTTCATTTGATGCTGCAGTTGTTAGTTCAGTTGTTCTTTCAGTTGTTGCTTCAGTTGTTGGATCTGTTGTTACCTCAGATGTTGAATCAGTTGTTGGTTCAGTCGTTGGTTCAGTTGTTCTTTCAGTAATTGGTTCAATTGTTTGTTCAGTTGGTGGTTCAGTTGTTGGTTCTGTAGTTCTTTCAGTTGTTGGCTCTATTGTGGCCTCAGTTGTTTGATCAGCCGTTGGTTCAGTTGTTGGCTCAGTGGTTTGCTCAGTTGTTGTTTCAGTTGTTGGCTCAGTTGTCAGTTCAGTTGTTGTCTCAGTTGTCAGTTCAGTTGTTGTCTCAGTTGTCAGTTCAGCAGTTGGTTCAGTTGTTGGTTCAGTTGTTGGCTCAGTTGTTGGTTCAGTTGTTTGCTCAGTTTTCAGTTCAGTTGTCGGTTCAGTTATTGTTTCAGTTGTTGGCTCAGTTGTGAGTTCAGTAGTGGTTTCAGTGGTTGGTTCAGTTGTTTCCTCAGTGGTTTTTTCAGTTTTTGTTTCAGTTGTTGCTTCAGTTGTTCTTTCAGTTGTTGGCTCGGTTATTTTCTCAGTTGTTGTTTCAGTTGTTGGCTCAGTTGTCAGTTCAGTTTTTGGTTCAGTTGTTGGTTCAGTTGTTGGCTCAGTTGTTTGATCAGTTGTTGGCTCTGTTGTCAGTTCAGTTGTTGGCTCAGTTGTCAGTTCAGCTGTTGGTTCAGTTGTTGGTTCAGTTGGTGGTTCAGTTGTTGGTTCTGTTGTTCTTTCAGTTGTCGGCTCTATTGTGGCCTCAGTTGTTTGATCAGTTGTCAGTTCAGTTGTTGGCTCAGTTGTCAGTTCAGTTGTCAGATCATTTGTTGGTTCAGTTGTTGGTTCAGTTGTTGGCTCAGTTGTCAGTTCAGCTGTTGGTTCAGTTGTTGGTTCAGTTGTTGGCTCAGTTGTTGGTTCAGTTGTTTGCTCAGTTCTCAGTTCAGTTGTTGGTTCAGTTGTCAGTTCAGTTGTTGGCTCAGTTGTCAGGTCAGTTGTCAGATCAATTGTTGGTTCAGTTGATATATCAGTTGTTTGTTCAGTTGTTGGTTCAGTTGTTGGTTCAGTTGTTGGCTCAGTTGTTGGTTCAGTTGTTTGCTCTGTTGTCAGTTCAGTTGTTGGTTCAGTTGTTGTTTCAGTTGTTGTCTCAGTTGTCAGTTCAGCTGTTGGCTCAGTTGTTGGTTCAGTTGTTGGCTCAGTTGTTGGTTCAGCTGTTGGTTCAGTTGTGGCCTCAGTTGTTTGATCAGTTGTCAGTTCAGTTGTTGGCTCAGTCGTCAGTTCAGTTGTCGGGGCAGTTGTTGGTTCATTTGTTGTTTCAGTTGTTGTCTCAGTTGTCAGTTCAGTTGTTGGTTCAGTTGTTGTTTCAGTTGTTGTCTCAGTTGTCAGTTCAGCTGTTGGTTCAGTTGTTGGTTCAGTTGTTAGTTCCGTTGTTCTTTCAGTTGTTGCTTCAGTTGTTGGATCTGTTGTTGCCTCAGATGTTGATTCTGTTGTTGGTTCAGTTGTTGGTTCAGTTGTTCTTTCAGTTGTTGGTTCAATTGTTTGTTCAGTTGGTGTTTCAGTTGTTGGTTCTGTTGTTCTTGCACTTGTCGGCTCTATTGTGGCCTCAGTTGTTTGATCAGTTGTTGGTTCAGTTTTTGGCTCAGTTGTTTGCTCAGTTGTTGTTTCAGTTGTTGGCTCAGTTGTCAGTTCAGATGTTGGTTCAGTTGTTGGTTCAGTTGTTGGCTCAGTTGTTGGTTCAGCTGTTGGTTCAGTTGTGGCCTCAGTTGTTTGATCAGTTGTCAGTTCAGTTGTTGGCTCAGTCGTCAGTTCAGTTGTCGGGGCATTTGTTGGTTCATTTGAAACTGCAGTTGTTAGTTCCGTTTTTCTTTCAGTTGTTGCTTCAGTTGTTGGATCTGTTGTTGCCTCAGATGTTGATTCAGTTGTTGATTCAGTTGTTGGTTCAGTTGTTCTTTCAGTTGTTGGTTCAATTGTTTGTTCAGTTGGTGTTTCAGTTGTTGGTTCTGTTGTTCTTGCAGTTGTCAGCTCTATTGTGGCCTCAGTTGTTTGATCAGTTGTTGGTTCAGTTGTTGTCTCAGTTGTTTGCTCAGTTGTTGTTTCAGTTGTTCGCTCAGTTGTCAGTTCAGTTGTTGGCTCATTTGTCAGTTCAGCTGTTGTCTCAGTTGTCAGTTCAGTTGTTGGTTCAGTTGTTTGCTCAGTTGTCAGTTCAGTTGTTGGCTCAGTCGTCAGTTCAGTTTTCGGGGCAGTTGTTGGTTCATTTGTTGTTTCAGTTGTTGTCTCAGTTGTCAGTTCAGTTGTTGGTTCAGTTGTTGTTTCAGTTGTTGTCTCAGTTGTCAGTTCAGCTGTTGGTTCAGTTGTTGGTTCAGTTGTTAGTTCCGTTGTTCTTTCAGTTGTTGCTTCAGTTGTTGGATCTGTTGTTGCCTCAGATGTTGATTCTGTTGTTGGTTCAGTTGTTGCCTCAGATGTTCTTTCAGTTGTTGGTTCAATTGTTGGTTCAGTTGGTGGTTCAGTTGTTGGTTCTGTTGTTCTCACAGTTGTCGGCTCTATTGTGGCCTCAGTTGTTTGATCAGTTGTTGGTTCAGTTTTTGGCTCAGTTGTTTGCTCAGTTGTTGTTTCAGTTGTTGGCTCAGTTGTCAGTTCAGTTGTTGGTTCAGTTGTTGGTTCAGTTGTTGGCTCAGTTGTTGGTTTAGCTGTTGGTTCAGTTGTGGCCTCAGTTGTTTGATCAGTTGTCAGTTCAGTTGTTGGCTCAGTCGTCAGTTCAGTTGTCGGGGCATTTGTTGGTTCATTTGAAACTGCAGTTGTTAGTTCCGTTTTTCTTTCAGTCGTTGCTTCAGTTGTTGGATCTGTTGTTGCCTCAGATGTTGATTCAGTTGTTGGTTCAGTTGTTGGTTCAGTTGTTCTTTCAGTTGTTGGTTCAATTGTTTGTTCAGTTGGTGTTTCAGTTGTTGATTCTGTTGTTCTTGCAGTTGTCAGCTCTATTGTGGCCTCAGTTGTTTGATCAGTTGTTGGTTCAGTTGTTGTCTCAGTTGTTTGCTCAGTTGTTGTTTCAGTTGTTCGCTCAGTTGTCAGTTCAGTTGTTGGCTCATTTGTCAGTTCAGTTGTTGTCTCAGTTGTCAGTTCAGTTGTTGGTTCAGTTGTTTGCTCAGTTGTCAGTTCAGTTGTCGGTTCAGTTATTGTTTCAGTTGTTGGCTCAGTTGTCAGTTCAGTTTTCGGTTCAGTTGTTGGTTCAGTTGTTGGCTCAGTTGTCAGTTCAGTTGTGGTTTCAGTTGTTGGTTCAGTTGTTTCTTCAGTGGTTTTTTCAGTTTTTGTTTCAGTTGTTGCTTCAGTTGTTCTTTCAGTTTTTGGCTCGGTTATTTTCTCAGTTGGTGTTTCAGTTGTTGGCTCAGTTGTCAGTTCAGTTTTTGTTTCAGTTGTTTGTTCAGTTGTTGGCTCAGTTGTTTGATCAGTTGTCAGTTCAGTTGTTGGCTCAGTTGTCGGTTCAGTTGTCAGTGCAGTTGGTGGTTCAGTTGATGCTTCAGTTGTTAGTTCCGTTGTTCCATCAGTTGTTGCATCAGTTGTTGGGACTGTTGTTTCCTCAGTTGTTGTTTCAGTTGTTGGCTCAGTTGCCAGTTCAGTTGTCAATTCACCTGTTGGTTCAGTTAATACTTCATTTGTTGTTTCAGTTGATTGTTTTGAAGTTGTTGCAGTTGTTGGTTCAGTTGTTTGTTCAGTGGTAGGTTCAGTTGTAGCCTTGGTTGTTATCTCTGTTGTATGCTCAGTTGTTGGATTAGATGTTGGCAAAGTTGTTTGCTCAGTTGTTGGCTCAGTTATTGGTTCAGTTTTTGGCTCAGTTGTTTGTATGGTGGTTTTTTCAGTTGTTGGCTCGGTTGTTTTCTCAGTTGTATTCTCAGTTGTTGGCTCAGTTGTTTGTTCAGTTGATACTTCATTTGTTTGTTCAGTTGTTGGCTCACTTGTTTGTTCAGTTGATACTTCAGTTGTTGGTTCAGTTATTGGCTCAGTTGTTCTTTCAGTTGTTGGATCTATTGTGGCCTCAGTTGATATTTCAGTTGTTGGTTCAGATGTAGGCTCAACTGTTTGTTCAGTGGTTTTTTCAGTTGTTGGATTCGTTGTTTTTTCAGTTGTTGTTTCAGTTTTTGGCTCAGTTATCAGCTCAGTTGTTGGTTCAGTTGTTGGTTCAGTTGTTGACTCAGTTGTTGACTCAGTTGTTTGCTCAGTTGTCAGTTCAGTTGTTGGTTCAGTTGTTGGTTCAGTTGTGGGTTCGGTTGTCGATACAGTTATTGGTTCAGTTGTTGGTTCATTTGTTGGTTCATTTGTTGGTTCAATTGTTGGTTCAGTTGTTTGTATGGTGGTTTTTTCAGTTGTTGGCTCGGATGTTTTCTCAGTTGTATTCTCAGTTGTTGGCTCAGTTGTTTGTTCAGTTGATACTTCAGATGTTCTTTCAGTTGTTGGCTCACTTGTTTGTTCAGTTGATACTTCAGTTGTTGGTTCAGTTATTGGTTCAGTTGTTCTTTCAGTTCTTGGATCTATTGTGGCCTCAGTGGTTAGATCAGTTGTCAGTTCAGTTGTTGTGTCAGTTGATGCTTCAGTTGTTAGTTCGGTTGTTCTATCAGATGTTGCATCAGTTGTTTGATCTGTTGTTGCCTCAGTTGTTTGTTCAGTTGATACTTTAGTTGTTCGTTCAGTTATTGGCTCAGTTGTTCTTTCAGTTGTTGGATCTATTGTGGCCTCAGTGGTTAGATCAGTTGTCAGTTCAGTTGTTGGCTCACTTGTTTGTTCAGTTGATACTTCAGTTGTTGGTTCAGTTGTTGGCTCACTTGTTGGTTCAGTTGATGCTTCAGTTGTTAGTTCCGTTGGTCTATCAGATGTTGCATCTGTTTTTTGTTCAGTTGATACTTCAGTTGTTGGTTCAGTTATAGGCTCAGTTGTTCTTTCAGTTAGTGGATCTATTGTTTGTTCAGTGGTTTTTTCAGTTTTTGGCTGGGTTGTTTTCTCAGTTGTTGTCTCAGTTGTTGGCTCAGTTATCAGCTCAGTTGTTGGTTCAGTTGTTGGTTCAGTTGTTGACTCAGTTGTTGACTCAGTTGTTTGCTCAGTTGTCAGTTCAGTTGTTGGTTCAGTTGTTGGTTGAGTTGTTGGTTCAGTTGGTGGCTCAGTTATCAGTTCAGTTGTTGGTTCAGTTGTTGGCTCAGTTGCTGTTTCAGTTGTGGGTTCTGTTGTCAGTTCAGTTGTTGGCTCACTTGTCAGTTCAGTTGTTGTTTCAGTTGTAAATTCAGTTGTCGGTTCAGTTGTTTTCTCAGTTGTTGGTTCAGTTGTTGGTTCAGTTGTTTGCTCAGTTGTCATTTCAGTTGTTGGTTGAGTTGTTGGTTCAGTTGTTGGTTCAGTTGTTTGTATGGTGGTTTTTTCAGTTGTTGGCTCGGTTGTTTTCTCAGTTGTTGTTTCAGTTGTTTGCTCAGTTGTCAGTTCAGTTTTTGGTTCAGTTGTTTCAGTTGTTGGCTCAGTTGTTTGTTCAGTTGACACTTCAGATGTTCTTTCAGTTGTTGGCTCACTTGTTTGTTCAGTTGATACTTCAGTTGTTGGTTCCGTTATTGGTTCAGTTGTTCTTTCAGTTCTTGGATCTATTGTGGCCTCAGTGGTTAGATCAGTTGTCAGTTCAGTTGTTGTGTCAGTTGTTGCTTCAGTTGTTAGTTCGGTTGTTCTATCAGATGTTGCATCAGTTGTTTGATCTGTTGTTGCCTCAGTTGTTTGTTCAGTTGATACTTTAGTTGTTGGTTCAGTTATTGGCTCAGTTGTTCTTTCAGTTGTTGGATCTATTGTGGCCTCAGTGGTTAGATCAGTTGTCAGTTCAGTTGTTGGCTCACTTGTTTGTTCAGTTGATACTTCACTTGTTGGCTCAGTTGTCAGTTCAGTTGTTGGCTCAGTTGTTGACTCAGTTGTTGACTCAGTTGTTTGCTCAGTTGTCAGTTCAGTTGTTGGTTCAGTTGTTGGTTCAGTTGTTGGCTCAGTTGTTGGTTCAGTTGTTTGCTCAGTTCTCAGTTCAGTTGTCGGTTCAGTTGTCAGTTCAGTTGTTGGCTCAGTTGTCAGGTCAGTTGTCAGATCAATTGTTGGTTCAGTTGATATATCAGTTGTTTGTTCAGTTGTTGGTTCACTTGTTGGTTCAGTTGTTGGCTCAGTAGTTGGTACAGTTGTTGGCTCAGTTGTCAGTTCAGTTGTTGGTTCAGTTGTTGTTTCAGTTGTTGTCTCAGTTGTCAGTTCAGCTGTTGGTTCAGTTGTTGGTTCAGTTGTTGGCTCAGTTGTTGGTTCAGCTGTTGGTTCAGTTGTGGCCTCAGTTGTTTGTTCAGTTGTCAGTTCAGTTGTTGGCTCAGTCGTCAGTTCAGTTGTCGGGGCAGTTGTTGGTTCATTTGTTGTTTCAGTTGTTGTCTCAGATGTCAGTTCAGTTGTTGGTTCAGTTGTTGTTTCAGTTGTTGTCTCAGTTGTCAGTTCAGCTGTTGGTTCAGTTGTTGGTTCAGTTGTTAGTTCCGTTGTTCTTTCAGTTGTTGCTTCAGTTGTTGGATCTGTTGTTGCCTCAGATGTTGATTCTGTTGTTGGTTCAGTTGTTGGTTCAGTTGTTCTTTCAGTTGTTGGTTCAATTGTTTGTTCAGTTGGTGTTTCAGTTGTTGGTTCAGTTGTTGGTGCAGTTGTTCTTTCAGTTGTTGGTTCAATTGTTTGTTCAGTTGGTGTTTCAGTTGTTGGTTCTGTTGTTCTTGCAGTTGTCGGCTCTATTGTGGCCTCAGTTGTTTGATCAGTTGTTGGTTCAGTTGTTGTCTCAGTTGTTTGCTCAGTTGTTGTTTCAGTTGTTCGCTCAGTTGTCAGTTCAGTTGTTGGCTCATTTGTCAGTTCAGTTGTTGTCTCAGTTGTCAGTTCAGTTGTTGGTTCAGTTGTTTGCTCAGTTGTCAGTTCAGTTGTCGGTTCAGTTATTGTTTCAGTTGTAGGCTCAGTTGTCAGTTCAGTTGTCGGTTCAGTTGTTGGTTCAGTTGTTGGCTCAGTTGTCAGTTCAGTTGTGGTTTCAGTTGTTGGTTCAGTTGTTTCTTCAGTGGTTTTTTCAGATTTTGTTTCAGTTGTTGCTTCAGGTGTTCTTTCAGTTGTTGGCTCGGTTATTTTCTCAGTTGGTGTTTCAGTTGTTGGCTCAGTTGTCAGTTCAGTTTTTGTTTCAGTTGTTTGTTCAGTTGTTGGCTCAGTTGTTTGATCAGTTGTCAGTTCAGTTGTTGGCTCAGTTGTCGGTTCAGTTGTCGGTGCAGTTGGTGGTTCAGTTGATGCTTCAGTTGTTAGTTCCGTTGTTCCATCAGTTGTTGCATCAGTTGTTGGGACTGTTGTTTCCTCAGTTGTTGTTTCAGTTGTTGGCTCAGTTGCCAGTTCAGTTGTCAATTCACCTGTTGGTTCAGTTAATACTTCATTTGTTGTTTCAGTTGATTGTTTTGAAGTTGTTGCAGTTGTTGGTTCAGTTGTTTGTTCAGTGGTAGGTTCAGTTGTAGCCTTGGTTGTTATCTCTGTTGTATCCTCAGTTGTTGGATTAGATGTTGGCAAAGTTGTTTGCTCAGTTGTTGGCTCAGTTATTGGTTCAGTTTTTGGCTCTGTTGTTTGTATGGTGGTTTTTTCAGTTGTTGGCTCGGTTGTTTTCTCAGTTGTATTCTCAGTTGTTGGCTCAGTTGTTTGTTCAGTTGATACTTCATTTGTTTGTTCAGTTGTTGGCTCACTTGTTTGTTCAGTTGATACTTCAGTTGTTGGTTCAGTTATTGGCTCAGTTGTTCTTTCAGTTGTTGGATCTATTGTGGCCTCAGTTGTTATTTCAGTTGTCAGTTCAGTTGTTGGCTCAGTTGTTTGTTCAGTGGTTTTTTCAGTTGTTGGCTGAGTTGTTATCTCAGTTGTTGTTTCAGTTTTTGGCTCAGTTATCAGCTCAGTTGTTGGTTCAGTTGTTGGTTCAGTTGTTGACTCAGTTGTTGACTCAGTTGTTTGCTCAGTTGTCAGTTCAGTTGTTGGTTCAGTTGTTGGTTCAGTTGTGGGTTCGGTTGTCGATACAGTTATTGGTTCAGTTGTTGGTTCATTTGTTGGTTCATTTGTTGGTTCAATTGTTGGTTCAGTTGTTTGTATGGTGGTTTTTTCAGTTGTTGGCTCGGATGTTTTCTCAGTTGTATTCTCAGTTGTTGGCTCAGTTGTTTGTTCAGTTGACACTTCAGATGTTCTTTCAGTTGTTGGCTCACTTGTTTGTTCAGTTGATACTTCAGTTGTTGGTTCAGTTATTGGTTCAGTTGTTCTTTCAGTTCTTGGATCTATTGTGGCCTCAGTGGTTAGATCAGTTGTCAGTTCAGTTGTTGTGTCAGTTGATGCTTCAGTTGTTAGTTCGGTTGTTCTATCAGATGTTGCATCAGTTGTTTGATCTGTTGTTGCCTCAGTTGTTTGTTCAGTTGATACTTTAGTTGTTCGTTCAGTTATTGGCTCAGTTGTTCTTTCAGTTGTTGGATCTATTGTGGCCTCAGTGGTTAGATCAGTTGTCAGTTCAGTTGTTGGCTCACTTGTTTGTTCAGTTGATACTTCAGTTGTTGGTTCAGTTGTTGGTTCAGTTGTTGGCTCAGTTGTTTGTTCAGTTGATGATTCAGTTGTTAGTTCCGTTGGTCTATCAGATGTTGCATCAGTTGTTTGTTCAGTTGATACTTCAGTTGTTGGTTCAGTTATTGGCTCAGTTGTTCTTTCAGTTAGTGGATCTATTGTTTGTTCAGCGGTTTTTTCAGTTTTTGGCTGGGTTGTTTTCTCAGTTGTTGTCTCAGTTGTTGGCTCAGTTATCAGCTCAGTTGTTGGTTCAGTTGTTGGTTCAGTTGTTGACTCAGTTGTTGACTCAGTTGTTTGCTCAGTTGTCAGTTCAGTTGTTGGTTCAGTTGTTGGTTGAGTTGTTGGTTCAGTTGGTGGCTCAGTTATCAGTTCAGTTGTTGGTTCAGTTGTTTGCTCAGTTGCTGTTTCAGTTGTGGGTTCTGTTGTCAGTTCAGTTGTTGGCTCACTTGTCAGTTCAGTTGTTGTTTCAGTTGTAAGTTCAGTTGTCGGTTCAGTTGTTTTCTCAGTTGTTGGTTCAGTTGTTGGTTCAGTTGTTTGCTCAGTTGTCATTTCAGTTGTTGGTTGAGTTGTTGGTTCAGTTGTTGGTTCAGTTGTTTGTATGGTGCTTTTTTCAGTTGTTGGCTCAGTTGTTTTCTCAGTTGTTGTTTCAGTTGTTTGCTCAGTTGTCAGTTCAGTTTTTGGTTCAGTTGTTGTTTCAGTTGTTGGCTCAGTTGTTTGTTCAGTTGACACTTCAGATGTTCTTTCAGTTGTTGGCTCACTTGTTTGTTCAGTTGATACTTCAGTTGTTGGTTCAGTTATTGGTTCAGTTGTTCTTTCAGTTCTCGGATCTATTGTGGCCTCAGTGGTTAGATCAGTTGTCAGTTCAGTTGTTGTGTCAGTTGATACTTCAGTTGTTAGTTCGGTTGTTCTATCAGATGTTGCATCAGTTGTTTGATCTGTTGTTGCCTCAGTTGTTTGTTCAGTTGATACTTTAGTTGTTGGTTCAGTTATTGGCTCAGTTGTTCTTTCAGTTGTTGGATCTATTGTGGCCTCAGTGGTTAGATCAGTTGTCAGTTCAGTTGTTGGCTCACTTGTTTGTTCAGTTGATACTTCACTTGTTGGCTCAGTTGTCAGTTCAGTTGTTGGTTCAGTTGTTGACTCAGTTGTTGACTCAGTTGTTTGCTCAGTTGTCAGTTCAGTTGTTGGTTCAGTTTTTGGCTCAGTTGTTGGTTCAGTTGTTGGTTCAGTTGTTTCCTCAGTTGTTATTTCAGTTGTTGGTTCAGTTGTAAGTTCAGTTATTGGCTCAGTTGTTTTCTCAGCTGTCAGCTCAGTTGTTGGTTCAGTGGTTGGTTGAGTTGTTTGCTCAGGTGTTGGTTCAGTTGTTGGCTCAGTTATCAATTTAGTTATTGTTTCAGTTTTTGGTTCAGTTGTTGACTCAGTTTTTGACTCAGTTGTTTGCTCAGTTGTCAGTTCACTTGATGGTTTAGTTGTTGGTTCAGTTGTTTGCTCAGTTGTGGTTTCAGTAGTGGGCTCTGTTGACAGTTCAGTTTTTGGCTCACTTGTCAGTTCAGTTGTTGGTTCAGTTGTAAGTTCAGTTGTTGGCTCAGTCGTCAGTTCAGCTGTCGGTGCAGTTGTTGGTTCATTTGTAAGTTCATTTGTCAGTTCAGTTGTTGGTTCAGTTGTTGGATTAGTTGTTGGTTCAATTGTTTGCTCAGTTGTCTGTTCAGTTGTTGGTTCAGTTGTTTGTATGGTGGTTTTTTCAGTTGTTGGCTCGGTTGTTTTCTCAGTTGTTGTTTCAGTTGTTTGCTCAGTTGTCAGTTCAGTTGGCGGTTCAGTTGTTGGTTCAGTTGTTGGCTCAGTTGTTTGTTCAGTGGATTTTTCAGTTGTTGGCTCGGTTGTTTTCTCAGTTGGTGTTTCGGTTGTTGGTTCAGTTGTCAGTTCAGTTGTTGGTTCAGTTGTCAGTTCAGTTGTTGGTTCAGTTGTTGGTTCAGTTGTTTGTATGGTGGTTGTTTCAGTTGTTGGCTGGGTTGTTTTCTCAGTTGTTGTATCAGCTGATTGCTCAGTTGTCAGTTCAGTTGTTGCTTCAGTTGTTGGCTCAGTTGTTGTTTCAGTTGTTGGTTCAGTTGTTGGCTCAGTTGTTGCTTCAGTTGTGAGCTCTGTTGTCGGTTCAATTGTCGGTTCAGTTGTTGGTTCAGTTGTTGGCTCAGTTGTTTGTTCAGTGGTTTTTTCTGTTGTTGGCTGGGTTGTTTTCTCAGTTGTAGTTTCAGTTATTGGCTCAGTTGTCAGTTCAGTTGTTGGTTCAGTTGTTGGTTCAGTTGTTGACTCAGTTGTTGACTCAGTTTTTTGCTCAGTTGTCAGTTCAGTTGTTGTTTCAGTTGTTGGTTCAGTTGTTGTTTCAGTTGTAGCCTCAGTTGTCTGATCAGTTGTCAGTTCAGTTGTTGGCTCAGTCGTCAGTTCAGTTGTCGGTGCAGTTGTTGGTTCATTTGTAAGTTCAGTTGTCAGTTCAGTTGTTGGTTCAGTTGTTGGATTAGTTGTTGGTTCAATTGTTTGCTCAGTTGTCTGTTCAGTTGTTGGTTCAGTTGTTTGTATGGTGGTTTTTTCAGTTGTTGGCTCAGTTGTTTTCTCAGTTGTTGTTTCAGTTGTTTGCTCAGTTGTCAGTTCAGTTGGCGGTTCAGTTGTTGGTTCAGTTGTTGGCTCAGTTGTTTGTTCAGTGGATTTCTCAGTTGTTGGCGGGGTTGTTTTCTCAGTTGGTGTTTTGGTTGTTGGTTCAGTCGTTGGTTCAGTGTTTGACTCAGTTGTTGACTCAGTTGGTCGCTTAGTTGTCAGTTCAGTTGTTGGTTCAGTTGTTGGTTCAGTTGTTGGATTAGTTGTTGGTTCAATTGTTTGCTCAGTTGTCTGTTCAGTTTTTGGTTCAGTTGTTTGTATGGTGGTTTTTTCAGTTGTTGGCTGGGTTGTTTTCTCAGTTGTAGTTTCAGTTGTTTGCTCAGTTGTCAGTTCAGTTGTTGGTTCAGTTGTTGGTTCAGTTGTTGGCTCAGTTGTCAATTCAGTTGTTGGTGCAGTTGTTGGTTCAGATGTTTGCTCAGTTGTCAGTTCAGTTGTTGGTTCAGTTGTTGGTTCAGTTGTGAGTTCAGTTGTCAGTTCAGTTGTTGGTTCAGTTGTTGGTTCAGTTGTTGGTTCAGTTGTTTGATCAGTTTTCAGTTCAGTTGTTGGTTCAGTTGTTGGTTCAGTTGTAGGTTCAGTTATAGGTTCAGTTGTTTGTATGGTGGTTTTTTCAGTTGTTGGCTCGGTTGTTTTCTCAGTTGTTGTTTCAGTTGTTTGCTCAGTTGTCAGTTCAGTTGGCGGTTCAGTTGTTGGTTCAGTTGTTGGCTCAGTTGTTTGTTCAGTGGATTTTTCAGTTGTTGGCTCGGTTTTTTTCTCAGTTGGTGTTTCGGTTGTTGGTTCAGTTGTCAGTTCAGTTGTTGGTTCAGTTGTCAGTTTAGTTGTTGGTTCAGTTGTTGGTTCAGTTGTTTGTATGGTGGTTGTTTCAGTTGTTGGCTGGGTTGTTTTCTCATTTGTTGTTTCAGCTGATTGCTCAGTTGTCAGTTCAGTTGTTGCTTCAGTTGTTGGCTCAGTTGTTGTTTCCGTTGTTGGTTCAGTTGTTGGCTCAGTTGTTGCTTCAGTTGTGAGCTCTGTTGTCGGTTCAATTGTCGGTTCAGTTGTTGGTTCAGTTGTTGGCTCAGTTGTTTGTTCAGTGGTTTTTTCTGTTGTTGGCTGGGTTGTTTTCTCAGTTGTTGTTTCATTTATTGGCTCAGTTGTCAGTTCAGTTGTTGGTTCAGTTGTTGGTTCAGTTGTTGACTCAGTTGTTGACTCAGTTTTTTGCTCAGTTGTCAGTTCAGTTGTTGTTTCAGTTGTTGGTTCAGTTGTTGTTTCAGTTGTGGCCTCAGCTGTCTGATCAGTTGTCAGTTCAGTTGTTGGCACAGTCATCAGTTCAGTTGTCGGTGCAGTTGTTGGTTCATTTGTAAGTGCAGTTGTCAGTTCAGTTGTCGGTTCAGTTGTTGGTTCAGTGGTTGGTTCAATTGTTTGCTCAGTTGGCGGTTCAGTTGTTGGTTCAGTTGTTGGCTCAGTTGTTTGTTCAGTGGATTTTTCAGTTGTTGGCGGGGTTGTTTTCTCAGTTGGTGTTTTGGTTGTTGGTTCAGTTGTTGGTTCAGTGTTTGACTCAGTTGTTGACTCAGTTGGCCGCTTAGTTGTCAGTTCAGTTGTTGGTTCAGTTGTTGATTCAGTTGTTTGTATGGTGGTTTTTTCAGTTGTTGGCTGGGTTGTTTTCTCAGTTGTAGTTTCAGTTGTTTGCTCCGTTGTCAGATCAGTTGTTGGTTCAGTTGTTGGTTCAGTTGTTGGCTCATTTGTTGGTTCAGTTGTTGGTTCAGTTGTAGGTTCAGTTGTTGGTTCAGATGTTTGCTCAGTTGTCAGTTCAGTTGTTGGTTCAGTTGTTGGTTCAGTTGTGAGTTCAGTTGTCAGTTCAGTTGTTGGTTCAGATGTTGGTTCAGTTGTGGCCTCAGCTGTCTGATCAGTTTTCAGTTCAGTTGTAGGTTCACTTGTTTGTATGATGGTTTTTTCAGTTGTTGGCTTGGTTGTTTTCTCAGTTGTTGTTTCAGTTGTTAGCTCAGTTGTCAGTTCAGTTGTTGGTTCAGTTGTTGGCTCAGTTGTTGTCTCAGTTGTTATTTCAGTTGTTGGTTCAGTTGTAACTTCAGTTGTCGGTTCAGTTGTAGGTTCAGTTGTCAGTTCAGTTGTTGGTTTAGTTGTTTGCTCATTTGTCAGTTCAGTTGTTGGTTCAGTTGTTGGCTCAGTTGTTATTTCAGTTGTTGGTTCAGTTGTAAGTTCAGTTGTCGGTTCAGTTGTTGGTTCAGTTGTTGGTTCAGTTGTTTGCTCAGTTGTAAGTTCAGTTGTTGGTTCAGTTGTTGATTCAGTTGTTGGTTCAGTTGTTTGCTCAGTTGTCAGTTCAGTTGTTGGTTCAGTTGTTGGTTCAGTTGTTGGCTCAGTTGTTATTTCAGTTGTCAGTTCAGTTGTATGTTCAGTTGTCGGTTCAATGGGTGGTTCAGTTGTTGGTTCAGTTGTTGGTTCAGTTGTTTGCTTAGTTGTCAGTTCAGTTGTTGGTTCAGTTGTTGGTTCCGTTGTTGGCTCAGTTGTTTGTATGGTGGTTTTTTCAGTTGTTGGCTCGGTTGTTTTCTCATTTGTTGGTTCAGTTGTTTGCTCAGTTGTCACTTCAGTTGTCGGTTCAGATTTTGGTTCAGTTGTTGGCTCAGTTGTTTGTTCAGTGGTTTTTTCAGTTGTTGGCTGGGTTGTTTTCTCATTTGTTGTTTCAGTTGTTTGCTCAGTTGTCAGTTCAGTTGATGGTTCAGTTGTTGGTTCAGTTGTTGACTCAGTTGTTGACTCAGTTGTTGGCTCAGTTGTCAGTTCAGTTGTCGTTTCAGTTGTTTGCTCAGTTGTCAGTTCAGTTGTTGGTTCAGTTGTTGGTTCAGTTGTTGGCTCAGTTGTTATTTCAGTTGTTGGTTCAGTTGTAAGTTCAGTTGTCGGATCATTTGTTGGTTCAGTTGTCATTTCAGTTGTTGGTTCAGTTGTTGGTTCAGTTGTTGGCTCTGTTGTTATTTCAGTTGTTCGTTCAGTTGTAAGTTCAGTTGTCGGTTCAGTTGTTGGTTCAGTTGTCAGTTCAGTTGTTGGTTCAGTTGTTTGCTCAGTTGTCACTTCAGTTGTTGGTGCAGTTGTTGGTTCAGTTGTTGGCTCAGTTGTTGGTTCAGTTGGTGGTTCAGTTGTAAGTTCAGTTGTCGGTTCAGTTGTTGGTACAGTTGTTGGTTCAGTTGTTTGTATGGTGGTTTTTTCAGTTGTTGGCTGGGTTGTTTTCTCAGTTGTAGTTTCAGTTGTTTGCTCAGTTGTAAGTTCAGTTGTTGCTTCAGTTGTTGGTTCAGTTGTTGCTTCAGTTGTGAGCTCTGTTGTCGGTTCAATTGTCGGTTCAGTTGTTGATTCAGTTGTTGGCTCAGTTGTTTGTTCAGTGTTTTTTTCTGTTGTTGGCTGAGTTGTTTTCTCAGTTGTTGTTTCAGTTATTGGCTCAGTTGTCAGTTCAGTTGTTGGTTCAGTTGTTGGTTCAGTTGTTGACTCAGTTGTTGACTCAGTTGTTTGCTCAGTTGTCAGTTCAGTTGTTGGTTCAGCTGTCATTTCAGTTGTTGGTTCAGTTGGTTGCTCAGTTGTCCATTCAGTTGTTGGTTCAGTTGTAGGTTCAGTTGTTGGCTCAGTTGTTATTTCAGTTGTTGGTTCAGTTGTTTGTTCAGTTGACACTTCAGATGTTCTTTCAGTTGTTGGCTCACTTGTTTGTTCAGTTGATACTTCAGTTGTTGGTTCAGTTATTGGCTCAGTTGTTCTTTCAGTTGTTGGATCTATTGTGGCCTCAGTTGTTTGATCAGTTGTCAGTTCAGTTGTTGGTTCAGTTGATGCTTCAGTTGTTAATTCCGTTGTTCTATCAGATGTTGCATCAGTTGTTTGATCTGTTGTTGCCTCAGTTGTTTGTTCAGTTGATAATTCAGTTGTTGGTTCAGTTATTGGCTCAGTTGTTCTCTCAGTTGTTGGATCTATTGTGGCCTCAGTGGTTAGATCAGTTGTCAGTTCAGTTGTTGGCTCACTTGTTTGTTCAGTTGATACTTCAGTTGTTGGTTCAGTTGTTGGTTCAGTTGTTGGCTCAGTTGTTTGTTCAGTTGATACTTCAGTTGTTGGCTCAGTTGTTGGCTCACTTGTTGGTTCAGTTGATGCTTCAGTTGTTAGTTCCGTTGGTCTATCAGATGTTGCATCAGTTGTTTGTTCAGTTGATACTTCAGTTGTTGGTTCAGTTATTGGCTCAGTTGTTCTTTCAGTTAGTGGATCTATTGTTTGTTCAGCGGTTTTTTCAGTTTTTGGCTGGGTTGTTTTCTCAGTTGTTGTCTCAGTTGTTGGCTCAGTTATCAGCTCAGTTGTTGGTTCAGTTGTTGGTTCAGTTGTTGACTCAGTTGTTGACTCAGTTGTTTGCTCAGTTGTCAGTTCAGTTGTTGGTTCAGTTGTTGGTTGAGTTGTTGGTTCAGTTGGTGGCTCAGTTATCAGTTCAGTTGTTGGTTCAGTTGTTTGCTCAGTTGCTGTTTCAGTTGTGGGTTCTGTTGTCAGTTCAGTTGTTGGCTCACTTGTCAGTTCAGTTGTTGTTTCAGTTGTAAGTTCAGTTGTCGGTTCAGTTGTTTTCTCAGTTGTTGGTTCAGTTGTTGGTTCAGTTGTTTGCTCAGTTGTCATTTCAGTTGTTGGTTGAGTTGTTGGTTCAGTTGTTGGTTCAGTTGTTTGTATGGTGCTTTTTTCAGTTGTTGGCTCAGTTGTTTTCTCAGTTGTTGTTTCAGTTGTTTGCTCAGTTGTCAGTTCAGTTTTTGGTTCAGTTGTTGTTTCAGTTGTTGGCTCAGTTGTTTGTTCAGTTGACACTTCAGATGTTCTTTCAGTTGTTGGCTCACTTGTTTGTTCAGTTGATACTTCAGTTGTTGGTTCAGTTATTGGTTCAGTTGTTCTTTCAGTTCTCGGATCTATTGTGGCCTCAGTGGTTAGATCAGTTGTCAGTTCAGTTGTTGTGTCAGTTGATACTTCAGTTGTTAGTTCGGTTGTTCTATCAGATGTTGCATCAGTTGTTTGATCTGTTGTTGCCTCAGTTGTTTGTTCAGTTGATACTTTAGTTGTTGGTTCAGTTATTGGCTCAGTTGTTCTTTCAGTTGTTGGATCTATTGTGGCCTCAGTGGTTAGATCAGTTGTCAGTTCAGTTGTTGGCTCACTTGTTTGTTCAGTTGATACTTCACTTGTTGGCTCAGTTGTCAGTTCAGTTGTTGGCTCAGTTGTTGACTCAGTTGTTGACTCAGTTGTTTGCTCAGTTGTCAGTTCAGTTGTTGGTTCAGTTGTTTGCTCAGTTGTCAGTTCAGTTGTTGGTTCAGTTGTTGGTTCATTTGTTGTTTCAGTTGTTGGCTCAGTTGTTATTTCAGTTGTTGGTTCAGTTGTAAGTTCAGTTGTTGGTTCAGTTGTTTTCTCAGCTGTCAGCTCAGTTGTTGGTTCAGTGGTTGGTTGAGTTGTTTGCTCAGGTGTTGGTTCAGTTGTTGGCTCAGTTATCAATTTAGTTATTGTTTCAGTTTTTGGTTCAGTTGTTGACTCAGTTTTTGACTCAGTTGTTTGCTCAGTTGTCAGTTCACTTGATGGTTCAGTTGTTGGTTCAGTTGTTTGCTCAGTTGTGGTTTCAGTAGTGGGCTCTGTTGTCAGTTCAGTTTTTGGCTCACTTGTCAGTTCAGTTGTTGGTTCAGTTGTAAGTTCAGTTGTTGGCTCAGTCGTCAGTTCAGTTGTCGGTGCAGTTGTTGGTTCATTTGTAAGTTCATTTGTCAGTTCAGTTGTTGGTTCAGTTGTTGGATTAGTTGTTGGTTCAATTGTTTGCTCAGTTGTCTGTTCAGTTGTTGGTTCAGTTGTTTGTATGGTGGTTTTTTCAGTTGTTGGCTCGGTTGTTTTCTCAGTTGTTGTTTCAGTTGTTTGCTCAGTTGTCAGTTCAGTTGGCGGTTCAGTTGTTGGTTCAGTTGTTGGCTCAGTTGTTTGTTCAGTGGATTTTTCAGTTTTTGGCTCGGTTGTTTTCTCAGTTGGTGTTTCGGTTGTTGGTTCAGTTGTCAGTTCAGTTGTTGGTTCAGTTGTCAGTTCAGTTGTTGGTTCAGTTGTTGGTTCAGTTGTTTGTATGGTGGTTGTTTCAGTTGTTGGCTGGGTTGTTTTCTCAGTTGTTGTTTCAGCTGATTGCTCAGTTGTCAGTTCAGTTGTTGCTTCAGTTGTTGGCTCAGTTGTTGTTTCAGTTGTTGGTTCAGTTGTTGGCTCAGTTGTTGCTTCAGTTGTGAGCTCTGTTGTCGGTTCAATTGTCGGTTCAGTTGTTGGTTCAGTTGTTGGCTCAGTTGTTTGTTCAGTGGTTTTTTCTGTTGTTGGCTGGGTTGTTTTCTCAGTTGTTGGCTGGGTTGTTTTCTCAGTTGTAGTTTCAGTTGTTGGTTCAGTTGTTGGTTCAGTTGTTGACTCAGTTGTTGACTCAGTTTTTTGCTCAGTTGTCAGTTCAGTTGTTGTTTCAGTTGTTGGTTCAGTTGTTGTTTCAGTTGTAGCCTCAGTTGTCTGATCAGTTGTCAGTTCAGTTGTTGGCTCAGTCGTCAGTTCAGTTGTCGGTGCAGTTGTTGGTTCATTTGTAAGTTCAGTTGTCAGTTCAGTTGTTGGTTCAGTTGTTGGATTAGTTGTTGGTTCAATTGTTTGCTCAGTTGTCTGTTCAGTTGTTGGTTCAGTTGTTTGTATGGTGGTTTTTTCAGTTGTTGGCTCAGTTGTTTTCTCAGTTGTTGTTTCAGTTGTTTGCTCAGTTGTCAGTTCAGTTGGCGGTTCAGTTGTTGGTTCAGTTGTTGGCTCAGTTGTTTGTTCAGTGGATTTCTCAGTTGTTGGCGGGGTTGTTTTCTCAGTTGGTGTTTTGGTTGTTGGTTCAGTCGTTGGTTCAGTGTTTGACTCAGTTGTTGACTCAGTTGGCCGCTTAGTTGTCAGTTCAGTTGTTGGTTCAGTTGTTGGTTCAGTTTTTTGTATGATGGTTTTTTCAGTTGTTGGCTGGGTTGTTTTCTCAGTTGTAGTTTCAGTTGTTTGCTCAGTTGTCAGTTCAGTTGTTGGTTCAGTTGTTGGTTCAGTTGTTGGCTCAGTTGTCAATTCAGTGGTTGGTGCAGTTGTTGGTTCAGATGTTTGCTCAGTTGTCAGTTCAGTTGTTGGTTCAGTTGTGAGTTCAGTTGTCAGTTCAGTTGTTGGTTCAGTTGTTGGTTCAGTTGTTGGTTCAGTTGTTTGATCAGTTTTCAGTTCAGTTGTTGGTTCAGTTGTTGGTTCAGTTGTTGGTTCAGTTGGTTGCTCAGTTCTCCAATCAGTTGTTGGTTCAGTTGTTGGTTCAGTTGTTGGCTCTGTTGTTATTTCAGTTCTTGGTTCAGTTGTAAGTTCAGTTGTCGGTTCAGTTGTTGGTTCAGTTGTCCGTTCAGTTGTTGGTTCAGTTGTTTGCTCAGTTGTCACTTCAGTTGTTGGTGCAGTTGTTGGTTCAGTTGTTGGCTCAGTTGTCACTTCAGTTGTTGGTGCAGTTGTTGGTTCAGTTGTAGGCTCAGTTGTTGGTTCAGTTGTTGATTCAGTTGTAAGTTCAGTTGTCGGTTCAGTTGTGGGTTCAGTTGTTGGTTCAGTTGTTTGTATGGTGGTTTTTTCAGTTGTTGGCTGGGTTGTTTTCTCAGTTGTAGTTTCAGTTGTTTGCTCAGTTGTCAGTTCAGTTGTTGCCTCAGTTGTTGCTTCAGTTGTTGGCTCAGTTGTTGTTTCAGTTGTTGGTTCAGTTGTTGGCTCAGTTGTTGATTCAGTTGTGAGCTCTGTTGTCGGTTCAATTGTCGGTTCAGTTGTTGGTTCAGTTGTTGGCTCAGTTGTTTGTTCATTGGTTTTTTCTGTTGTTGGCTGGGTTGTTTTCTCAGTTGTTGTTTCAGTTATTGGCACAGTTGTCAGTTCAGTTGGTGGTTCAGTTGTTGGTTCCGTTGTTGGTTCAGTTGTTAGTATGGTGTTTTTTTCAGTTGTTGGCTCGGTTGTTTTCTCAGTTGTTGTTTCAGTTGTTTGCTCAGTTGTCACTTCAGTTGTTGGTTCAGTTGTTGGTTCAGTTCTTGACTCAGTTGTTGACTCAGTTGTTGGCTCAGTTGTTGCTTCAGTTGTCGTTTCAGTTGTTTGCTCAGTTGTCAGTTCAGTTGTTGGTTCAGTTGTTGGTTCAGTTGTTGGCTCAGTTGTTATTTCAGTTGTTGGTTCAGTTGTAAGTTCAGTTGTCGGTTCAGTTGTTGGTTCAGTTGTCATTTCAGTTGTTGGTTCAGTTGTTGGTTCAGTTGTTGGCTGATTTGTTGTTTCAGGTGTTGATTCAATTGTTGGCTCAGTTGTTTGTTCAGTGTTTTTTTCTGTTGTTGGCTGGGTTGTTTTCTCAGTTGTTGTTTCAGTTATTGGCTCCGTTGTCAGTTCAGTTGTTGGTTCAGTTGTTGGTTCAGTTGTTGACTCAGTTGTTGACTCAGTTGTTTGCTCAGCTGTCAGTTCAGTTGTTGGTTCAGTTGTCATTTCAGTTGTTGGTTCAGTTGGTTGCTCAGTTGTCCATTCAGTTGTTGGTTCAGTTGTTGGTTCAGTTGTTGGCTCAGTTGTTATTTCAGTTGTTGGTTCAGTTGTAAGTTCAGTTGTCGGTTCAGTTGTTGGTTCAGTTGTCATTTCAGTTGTTGGTTCAGTTGGTTGCTCAGTTCTCCATTCAGTTGTTGGTTCAGTTGTTGGCTCTGTTGTTATTTCAGTTGTTGGTTCAGTTGTAAGTTCAGTTGTCGGTGCAGTTGTTGGTTCAGTTGTCAGTTCAGAAGTTGGTTCAGTTGTTTGCTCAGTTGTCACTTCCGTTGTTGGTGCAGCTGTTGGTTCAGTTGTTGGCTCAGTTGTCCCTTCAGTTGTTGGTTCAGTTGTTGGCTCAGTTGTTGGTTCAGTTGTTGATTCAGTTGTAAGTTCAGTTGTCGGTTCAGTTGTTGCATCAGTTGTTGGTTCAGTTGTTTGTATGGTGGTTTTTTCTGTTGTTGGCTGGGTTGTTTTCTCAGTTGTAGTTTCAGTTGTTTGCTCAGTTGTCAGTTCAGTTGTTGCTTCAGTTGTTGCTTCAGTTGTTGGCTCAGTTGTCAATTCAGTTGTTGGTGCAGTTGTTGGTTCAGATGTTTGCTCAGCTGTCAGTTCAGTTGTTGGTTCAGTTGTTGGTTCAGTTGTGAGTTCAGTTGTCAGTTCAGTTGTTGGTTCAGTTGTTGGTTCAGTTGTTGGTTCAGTTGTTTGATCAGTTTTCAGTTCAGTTGTAGGTTCAGTTGTAGGTTCAGTTGTTTGTATGGTGGTTTTTTCAGTTGTTGGCTTGGTTGTTTTCTCAGTTGTTGTTTCAGTTGTTTGCTCAGTTGTCAGTTCAGTTGTTGGATCAGTTGTTGGCTCAGTTGTTGTCTCAGTTGTTATTTCAGTTGTTGGTTCAGTTGTAAGTTCAGTTGTCGGTTCAGTTGTTGGTTCAGTTGTCAGTTCAGTTGCTGGTTCAGTTGTTTGCTCATTTGTCCGTTCAGTTGTTGGTTCAGTTGTTTGTTCAGTTGTTGGCTGGGTTGTTATTTCAGTTGTTGGTTCAGTTGTAAGTTCAGTTGTCGGTTCAGTTGTTGGTTCAGTGGTTGGTTCAGTTATTTGCTCAGTTGTAAGTTCAGTTGTTGGTTCAGTTGTTTGCTCAGTTGTCAGTTCAATTGTTGGTTCAGTTGTTGGTTCAGTTGTTGGCTCAGTTGTTATTTCAGTTGTCAGTTCAGTTGTATGTTCAGTTGTCGGTTCACTTGTTGGTTCAGTTGTTGGTTCAGTTGTTTGTATGGTGGTTTTTTCAGTTGTTGGCTGGGTTGTTTTCTCAGTTGTAGTTTCAGTTGTTTGCTCAGTTGTCAGTTCAGTTGTTGGTTCAGTTGTTGGTTCAGTTGTTGGCTCAGTTGTCAATTCAGTTGTTGGTGCAGTTGTTGGTTCAGATGTTTGCTCAGTTGTCAGTTCAGTTGTTGGTTCAGTTGTTGGTTCAGTTGTGAGTTCAGTTGTCAGTTCAGTTGTTGGTTCAGTTGTTGGTTCAGTTGTTGGTTCAGTTGTTTGATCAGTTTTCAGTTCAGTTGTTGGTTCAGTTGTTGGTTCAGTTGTAGGTTCAGTTGTAGGTTCAGTTGTTTGTATGGTGGTTTTTTCAGTTGTTGGCTCGGATGTTTTCTCAGATGTTGTTTCAGTTGTTTGCTCAGTTGTCAGTTCAGTTGGCGGTTCAGTTGTTGGTTCAGTTGTTGGCTCAGTTGTTTGTTCAGTGGATTTTTCAGTTGTTGGCTCGGTTGTTTTCTCAGTTGGTGTTTCGGTTGTTGGTTCAGTTGTCAGTTCAGTTGTTGGTTCAGTTGTCAGTTCAGTTGTTGGTTCAGTGGTTGGTTCAGTTGTTTGTATGGTGGTTGTTTCAGTTGTTGGCTGGGTTGTTTTCTCAGTTGTTGTTTCAGCTGATTGCTCAGTTGTCAGTTCAGTTGTTGCTTCAGTTGTTGGCTCAGTTGCTGTTTCAGTTGTTGGTTCAGTTGTTGGCTCAGTTGTTGCTTCAGTTGTGAGCTCTGTTGTCGGTTCAATTGTCGGTTCAGTTGTTGGTTCAGTTGTTGGCTCAGTTGTTTGTTCAGTGGTTTTTTCTGTTGTTGGCTGGGTTGTTTTCTCAGTTGTGGTTTCAGTTATTGGCTCAGTTGTTAGTTCAGTTGTTGGTTCAGTTGTTGGTTCAGTTGTTGACTCAGTTGTTGACTCAGTTTTTTGCTCAGTTGTCAGTACAGTTGTTGTTTCAGTTGTTGGTTCAGTTGTTGTTTCAGGTGTAGCCTCAGCTGTCTGATCAGTTGTCAGTGCAGTTGTTGACTCAGTCGTCAGTTCAGTTGTTGGTTCAGTTGTTGGATTAGTTGTTGGTTCAATTGTTTGCTCAGTTGTCTGTTCAGTTGTTGGTTCAGTTGTTTGTATGGTGGTTTTTTCAGTTGTTGGCTCAGTTGTTTTCTCAGTTGTTGTTTCAGTTGTTTGCTCAGTTGTCAATTCAGTTGTTGGTGCAGTTGTTGGTTCAGATGTTTGCTCAGTTGTCAGTTCAGTTGTTGGTTCAGTTGTTGGTTCAGTTGTGAGTTCAGTTGTCAGTTCAGTCGTTGGTTCAGTTGTTGGTTCAGTTGTTGGATCAGTTGTTTGATCAGTTTTCAGTTCAGTTGTTGGTTCAGTTGTTGGTTCAGTTGTAGGTTCAGTTGTAGGTTCAGTTGTTTGTATGGTGGTTTTTTCAGTTGTTGGCTTGGTTGTTTTCTCAGTTGTTGTTTCAGTTGTTTGCTCAGTTGTCAGTTCAGTTGTTGGATCAGTTGTTGGTTCAGTTGTTGTCTCAGTTGATATTTCAGTTGTTGGTTCAGTTGTAAGTTCAGTTGTCGGTTCAGTTGTTGGTTCAGTTGTCAGTTCAGTTGCTGTTTCAGTTGTTTGTTCAGTTGTTGGCTGGGTTGTTATTTCAGCTGTTGGTTCAGTTGTAAGTTCAGTTGTCGGTTCAGTTGTTGGTTCAGTTGTTGGTTCAGTTATTTGCTCAGTTGTAAGTTCAGTTGTTGGTTCAGTTGTTGATTCAGTTGTTGGTTCAGTTGTTTGCTCAGTTGTCAGTTCAGTTGTTGGTTCAGTTGTTGGTTCAGTTGTTGGCTCAGTTGTTATTTCAGTTGTCAGTTCAGTTGTATGTTCAGTTGTCGGTTCACTTGTTGGTTCAGTTGTTGGTTCAGTTGTTTGCTTAGTTGTCAGTTCAGTTGTCATTTCAGTTGTTGGTTCAGTTGGTTGCTCAGTTGTCCATTCAGTTGTTGGTTCAGTTGTTGGTTCAGTTGTTGGCTCAGTTGTTATTTCAGTTGTTGGTTCAGTTGTAAGTTCAGTTGTCGGTTCAGTTGTTGGTTCAGTTGTCATTTCAGTTGTTGGTTCAGTTGGTTGCTCAGTTCTCCATTCAGTTGTTGGTTCAGTTGTTGGCTCTGTTGTTATTTCAGTCGTTGGTTCAGTTGTAAGTTCAGTTGTCGGTTCAGTTGTTGGTTCAGTTGTCAGTTCAGTTGTTGGTTCAGTTGTTTGCTCAGTTGTCACTTCCGTTGTTGGTGCAGCTGTTGGTTCAGTTGTTGGCTCAGTTGTCCCTTCAGTTATTGGTGCAGTTGTTGGTTCAGTTTTTGGCTCAGTTGTTGGTTCAGTTGTTGATTCAGTTGTAAGTTCAGTTGTCGGTTCAGTTGTTTCATCAGTTGTTGGTTCAGTTGTTTGTATGGTGGTTTTTTCTGTTGTTGGCTGGGTTGTTTTCTCAGTTGTAGTTTCAGTTGTTTGCTCAGTTGTCAGTTCAGTTGTTGCTTCAGTTGTTGCTTCAGTTGTTGGCTCAGTTGTTGTTTCAGTTGTTGGCTCAGTTGTTGCTTCAGTTGTGAGCTCTGTTGTCGGTTCAATTGTCGGTTCAGTTGTTGGTTCAGTTGTTGGCTCAGTTGTTTGTTCAGTGGTTTTTTCTGTTGTTGGCTGGGTTGTTTTCTCTGTTGTTGTTTCAGTTATTGGCTCAGTTGTCAGTTCAGTTGTTGGTTCAGTTGTTGGTTCAGTTGTTGGTTCAGTTGTTTGTATGGTGGTTTTTTCAGTTGTTGGCTCGGTTGTTTTCTCAGTTGTTGTTTCAGTTGTTTGCTCAGTTGTCAGTTCAGTTGTCGGTTCAGTTGTTGGTTCAGTTGTTGGCTCAGTTGTTTGTTCAGTGGTTTTTTCAGTTGTTGGCTGGGTTGTTTTCTCATTTGTTGTTTCAGTTGTTTGCTCAGTTGTCAGATCAGTTGTTGGTTCAGTTGTTGGTTCAGTTGTTGACTCAGTTGTTGACTCAGTTGTTGGCTCAGTTGTCAGTTCAGTTGTCGTTTCAGTTGTTTGCACAGTTGTCAGTTCAGTTGTTGGTTCAGTTGTTGGTTCAGTTCTTGGCTCAGTTGTTATTTCAGTTGTTGGTTCAGTTGTAAGTTCAGTTGTTGGTTCAGTTGTTGGTTCAGTTGTTGGTTCAGTTGGTTGCTCAGTTGTCCATTCAGTTGTTGGTTCAGTTGTTTGTTCAGTTTTTGGCTCTGTTGAAATTTCAGTTGTTGGTTCAGCTGTAAGTTCAGTTGTCGGTTCAGTTGTTGGTTCAGTTGTCAGTTCAGTTGTTGGTTCAGTTGTTTGCTCAGTTGTCACTTCAGTTGTCAGTGCAGTTGTTGGTTCAGTTGTTGGCTCAGTTGTCACTTCAGTTGTTAGTTCAGTTGTCGGTTCAGTTGTTGGTTCAGTTGTTGGTTCAGTTGTTTGTATGGTGGTTTTTTCAGTTGTTGGCTGGGTTATTTTCTCAGTTGTAGTTTCAGTTGTTTGCTCAGTTGTCTGTTCAGTTGTTGCTTCAGTTGTTGCTTCAGTTGTTGGCTCAGTTGTTGTTTCAGTTGTTGGTTCAGTTGTTGGCTCAGTTTTTGCTTCAGTTGTGAGCTCTGTTGTCGGTTCAATTGTCAGTTCAGTTGTTTGCTCAGTTGTCACTTCAGTTGTTGGTGCAGTTGTTTGTTCAGTTTTTGGCTCAGTTGTCACTTCAGTTGTTGGTGCAGTTGTTGGTTCAGTTGTTTTCTCATTTGTTGTTTCAGTTGTTTGCTCAGTTGTCAGTTCAGTTGTTGGTTCAGTTGTTGGTTCAGTTGTTGACTCAGTTGTTGACTCAGTTGTTGGCTCATTTGTTGCTTCAGTTGTCGTTTCAGTTGTTTGCTCAGTTGTCAGTTCAGTTGTTGGTTCAGTTGTTGGCTCAGTTGTTATTTCAGTTGTTGGTTCAGTTGTAAGTTCAGTTGTCGGTTCAGTTATTGGTTCAGTTGTCATTTCAGTTGTTGGTTCAGTTGGTTGCTCAGTTTTCCATGCAGTTGTTTGTTCAGTTTTTGGCTCTGTTGTTATTTCAGTTGTTAGTTCAGTTGTAAGTTCAGTTGTCGGTTCAGTTGTTGCTTCAGTTGACAGTTCAGTTGTTGGTTCAGTTGTTTGTTCAGTTGTCACTTCAGTTGTTGGTGCAGTTGTTGGTTCAGTTGTTAGCTCAGTTGTCACTTCAGTTGTTGGTGCAGTTGTTGGTTCAGTTGTTGGCTCAGTTGTTGGTTCAGTTGTTGGTTCAGTTGTTAGTTCAGTTGTCGGTTCAGTTGTTGTTTCAGTTGTTTGTTCAGTTGTTTGTATGGTGGTTTTTTCAGTTGTTGGCTGGGTTGTTTTCTCAGTTGTACTTTCAGTTGTTTGCTCAGTTGTCAGTTCAGTTGTTGGATCAGTTGTTGGTTCAGTTGTTGGCTCAGTTGTTTGTTCAGTGGTTTTTTCTGTTGTTGGCTGGGTTGTTTTCTCAGTTGTTGTTTCAGTTATTGGCTCAGTTGTCAGTTCAGTTGTTGGTTCAGTTGGTGGTTCAGTTGTTGACTCAGTTGTTGACTCAGTTTTTTGCTCAGTTGTCAGTTCAGTTGTTGGTTCAGTTGTCATTTCAGTTGTTGGTTCAGTTGTTTGCTCAGTTGTCAGTTCAGTTGTTGGTTCAGTTGGTGGTTCAGTTGTTGACTCAGTTGTTGACTCAGTTGTTTGCTCAGTTGTCAGTTCAGTAGTTGGTTCAGTTGTCATTTCAGTTGTTGGTTCAGTTGGTTGCTCAGTTGTCCATTCAGTTGTTGGTTCAGTTGTTTGTTCAGTTGTTGGCTGGGTTGTTATTTCAGTTGTTGGTTCAGTTGTAAGTTCAGTTGTCGGTTCAGTTGTTGGTTCAGTGGTTGGTTCAGTTATTTGCTCAGTTGTAAGTTCAGTTGTTGGTTCAGTTGTTGATTCAGTTGTTGGTTCAGTTGTTTGCTCAGTTGTCAGTTCAATTGTTGGTTCAGTTGTTGGTTCAGTTGTTGGCTCAGTTGTTATTTCAGTTTTCAGTTCAGTTGTATGTTCAGTTGTCGGTTCACTTGTTGGTTCAGTTGTTGGTTCAGTTGTTTGTATGGTGGTTTTTTCAGTTGTTGGCTGGGTTGTTTTCTCAGTTGTAGTTTCAGTTGTTTGCTCAGTTGTCAGTTCAGTTGTTGGTTCAGTTGTTGGTTCAGTTGTTGGCTCAGTTGTCAATTCAGTTGTTGGTGCAGTTGTTGGTTCAGATGTTTGCTCAGTTGTCAGTTCAGTTGTTGGTTCAGTTGTTGGTTCAGTTGTGAGTTCAGTTGTCAGTTCAGTCGTTGTTTCAGTTGTTGGTTCAGTTGTTGGTTCAGTTGTTTGATCAGTTTTCAGTTCAGTTGTTGGTTCAGTTGTTGGTTCAGTTGTAGGTTCAGTTGTAGGTTCAGTTGTTTGTATGGTGGTTTTTTCAGTTGTTGGCTTGGTTGTTTTCTCAGTTGTTGTTTCAGTTGTTTGCTCAGTTGTCAGTTCAGTTGTTGGATCAGTTGTTGGTTCAGTTGTTGTCTCAGTTGTTATTTCAGTTGTTGGTTCAGTTGTAAGTTCAGTTGTCGGTTCAGTTGTTGGTTCAGTTGTCAGTTCAGTTGCTGGTTCAGTTGTTTGCTCATTTGTCCGTTCAGTTGTTGGTTCAGTTGTTTGTTCAGTTGTTGGCTGGGTTGTTATTTCAGTTGTTGGTTCAGTTGTAAGTTCAGTTGTCGGTTCAGTTGTTGGTTCAGTTGTTGGTTCAGTTATTTGCTCAGTTGTAAGTTCAGTTGTTGGTTCAGTTGTTGATTCAGTTGTTTGTTCAGTTGTTTGCTCAGTTGTCAGTTCAGTTGTTGGTTCAGTTGTTGGTTCAGTTGTTGGCTCAGTTGTTATTTCAGTTGTCAGTTCAGTTGTATGTTCAGTTGTCGGTTCACTTGGTGGTTCAGTTGTTGGTTCAGTTGTTTGCTTAGTTGTCAGTTCAGTTGTTTGTTCAGTTGTTGGTTCCGTTCTTGGCTCAGTTGTTTGTATCGTGGTTTTTTCAGTTGTTGGCTCGGTTGTTTTCTCAGTTGTTGTTTCAGTTGTTTGCTCAGTTGTCAGTTCAGTTGTTGGTTCAGTTTTCAGTTCAGTTGTTGGTTCAGTTGTCAGTTCAGTTGTTGGTTCAGTTGTTGGTTCAGTTGTTTGTATGGTGGTTGTTTCAGTTGTTGGCTGAGTTGTTTTCTCAGTTGTTGTTTCAGCTGTTTGCTCCGTTGTCAGTTCAGTTGTTGCTTCAGTTGTTGGCTCAGTTGTTGTTTCAGTTGTTGGTTCAGTTGTTGGCTCAGTTGTTGCTTCAGTTGTCAGCTCTGTTGTCGGTTCAAATGTCGGATCAGTTGTTGGTTCAGTTGTTGGCTCAGTTGTTTGTTCAGTGGTTTTTTCCGTTGTTGGCTGACTTGTTTTCTCAGTTGTTGTTTCAGTTATTGGCTCAGTTGTCAGTTCAGTTGTTGGTTCAGTTGTTGGTTCAGTTGTTGACTCAGTTGTTGACTCAGTTTTTTGCTCAGTTGTCAGTTCAGTTGTTGTTTCAATTGTTGGTTCAGTTGTTGTTTCAGTTGTGGCCTCAGCTGTCTGATCAGTTGTCAGTTCAGTTGTTGGCACAGTCATCAGTTCAGTTGTCGGTGCAGTTGTTGGTTCATTTGTAAGTGCAGTTGTCAGTTCAGTTGTCGGTTCAGTTGTTGGTTCAGTGGTTGGTTCAATTGTTTGCTCAGTTGGCGGTTCAGTTGTTGGTTCAGTTGTTGGTTCAGTTGTTTGTTCAGTGGATTTTTCAGTTGTTGGCGGGGTTGTTTTCTCAGTTGCTGTTTTGGTTGTTGGTTCAGTTGTTGGTTCAGTGTTTGACTCAGTTGTTGACTCAGTTGGCCGCTTAGTTGTCAGTTCAGTTGTTGGTTCAGTTGTTGGTTCAGTTGTTTGTATGGTGGTTTTTTCAGTTGTTGGCTGGGTATTTTTCTCAGTTGTAGTTTCAGTTGTTTGCTCCGTTGTCAGATCAGTTGTTGGTTCAGTTGTTGGTTCAGTTGTTGGCTCATTTGTTGGTTCAGTTGTTGGTTCAGTTGTAGGTTCAGTTCTTGGTTCAGATGTTTGCTCAGTTGTCAGTTCAGTTGTTGATTCAGTTGTTGGTTCAGTTGTGAGTTCAGTTGTCAGTTCAGTTGTTGGTTCAGATGTTGGTTCAGTTGTGGCCTCAGCTGTCTGATCAGTTTTCAGTTCAGTTGTTGGTTCAGTTGTTGGTTCAGTTGTTGGTTCAGTTGTTGGCTCAGTTGTTATTTCAGTTGTTGGTTCAGTTGTAAGTTCAGTTGTCGGTTCAGTTGTTGGTTCAGTTGTTGGTTCAGTTGTTTGCTCAGTTGTAAGTTCAGTTGTTGTTTCAGTTGTTGATTCAGTTGTTGGTTCAGTTGTTTGCTCAGTTGTCAGTTCAGTTGTTGGTTCAGTTGTTGGTTCAGTTGTTGGCTCAGTTGTTATTTCAGTTGTCAGTTCAGTTGTATGTTCAGTTGTCGGTTCAATGGTTGGTTCAGTTGTTGGTTCAGTTGTTGGTTCAGTTGTTTGCTTAGTTGTCAGTTCAGTTGTTGGTTCAGTTGTTGGTTCCGTTGTTGGCTCAGTTGTTTGTATGGTGGTTTTTTCAGTTGTTGGCTGGGTTGTTTTCTCAGTTGTTGGTTCAGTTGTTTGCTCAGTTGTCACTTCAGTTGTCGGTTCAGATTTTGGTTCAGTTGTTGGCTCAGTTGTTTGTTCAGTGGTTTTTTCAGTTGTTGGCTGGGTTGTTTTCTCATTTGTTGTTTCAGTTGTTTGCTCAGTTGTCAGTTCAGTTGATGGTTCAGTTGTTGGTTCAGTTGTTGACTCAGTTGTTGACTCAGTTGTTGGCTCAGTTGTCAGTTCAGTTGTCGTTTCAGTTGTTTGCTCAGTTGTCAGTTCAGTTGTTGGTTCAGTTGTTGGTTCAGTTGTTGGCTCAGTTGTTATTTCAGTTGTTGGTTCAGTTGTAAGTTCAGTTGTCGGATCATTTGTTGGTTCAGTTGTCATTTCAGTTGTTGGTTCAGTTGTTGGTTCAGTTGTTGGCTCTGTTTTTATTTCAGTTGTTCGTTCAGTTGTAAGTTCAGTTGTCGGTTCAGTTGTTGGTTCAGTTGTCAGTTCAGTTGTTGGTTCAGTTGTTTGCTCAGTTGTCACTTCAGTTGTTGGTGCAGTTGTTGGTTCAGTTGTTGGCTCAGTTGTTGGTTCAGTTGTTGGTTCAGTTGTAAGTTCAGTTGTCGGTTCAGTTGTTGGTACAGTTGTTGGTTCAGTTGTTGATTCAGTTGTTGGTTCAGTTGTTTGCTCAGTTGTCAGTTCAGTTGTTGGTTCAGTTGTTGGTTCAGTTGTTGATTCAGTTGTTGGTTCAGTTGTTGGCTCTGTTTTTATTTCAGTTGTTCGTTCAGTTGTAAGTTCAGTTGTCGGTTCAGTTGTTGGTTCAGTTGTTGATTCAGTTGTTGGTTCAGTTGTTTGCTCAGTTGTCAGTTCAGTGGTTTTTTCAGTTGTTGGCTGGGTTGTTTTCTCATTTGTTGTTTCAGTTGTTTGCTCAGTTGTCAGTTCAGTTGATGGTTCAGTTGTTGGTTCAGTTGTTGACTCAGTTGTTGACTCAGTTGTTGGCTCAGTTGTCAGTTCAGTTGTCGTTTCAGTTGTTGGTTCAGTTGTAAGTTCAGTTGTCGGTTCAGTTGTTGGTACAGTTGTTGGTTCAGTTGTTGCTTCAGTTGTTGGTTCAGTTGTTTGCTCAGTTGTCAGTTCAGTTGTTGGTTCAGTTGTTGGTTCAGTTGTTGATTCAGTTGTTGGTTCAGTTGTTGGCTCTGTTTTTATTTCAGTTGTTCGTTCAGTTGTAAGTTCAGTTGTCGGTTCAGTTGTTGGTTCAGTTGTTGATTCAGTTGTTGGTTCAGTTGTTTGCTCAGTTGTCAGTTCAGTTGTTGGTTCAGTTGTTGGTTCAGTTGTTGGCTCAGTTGTTATTTCAGTTGTCAGTTCAGTTGTATGTTCAGTTGTCGGTTCACTTGTTGGTTCAGTTGTTGGTTCAGTTGTTTGCTTAGTTGTCAGTTCAGTTGTTTGTTCAGTTGTTGGTTCCGTTCTTGGCTCAGTTGTTTGTATCGTGTTTTTTTCAGTTGTTGGCTCGGTTGTTTTCTCAGTTGTTGTTTCAGTTGTTTGCTCAGTTGTCAGTTCAGTTGTTGGTTCAGTTTTCAGTTCAGTTGTTGGTTCAGTTGTCAGTTCAGTTGTTGGTTCAGTTGTTGGTTCAGTTGTTTGTATGGTGGTTGTTTCAGTTGTTGGCTGAGTTGTTTTCTCAGTTGTTGTTTCAGCTGTTTGCTCCGTTGTCAGTTCAGTTGTTGCTTCAGTTGTTGGCTCAGTTGTTGTTTCAGTTGTTGGTTCAGTTGTTGGCTCAGTTGTTGCTTCAGTTGTCAGCTCTGTTGTCGGTTCAAATGTCGGTTCAGTTGTTGGTTCAGTTGTTGGCTCAGTTGTTTGTTCAGTGGTTTTTTCAGTTGTTGGCTGGCTTGTTTTCTCAGCTGTTGTTTCAGTTATTGGCTCAGTTGTCAGTTCAGTTGTTGGTTCAGTTGTTGGTTCAGTTGTTGACTCAGTTGTTGACTCAGTTTTTTGCTCAGTTGTCAGTTCAGTTGTTGTTTCAGTTGTTGGTTCAGTTGTTGTTTCAGTTGTGGCCTCAGCTGTCTGATCAGTTGTCAGTTCAGTTGTTGGCACAGTCATCAGTTCAGTTGTCGGTGCAGTTGTTGGTTCATTTGTAAGTGCAGTTGTCAGTTCAGTTGTCGGTTCAGTTGTTGGTTCAGTGGTTGGTTCAATTGTTTGCTCAGTTGGCGGTTCAGTTGTTGGTTCAGTTGTTGGTTCAGTTGTTTGTTCAGTGGATTTTTCAGTTGTTGGCGGGGTTGTTTTCTCAGTTGGTGTTTTGGTTGTTGGTTCAGTTGTTGGTTCAGTGTTTGACTCAGTTGTTGACTCAGTTGGCCGCTTAGTTGTCAGTTCAGTTGTTGGTTCAGTTGTTGGTTCAGTTGTTTGTATGGTGGTTTTTTCAGTTGTTGGCTGGGTTGTTTTCTCAGTTGTAGTTTCAGTTGTTTGCTCCGTTGTCAGATCAGTTGTTGGTTCAGTTGTTGGTTCAGTTGTTGGCTCATTTGTTGGTTCAGTTGTTGGTTCAGTTGTAGGTTCAGTTCTTGGTTCAGATGTTTGCTCAGTTGTCAGTTCAGTTGTTGGTTCAGTTGTTGGTTCAGTTGTGAGTTCAGTTGTCAGTTCAGTTGTTGGTTCAGATGTTGGTTCAGTTGTGGCCTCAGCTGTCTGATCAGTTTTCAGTTCAGTTGTTGGTTCAGTTTTTGGTTCAGTTGTAGGTTCACTTGTTTGTATGATGGTTTTTTCAGTTGTTGGCTTGGTTGTTTTCTCAGTTGTTGTTTCAGTTGTTAGCTCAGTTGTCAGTTCAGTTGTTGGTTCAGTTGTTGGCTCAGTTGTTGTCTCAGTTGTTATTTCAGTTGTTGGTTCAGTTGTAACTTCAGTTGTCGGTTCAGTTGTAGGTTCAGTTGTCAGTTCAGTTGTTGGTTTAGTTGTTTGCTCATTTGTCAGTTCAGTTGTTGGTTCAGTTGTTGGTTCAGTTGTTGGCTCAGTTGTTATTTCAGTTGTTGGTTCAGTTGTAAGTTCAGTTGTCGGATCATTTGTTGGTTCAGTTGTCATTTCAGTTGTTGGTTCAGTTGTTGGTTCAGTTGTTGGCTCTGTTTTTATTTCAGTTGTTCGTTCAGTTGTAAGTTCAGTTGTCGGTTCAGTTGTTGGTTCAGTTGTCAGTTCAGTTGTTGGTTCAGTTGTTTGCTCAGTTGTCACTTCAGTTGTTGGTGCAGTTGTTGGTTCAGTTGTTGGCTCAGTTGTTGGTTCAGTTGTTGGTTCAGTTGTAAGTTCAGTTGTCGGTTCAGTTGTTGGTACAGTTGTTGGTTCAGTTGTTTGTATGGTGGTTTTTTCAGTTGTTGGCTGGGTTGTCTTCTCAGTTGTAGTTTCAGTTGTTTGCTCAGTTGTAAGTTCAGTTGTTGCTTCAGTTGTTGGTTCAGTTGTTGCTTCAGTTGTGAGCTCTGTTGTCGGTTCAATTGTCGGCTCAGTTGTTGTTTCAGTTATTGGCTCAGTTGTCAGTTCAGTTGTTGGTTCAGTTGTTGGTTCAGTTGTTGACTCAGTTGTTGACTCAGTTGTTTGCTCAGTTGTCAGTTCAGTTGTTGGTTCAGCTGTCATTTCAGTTGTTGGTTCAGTTGGTTGCTCAGTTGTCCATTCAGTTGTTGGTTCAGTTGTAGGTTCAGTTGTTGGCTCAGTTGTTATTTCAGTTGTTGGTTCAGTTGTAAGTTCAGTTGTCGGTTCAGTTGTTGGTTCAGTTGTCATTTCAGTTGTTGGTTCAGTTGGTTGCTCAGTTCTCCAATCAGTTGTTGGTTCAGTTGTTGGTTCAGTTGTTGGCTCTGTTGTTATTTCAGTGCTTGGTTCAGTTGTAAGTTCAGTTGTCGGTTCAGTTGTTGGTTCAGTTGTCCGTTCAGTTGTTGGTTCAGTTGTTTGCTCAGTTGTCACTTCAGTTGTTGGTGCAGTTGTTGGTTCAGTTGTTGGCTCAGTTGTCACTACAGTTGTTGGTGCAGTTGTTGGTTCAGTTGTTGGCTCAGTTGTTGGTTCAGTTGTTGATTCAGTTGTAAGTTCAGTTGTCGGTTCAGTTGTGGGTTCAGTTGTTGGTTCAGTTGTTTGTATGGTGGTTTTTTCAGTTGTTGGCTGGGTTGTTTTCTCAGTTGTAGTTTCAGTTGTTTGCTCAGTTGTCAGTTCAGTTGTTGCCTCAGTTGTTGCTTCAGTTGTTGGCTCAGTTGTTGTTTCAGTTGTTGGTTCAGTTGTTGGCTCAGTTGTTGCTTCAGTTGTGAGCTCTGTTGTCGTTTCAATTGTCGGTTCAGTTGTTGGTTCAGTTGTTGGCTCAGTTGTTTGTTCATTGGTTTTTTCTGTTGTTGGCTGGGTTGTTTTCTCAGTTGTTGTTTCAGTTATTGGCTCAGTTGTCAGTTCAGTTGGTGGTTCAGTTGTTGGTTCCGTTGTTGGTTCAGTTGTTTGTATGGTGTTTTTTTCAGTTGTTGGCTCGGTTGTTTTCTCAGTTGTTGTTTCAGTTGTTTGCTCAGTTGTCACTTCAGTTGTTGGTTCAGTTGTTGGTTCAGTTGTTGGCTCAGTTGTTGCTTCAGTTGTCGTTTCAGTTGTTTGCTCAGTTGTCAGTTCAGTTGTTGGTTCAGTTGTTGGTTCAGTTGTTGGCTCAGTTGTTATTTCAGTTGTTGGTTCAGTTGTAAGTTCAGTTGTCGGTTCAGTTGTTGGTTCAGTTGTCATTTCAGTTGTTGGTTCAGTTGTTGGTTCAGTTGTTGGCTGATTTGTTGTTTCAGGTGTTGATTCAATTGTTGGCTCAGTTGTTTGTTCAGTGTTTTTTTCTGTTGTTGGCTGGGTTGTTTTCTCAGTTGTTGTTTCAGTTATTGGCTCCGTTGTCAGTTCAGTTGTTGGCTCAGTTGTTGCTTCAGTTGTCGTTTCAGATGTTTGCTCAGTTGTCAGTTCAGTTGTTGGTTCAGTTGTTGACTCAGTTGTTGACTCAGTTGTTTGCTCAGCTGTCAGTTCAGTTGTTGGTTCAGTTGTCATTTCAGTTGTTGGTTCAGTTGGTTGCTCAGTTGTCCATTCAGTTGTTGGTTCAGTTGTTGGTTCAGTTGTTGGCTCAGTTGTTATTTCAGTTGTTGGTTCAGTTGTAAGTTCAGTTGTTGGTTCAGTTGTTGGTTCAGTGGTCATTTCAGTTGTTGGTTCAGTTGGTTGCTCAGTTCTCCATTCAGTTGTTGGTTCAGTTGTTGGCTCTGTTGTTATTTCAGTTGTTGGTTCAGTTGTAAGTTCAGTTGTCGGTTCAGTTGTTGGTTCAGTTGTCAGTTCAGTTGTTGGTTCAGTTGTTTGCTCAGTTCTCACTTCCGTTGTTGGTGCAGCTGTTCGTTCAGTTGTTGGCTCAGTTGTCCCTTCAGTTGTTGGTGCAGTTGTTGGTTCAGTTGTTGGCTCAGTTGTTGGTTCAGTTGTTGATTCAGTTGTAAGTTCAGTTGTCGGTTCAGTTGTTGCATCAGTTTTTGGTTCAGTTGTTTGTATGGTGGTTTTTTCTGTTGTTGGCTGGGTTGTTTTCTCAGTTGTAGTTTCAGTTGTTTGCTCAGTTGTCAGTTCAGTTGTTGGTTCAGTTGTTTGTATGGTGGTTTTTTCAGTTGTTGGCTCAGTTGTTTGTTCAGTGGATTTCTCAGTTGTTGGCGGGGTTGTTTTCTCAGTTGGTGTTTTGGTTGTTGGTTCAGTCGTTGGTTCAGTGTTTGACTCAGTTGTTGACTCAGTTGGTCGCTTAGTTGTCAGTTCAGTTGTTGGTTCAGTTGTTGGTTCAGTTGTTTGTATGGTGGTTTTTTCAGTTGTTGGCTGGGTTGTTTTCTCAGTTGTAGTTTCAGTTGTTTGCTCAGTTGTCAGTTCAGTTGTTGGTTCAGTTGTTGGTTCAGTTGTTGGCTCAGTTGTCAATTCAGTTGTTGGTGCAGTTGTTGGTTCAGATGTTTGCTCAGTTGTCAGTTCAGTTGTTGGTTCAGTTGTTGGTTCAGTTGTGAGTTCAGTTGTCAGTTCAGTTGTTGGTTCAGTTGTTGGTTCAGTTGTTGGTTCAGTTGTTTGATCAGTTTTCAGTTCAGTTGTTGGTTCAGTTGTTGGTTCAGTTGTAGGTTCAGTTGTAGGTTCAGTTGTTTGTATGGTGGTTTTTTCAGTTGTTGGCTTGGTTGTTTTCTCAGTTGTTGTTTCAGTTGTTTGCTCAGTTGTCAGTTCAGTTGTTGGATCAGTTGTTGGCTCAGTTGTTGTCTCAGTTGTTATTTCAGTTGTTGGTTCAGTTGTAAGTTCAGTTGTCGGTTCAGTTGTTGGTTCAGTTGTCAGTTCAGTTGCTGGTTCAGTTGTTTGCTCATTTGTCCGTTCAGTTGTTGGTTCAGTTGTTTGTTCAGTTGTTGGCTGGGTTGTTATTTCAGTTGTTGGTTCAGTTGTAAGTTCAGTTGTCGGTTCAGTTGTTGGTTCAGTGGTTGGTTCAGTTATTTGCTCAGTTGTAAGTTCAGTTGTTGGTTCAGTTGTTTGCTCAGTTGTCAGTTCAATTGTTGGTTCAGTTGTTGGTTCAGTTGTTGGCTCAGTTGTTATTTCAGTTGTCAGTTCAGTTGTATGTTCAGTTGTCGGTTCACTTGTTGGTTCAGTTGTTGGTTCAGTTGTTTGTATGGTGGTTTTTTCAGTTGTTGGCTGGGTTGTTTTCTCAGTTGTAGTTTCAGTTGTTTGCTCAGTTGTCAGTTCAGTTGTTGGTTCAGTTGTTGGTTCAGTTGTTGGCTCAGTTGTCAATTCAGTTGTTGGTGCAGTTGTTGGTTCAGATGTTTGCTCAGTTGTCAGTTCAGTTGTTGGTTCAGTTGTTGGTTCAGTTGTGAGTTCAGTTGTCAGTTCAGTCGTTGGTTCAGTTGTTGGTTCAGTTGTTGGATCAGTTGTTGGTTCAATTGTTTGCTCAGTTGTCTGTTCAGTTGTTGGCTCAGTTGTTTGTATGGTGGTTTTTTCAGTTGTTGGCTCAGTTGTTTTCTCAGTTGTTGTTTCAGTTGTTTGCTCAGTTGTCAATTCAGTTGTTGGTGCAGTTGTTGGTTCAGATGTTTGCTCAGTTGTCAGTTCAGTTGTTGGTTCAGTTGTTGGTTCAGTTGTGAGTTCAGTTGTCAGTTCAGTCGTTGGTTCAGTTGTTGGTTCAGTTGTTGGATCAGTTGTTTGATCAGTTTTCAGTTCAGTTGTTGGTTCAGTTGTTGGTTCAGTTGTAGGTTCAGTTGTAGGTTCAGTTGTTTGTATGGTGGTTTTTTCAGTTGTTGGCTTGGTTGTTTTCTCAGTTGTTGTTTCAGTTGTTTGCTCAGTTGTCAGTTCAGTTGTTGGATCAGTTGTTGGTTCAGTTGTTGTCTCAGTTGATATTTCAGTTGTTGGTTCAGTTGTAAGTTCAGTTGTCGGTTCAGTTGTTGGTTCAGTTGTCAGTTCAGTTGCTGGTTCAGTTGTTTGTTCAGTTGTTGGCTGGGTTGTTATTTCAGCTGTTGGTTCAGTTGTAAGTTCAGTTGTTGGTTCAGTTGTTGGTTCAGTTGTTGGTTCAGTTATTTGCTCAGTTGTTGGTTCAGTTGTTGGTTCAGTTGTTGGTTCAGTTGTTGGTTCAGTTGTTTGCTCAGTTGTCAGTTCAGTTGTTGGTTCAGTTGTTGGTTCAGTTGTTGGCTCAGTTGTTATTTCAGTTGTCAGTTCAGTTGTATGTTCAGTTGTCGGTTCAGTTGTTGGTTCAGTTGTTGGTTCAGTTGTTTGCTTAGTTGTCAGTTCAGTTGTCATTTCAGTTGTTGGTTCAGTTGGTTGCTCAGTTGTCCATTCAGTTGTTGGTTCAGTTGTTGGTTCAGTTGTTGGCTCAGTTGTTATTTCAGTTGTTGGTTCAGTTGTAAGTTCAGTTGTCGGTTCAGTTGTTGGTTCAGTTGTCATTTCAGTTGTTGGTTCAGTTGGTTTCTCAGTTCTCCATTCAGTTGTTGGTTCAGTTGTTGGCTCTGTTGTTATTTCAGTTGTTGGTTCAGTTGTAAGTTCAGTTGTCGGTTCAGTTGTTGGTTCAGTTGTCAGTTCAGTTGTTGGTTCAGTTGTTTGCTCAGTTCTCACTTCCGTTGTTGGTGCAGCTGTTGGTTCAGTTGTTGGCTCAGTTGTCCCTTCAGTTATTGGTGCAGTTGTTGGTTCAGTTGTTGGCTCAGTTGTTGGTTCAGTTGTTGATTCAGTTGTAAGTTCAGTTGTCGGTTCAGTTGTTGCATCAGTTGTTGGTTCAGTTGTTTGTATGGTGGTTTTTTCTGTTGTTGGCTGGGTTGTTTTCTCAGTTGTAGTTTCAGTTGTTTGCTCAGTTGTCAGTTCAGTTGTTGCTTCAGTTGTTGCTTCAGTTGTTGGCTCAGTTGTTGTTTCAGTTGTTGGCTCAGTTGTTGCTTCAGTTGTGAGCTCTGTTGTCGGTTCAATTGTCGGTTCAGTTGTTGGTTCAGTTGTTGGCTCAGTTGTTTGTTCAGTGGTTTTTTCTGTTGTTGGCTGGGTTGTTTTCTCTGTTGTTGTTTCAGTTATTGGCTCCGTTGTCAGTTCAGTTGTTGGTTCAGTTGTTGGTTCCGTTGTTGGTTCAGTTGTTTGTATGGTGGTTTTTTCAGTTGTTGGCTCGGTTGTTTTCTCAGTTGTTGTTTCAGTTGTTTGCTCAGTTGTCACTTCAGTTGTCGGTTCAGTTGTTGGTTCATTTGTTGGCTCAGTTGTTTGTTCAGTGGTTTTTTCAGTTGTTGGCTGGGTTGTTTTCTCATTTGTTGTTTCAGTTGTTTGCTCAGTTGTCAGATCAGTTGTTGGTTCAGTTGTTGGTTCAGTTGTTGACTCAGTTGTTGACTCAGTTGTTGGCTCAGTTGTCAGTTCAGTTGTCGTTTCAGTTGTTTGCACAGTTGTCAGTTCAGTTGTTGGTTCAGTTGTTGGTTCAGTTCTTGGCTCAGTTGTTATTTCAGTTGTTGGTTCAGTTGTAAGTTCAGTTGTTGGTTCAGTTGTTGGTTCAGTTGTTGGTTCAGTTGGTTGCTCAGTTGTCCATTCAGTTGTTGGTTCAGTTGTTTGTTCAGTTTTTGGCTCTGTTGAAATTTCAGTTGTTGGTTCAGCTGTAAGTTCAGTTGTCGGTTCAGTTGTTGGTTCAGTTGTCAGTTCAGTTGTTGGTTCAGTTGTTTGCTCAGTTGTCACTTCAGTTGTCGGTGCAGTTGTTGGTTCAGTTGTTGGCTCAGTTGTCACTTCAGTTGTTGGTGCAGTTGTTGGTTCAGTTGTTGGCTCAGTTGTTGGTTCAGTTGTTGGTTCAGTTGTTAGTTCAGTTGTCGGTTCAGTTGTTGGTTCAGTTGTTGGTTCAGTTGTTTGTATGGTGGTTTTTTCAGTTGTTGGCTGGGTTATTTTCTCAGTTGTAGTTTCAGTTGTTTGCTCAGTTGTCTGTTCAGTTGTTGCTTCAGTTGTTGCTTCAGTTGTTGGCTCAGTTGTTGTTTCAGTTGTTGGTTCAGTTGTTGGCTCAGTTTTTGCTTCAGTTGTGAGCTCTGTTGTCGGTTCAATTGTCAGTTCAGTTGTTTGCTCAGTTGTCACTTCAGTTGTTGGTGCAGTTGTTGGTTCAGTTTTTGGCTCAGTTGTCACTTCAGTTGTTGGTGCAGTTGTTGGTTCAGTTGTTTTCTCATTTGTTGTTTCAGTTGTTTGCTCAGTTGTCAGTTCAGTTGTTGGTTCAGTTGTTGGTTCAGTTGTTGACTCAGTTGTTGACTCAGTTGTTGGCTCATTTGTTGCTTCAGTTGTCGTTTCAGTTGTTTGCTCAGTTGTCAGTTCAGTTGTTGGTTCAGTTGTTGGTTCAGTTGTTGGCTCAGTTGTTATTTCAGTTGTTGGTTCAGTTGTAAGTTCAGTTGTCGGTTCAGTTATTGGTTCAGTTGTCATTTCAGTTGTTGGTTCAGTTGGTTGCTCAGTTTTCCATGCAGTTGTTTGTTCAGTTTTTGGCTCTGTTGTTATTTCAGTTGTTAGTTCAGTTGTAAGTTCAGTTGTAGGTTCAGTTGTTGCTTCAGTTGACAGTTCAGTTGTTGGTTCAGTTGTTTGCTCAGTTGTCACTTCAGTTGTTGGTGCAGTTGTTGGTTCAGTTGTTAGCTCAGTTGTCACTTCAGTTGTTGGTGCAGTTGTTGGTTCAGTTGTTGGCTCAGTTGTTGGTTCAGTTGTTGGTTCAGTTGTTAGTTCAGTTGTCGGTTCAGTTGTTGTTTCAGTTGTTTGTTCAGTTGTTTGTATGGTGGTTTTTTCAGTTGTTTGCTGGGTTGTTTTCTCAGTTGTACTTTCAGTTGTTTGCTCAATTGTCAGTTCAGTTGTTGCTTCAGTTGTTGGTTCAGCTGTTGGCTCAGTTGTTTGTTCAGTGGTTTTTTCTGTAGTTGGCTGGGTTGTTTTCTCAGTTGTTGTTTCAGTTATTGGCTCAGTTGTCAGTTCAGTTGTTGGTTCAGTTGGTGGTTCAGTTGTTGACTCAGTTGTTGACTCAGTTTTTTGCTCAGTTGTCAGTTCAGTTGTTGGTTCAGTTGTCATTTCAGTTGTTGGTTCAGTTGTTTGCTCAGTTGTCAGTTCAGTTGTTGGTTCAGTTGGTGGTTCAGTTGTTGACTCAGTTGTTGACTCAGTTGTTTGCTCAGTTGTCAGTTCAGTAGTTGGTTCAGTTGTCATTTCAGTTGTTGGTTCAGTTGGTTGCTCAGTTGTCCATTCAGTTGTTGGTTCAGTTGTTGGTTCAGTTGTTGGCTCAGTTGTTATTTCAGTTGTTGGTTCAGTTGTAAGTTCAGTTGTCGGTTCAGTTGTTGGTTCAGTTGTAAGTTCAGTTGTCAGTTCAGTTGTTGGTTCAGTTGGTTGCTCAGTTGTCCATTCAGTTTTTGGTTCAGTTGTTGGTTCAGTTGTTGGCTCTGTTGTTATTTCAGTTGTTGATTCAGTTGTAAGTTCAGTTGTCGGTTCAGTTGTTGGTTCAGTTGTCAGTTCAGTTGTTGGTTCAGTTGTTTGCTCAGTTTTCACTTCAGTTGTTGGTGCAGTTGTTGGTTCAGTTGTTGGCTCAGTTGTCACTTCAGTTGTTGGTGCAGTTGTTGGTTCATTTGTTGGCTCAGTTGTTGGTTCAGTTGTTGGTTCAGTTGTAAGTTCAATTGTCAGTTCAGTTGTTGGTTCAGTTGTTGGTTCAGTTGTTTGTATGGTGGTTTTTTCAGTTGTTGGCTGGGTTGTTTTCTCAGTTCTAGTTTCAGTTGTTTGCTCAGTTGTCAGTTCAGTTGTTGCTTCAGTTGTTGGCTCAGTTGTTTCAGTTGTTGGTTCAGTTGTTGGCTCAGTTGTTGGTTCAGTTGTGGCCTCAGCTGTCTGATCAGTTGTCAGTTCAGTTGTTGGCTCAGTCGTCAGTTCAGTTGTCGGTGCAGTTGTTGGTTCATTTGTAAGTTCATTTGTCAGTTCAGTTGTTGGTTCAGTTGTTGGTTCAGTTGTTGGCTCAGTTGTTTGTTCAGTGGATTTTTCAGTTGTTGGCTCGGTTTTTTTCTCAGTTGGTGTTTCGGTTGTTGGTTCAGTTGTCAGTTCAGTTGTTGGTTCAGTTGTCAGTTCAGTTGTTGGTTCAGTTGTTGGTTCAGTTGTTTGTATGGTGGTTGTTTCAGTTGTTGGCTGGGTTGTTTTCTCAGTTGTTGTTTCAGCTGATTGCTCAGTTGTCAGTTCAGTTGTTGCTTCAGTTGTTGGCTCAGTTGTTGTTTCAGTTGTTGGTTCAGTTGTTGGCTCAGTTGTTGCTTCAGTTGTGAGCTCTGTTGTCGGTTCAATTGTCGGTTCAGTTGTTGGTTCAGTTGTTGGCTCAGTTGTTTGTTCAGTGGTTTTTTCTGTTGTTGGCTGGGTTGTTTTCTCAGTTGTTGTTTCAGTTATTGGCTCAGTTGTCAGTTCAGTTGTTGGTTCAGTTGTTGGTTCAGTTGTTGACTCAGTTGTTGACTCAGTTTTTTGCTCAGTTGTCAGTTCAGTTGTTGTTTCAGTTGTTGGTTCAGTTGTTGTTTCAGGTGTAGCCTCAGCTGTCTGATCAGTTGTCAGTTCAGTTGTTGGCTCAGTCGTCAGTTCAGTTGTCGGTGCAGTTGTTGGTTCATTTGTAAGTTCAGTTGTCAGTTCAGTTGTTGGTTCAGTTGTTGGATTAGTTGTTGGTTCAATTGTTTGCTCAGTTGTCTGTTCAGTTGTTGGTTCAGTTGTTTGTATGGTGGTTTTTTCAGTTGTTGGCTCAGTTGTTTTCTCAGTTGTTGTTTCAGTTGTTTGCTCAGTTGTCAGTTCAGTTGGCGGTTCAGTTGTTGGTTCAGTTGTTGGCTCAGTTGTTTGTTCAGTGGATTTCTCAGTTGTTGGCGGGGTTGTTTTCTCAGTTGGTGTTTTGGTTGTTGGTTCAGTCGTTGGTTCAGTGTTTGACTCAGTTGTTGACTCAGTTGGTCGCTTAGTTGTCAGTTCAGTTGTTGGTTCAGTTGTTGGTTCAGTTGTTTGTATGGTGGTTTTTTCAGTTGTTGGCTGGGTTGTTTTCTCAGTTGTAGTTTCAGTTGTTTGCTCAGTTGTCAGTTCAGTTGTTGGTTCAGTTGTTGGTTCAGTTGTTGGCTCAGTTGTCAATTCAGTTGTTGGTGCAGTTGTTGGGTCAGATGTTTGCTCAGTTGTGAGTTCAGTTGTTGGTTCAGTTGTTGGTTCAGTTGTGAGTTCAGTTGTCAGTTCAGTTGTTGGTTCAGTTGTTGGTTCAGTTGTTGGTTCAGTTGTTTGATCAGTTTTCAGTTCAGTTGTTGGTTCAGTTGTTGGTTCAGTTGTAGGTTCAGTTGTAGGTTCAGTTGTTTGTATGGTGGTTTTTTCAGTTGTTGGCTCGGTTGTTTTCTCAGTTGTTGTTTCAGTTGTTTGCTCAGTTGTCAGTTCAGTTGGCGGTTCAGTTGTTGGTTCAGTTGTTGGCTCAGTTGTTTGTTCAGTGGATTTTTCAGTTGTTGGCTCGGTTTTTTTCTCAGTTGGTGTTTCGGTTGTTGGTTCAGTTGTCAGTTCAGTTGTTGGTTCAGTTGTCAGTTCAGTTGTTGGTTCAGTTGTTGGTTCAGTTGTTTGTATGGTGGTTGTTTCAGTTGTTGGCTGGGTTGTTTTCTCAGTTGTTGTTTCAGCTGATTGCTCAGTTGTCAGTTCAGTTGTTGCTTCAGTTGTTGGCTCAGTTGTTGTTTCAGTTGTTGGTTCAGTTGTTAGCTCAGTTGTTGCTTCAGTTGTGAGCTCTGTTGTCGGTTCAATTGTCGGTTCAGTTGTTGGTT
>JBAMNC010001879.1:0-99102 GCA_037902135.1 Cetoscarus ocellatus
ATAAAACTGTTCTTGCACTTTATGTCAGATCTTTGCACTTTATACATGTTTACAAACATGTACAGAAATCAGTAGGTTAATAGCTCATTCCTTAATAGTAATATCTTCATACATGTATACAGTCAGAATCCATCTTCATCTTGATTATATCTTGACAGTATTTCATTTATGCTGCTATTATTTAGTTTTGGGGTTTGAAATCTATTGCTATTTTTGTTTGGCATTCGTTGTGGACAGCAGAGTAGGAATTTCATTGCGCAGGGAAACACGTTTCTCAATGTGCACATGACAATAAACACTTCGAATCTTAAGGCTACAGCATGAAGCCCATTGTAAGAATAGTGGAAATATTTAAGACAATGTATGCCAAGAAGAGGTTCGATACTCTACAATAAACATCATCTGCAGAATGTAGTTCACATGTTAAGTAGTCCAGTGGGGCATATTCAAGTACAAACTTTAGCTGTAATCAGATTTAAGAGGGCACCCCTTGTTTTGATACCTGACAATAGACGAGGTGAATCTGTCTGTACCGGCTGAATGGCGCATCCCTACCTTTTACTTTACTAAGTTACTTCTCAGATGGTTTTTGATTTTTCGGCGCTAAAATCCCTCCGTGCTTAGTTTGAGGGTTTTGGGTGCTGCAGTTAGCCCGGGTATCAGCGGGACAGACCCGAGACAGTCCCGGGTTGAAGTGAATGGAGCGGCCAATGGCTGCAGCTCCCGGGGCTCGGGCTGTTTCCTGCCGGCTGTTCCGACAGGCCGCGTGGTTTAAATGTGGGACCGCAGAGCGCGGAGCCCGAGCCGGACAGGGACAGCGGAGCCCCCGGAGCCCCCGGAGCCCCACATCGCTGATCAGGCACGACGACAGGGTGGCTGCAGTGATGTCGGAGCAGGGGGACTTTAATGTGATTTATCCAGAAACAAAAACAAAACGTCGTCAGCCAGCGTTAGGTAATACTACAACAACAACAGCACCAGGCTAGCGGCTAACCCTTCAATTAAACAGCCCACTTTCACTGTGGTTCAGCACATCTGGCACACTTCAGGCATCGGTAGGCTTAATTGGAGTACTTTATCAGTAGCACACGGGACAATTGCCCCACAGTGTTGCACACGACCTCACCATAAAGAGTCGTCGACATCACTGGCCACGCTGATGATGCTAACGGGGCTAGCTAACGTGCTAACACGGCCTCTTGTGCTGAACAACAGCGGCATGCTAACAAACGGGCTAACGGATGTTTTCGACTAGTGAGCCCACGCAGGAGCAATTACAACGACCCAGGGAGAACACGGGGAGAAGCTGAGCTACACTGAGGCCATACGTGCTAGAATAATTAAAGTATCGCACCCTGTGGCGATGCAAATGAATGTTAGAGAAGAAAGTGAAAATGGCGGTGAACAGGAGGCCGCCATTCGCCTTACCGGAGGTTTCGTCCGCTCCGTCATGGTTTGAGTTCAGCTCCTTTTTACTCACTTTTGCCGCCGAGGCCGACATGTTTTCGCAAGCAGGGGTAACTCACAGACGTCTGAGAAAATAGCTGGTAGCTTTGAATCTGGTTTCTCCCTGAGCAGGAGAACGTTAATTCGGCGTAAAGTTCAGCGTGCAGAAGCCAACAACGTGCTGCTCTCCACACAATGTAGCTGCCGACGGAGCGGGCGAGCCGCGGCGGGAAGTGATGCGTCGATTCGGAGCGACTCTGCTCCGGGAACCGGATCTTCTAGGTTAGTGAATCGAATTGTTCTTGCATTTCTTTTCAGAATGATCTTATGACGCCTTTGTTGAATATTATTTTTAAGAAAATCACTAATAATTGTGAATTAGTCAAAAGATTTTAAAAGAGGGAAATTTGCAACTACCACCAAATATATAATTTGATGTATGTACACACCAGACTACTTCAAGGCACACTGTAAGAGCCATTTGTACATTACAGATAAGTTGATAAATAATTCAGAATTTTTTGTTCTTCGTCCTGATTAGAATTTGGAAATTGGAAGCTGCCACACGATCCTCAACCATTGGTGATTGTCTTGTCCCAAGATACAAGACTTCACTCCGTCAGTCTGCTCTTTCTGTAAAAGGGGCAAAACTTTGGACCTCTCTACCCATTAATCTAAAACTGGAGACAAACAGTAATGCTTTTAACAAAGGACTCAAACAATGGCTAAAATCAAAACAACAGAGCTCATATGAATCATTTTAACTGGTTGTTTGCTTGACCATGTTGCCTTGGTTTTATAGCTTATGTATATATTTATTCTGGAAAAACTGCTTTTTTTATTGTTGGGATGTTATTATACACTGTACTTTGTCTTCACTCTCTTCTCTTACTACTTTTATTATTTATCATTTCAAAAGCCTCCTGTGGACAAGTGTTGCGAATTAGCACCAGTGCTAAAACACTCAAACAATGCATCTGGTTTGTCCAATGTAATTGTGATGTCCACATCAAATAAACAATAAATAAAAATAAATAAATAAATAAAACTACCACAGCTTTCTTATTAGATCAGACATGTAACGTGACGCATGTGAGTTGTTTTTGTGCAATTAGTTCAGCTGCAGAACTTAGAGAGCCAAGTACATTTGCACATACAAGGAATCTGACTTGGTAAATTGGTGCAAAAACAATAGAATAAGAATAAAAATAAGGTTCAGGTGGAATAAAATAATTATAAATATAGGTAGAAAATAGTACAAAATTGATTTGGTATATATCAAAAATATACAAAACATTCAAATGGTGCAAAAAAGGTCAAAAACACAACCCAAAAAAATATACAAAAAGTACAATGAAGGAGATGTACAAATGAGCACTGAACTATTTAACAGTATAAATATAATATATAGATATAAATATAGACATAGATTCAGTGTGCATGTGTATAAAATAAAAATTGGGCTGAGTGATAGTCTGTTTTATGGGGGGGGTTAGAGCTGGGGTACTGGGTAAAGTAACAATAATGAGAGACAATAGTTAAAACTAGAAAAAAAAATAGCAAGAACAGCTACAGGAGAAGTTGGTAAATGGAGAAAAGAGAAAATTAGTACAAACAGAGTCAGTCAGCTTGAAACATTAAAATTTGATTTGAACAACATGGACTTCAAGGATAAATGATATTTTACTGAAAATAATAAAGAAAACAAACAAGAAAATTCTACGCACAGCAATTGGCTTTGACAATGATCATATTGTTTAGAACAATAGGCAAAATCATCGCAAAAAAAACATGAATTTTTAAAAACAATTTGCCATCCATTCAACAGTAGCTTTTGGCTTTTGGCTTCAAAACATTTTAAGTTGTGATGCACAAGAAAAAATAATTTTTCTTATCTGCAGATTCTGATATCTTTAAGCTATTACCTGTAGATACCAATATAAAACTGATAATGCTGTGCATCCCTAATTAAAATTATTGTAGATAAATCAACTGGGGATGCATGATATTGGTTTTTGGCAGTGTCTGATAGGCCCATATTTCACAACTTATTTTTGCTGGTACCGATATCAATGTATAAAAATGACAGGAAGTAATTGTTTTTAGATCACACCTACATCATATGTAAAATGCATTTTTGACTGCACCAGTAATACCAAGCTTCACCTGCCATTTTAAAAGTTAAAACACTGATTTACATACCTGCTGACAGCAAACCGGTCCTATTTGGGGAGCTTTTACTCTCAATTTAAGATAATATCTAAGGCTAAAATATTGGTAGGAGTTGTCATATTTTGCCAAAACAAATATTTAGCTTTTGAAGCAATTATATGCCAACAGCGATATTGTACCGATGGTATTGTGCATCCTTAACATCAACACAAGACAAACCAAATCACAATATTTGCCTTCATCTTTCCTGCAAATTAAAAAAAAATACATTATTCAAGTTTGTTCAATATTTTTATCCCTGACATATCTATACATGTTTATATATTTACATTTATAGGGCTTATTCTAGCCATATATATTTAAAAATCTATTTTCAAATTATTACAAAGATGAGCGTGGGAAGCCTAATTAAGAGTCGTTTGGAACCTCAAAGTTTTGGTTCATCGTTGCCAAATGATCCGATTCACTAAAAAGAGCTGAACACCCCATCACTCACAGCGAGCGCTGCTCACGCGCTCCTTTCATTCCGAACGCGCCTCGGCGAATGAAGACGAGCGAGCTCCGCCTCTTAAAATAGGTCTCACAGCCGTCCTCTGTTTTCAACCCAAACCCACCAAACACGAACCAAACTGCGAATCATCGCTTTGTTTTTCACCAGACGTGATTTGTAATCAAATATCATCTGAGTGATGCGTTTTCCGTGGCCTGGCCAAACCTGTAGTCGGACCGACTCGCACTTGCGCACTTGAAAAAGATGCTGAATGTCAGGACGCACGAGCTTCTTTCTGTGGTCAGTGCTCATTAGCCTGTCGTTCACGGTTTGTTCCGATCGACACAGTTGTCCGTAAAATACACAAAAATCCCGAACAGACAGCTTATTTCACCGAGGTTCAGGATATACCCCCATTTACCGAGGTCAACAATCAAGCTAGCGGACGTCTAATTGTCTAATTACAACAATATTACACGACAAAAGTCCATTTTAACTCCGTCCTTACATTAATTTAACATAAATTGTCAGTTAAACACTTGATCCCTTCAATTAACGTCTCCTTTGACGGGTCAACGACAAAGAATTGAGCGTAGCAACAAGCTGTCATGTAAGTGCTAGGGATGTGCCAACAACAAGAGTTTTAACATTTTGATACAAGGACGGATGAAATTATGTTGATATTACAAGAATACGTAGAAGTCATAGGCCGCTCAATGTTGAAGATTATATTAGTTTAAGTTACTGTCAGTGCCCAGAATATTATCTAAATTGCACAGATAAGTTTGTTTTTGTTGTAATAGCACTGGTTCTTCCCGATAAGATAAAGGATTGTATACTTTTTTGAAAACAAAGATAGAACATAGTATTATAAGTAACTCCAGGCTGTTCAAGATTTTTAATATCAACAGCAGTTTGAAGAAAAAAAGCATCCAATGGAGGGATGGGTAACTATGGTGACAATATAACTCTATTTGCCAGAGGGCCAAATTGTTCAAAATTCTAGGAAACCCTCAATGAGGTATTCAGAATTGTTTATGATTTAACAAAATTAAATGTAAAGAGTTATTGTTCAACGCAACAAGCAAAACATGAGTGTCTTTTTTTTTTTACTACTGTGGCTGCATTGTTTACAAGGTACTGACTTTGATTTAATCACAATTTTTCCATTGACAAATTTGTGTCTAAGACGTTTAAGAAATAGTTTAGCAGGAACAAATCCAGCCAATTATGAATACATTTTGTTGTAACAAAAAAAATCCAAATTGTAGAATTTCAGTATTGTCTTTTACAGAAATGTTGGTCAAAAAGGATGAAGAGGAAAACAAAGTTTGATGTTATGGTTTGTTTTTCATGTATTGTTCTGTCTTAAGAAATACATTCAAATTCTTAATTCAGATTCAACTTCATGTTTATGTCTTTAGATAAAATATAAAGTGACTCAGGGGATGCATTGAGTGAAAACAATAAATAGTAGCTATTTTTAGCTATTTTGGTACAAGGGCAGCAGAAATTATTCCTTGGTCCAAAATTTATATATGATTTTTGTGTTTTAAAATTAAAAATAACAAGTAAGCACAGCAGGGGCGTGTAAATGCAGAAATCTGGCTTTACCATGTATACTGCAGAATGAAGGTAGTGGTACAATTTATCACAGTTTATCAGATTTCTATAAAAAACTAGAGCTAGGAATCACAGGGTGGCTCCTTGTATGATATAATGTTTTATATTGATAATATCAGAAAACAGTCATACTGATAATCAATTATACTGCACATGCCAAGGTGACATATATTGCTATATTGGTTTTTTGTCCATGCAGTATTTTGCCACAAAATATCACAATATATTGGTGCGTTTATATTTTCTTACACCCCTACTGCTTTGATACATGGGCGATGGAAATATATCAGAGGTCATCAAGGTTTTGTTTTTTTGTTTGTTTGTTTGTCTTTTCCAATGATGTGAGACTTCAAATAACAAAGACAGTATTGTTTTTTTATCATTAATTATAGTGTGTAGTGTCTGAAATATTTTAATTAGGGATGTACGAGACTGTGAGTCTGGTATCAGAGGATATTAGCATTTTTAACAATATTTAGTGATGTAGTAGTTTTATACATCAGCACAAAGTCTGTGGAGTTTTTGTATCAATTTAAATTTGAAATAACAGGATAAAAACTTCTCTGTTGGCAGGTTGATACATCCCTGTCTGTGTCTCGAGGCTACGCCGTGGTGCAGCAGGTAGTGCTGTCACCTCACAGCATGAAGGTTGCTGGTTCAACTCCCCAGTCAGTCATGGCCCGTCAGTGTGGAGTTTGCATGTTCTCCCTGTGCATGTGTGGGTTTTCTCTGATCACACCTCATGCTCGTTAGGTTAATTGGTGATTCTTAATTGCCCTTAGGTGTGAATGGTTTTCCATCTGTGGTTGTCAGTCCTGTGATTGGCTGGCAAACAGTCTGTGCCTCTCACCTAATATCATCTGGGATAGAATCCTGACCCCGGACCCCAAAATGGACGACTGGTATAGGGATAATGTTAATATATATGGATGATAATATATATGGATGAATGGTAGGGCTGGGCATTTCCAGCAAAATGAAAGAGAACACTTTGTTGGCTTTCGAATGGTTAACAATTACATACTAAACATCGGATAACACAGTTTGAAAGGTATTGATTTGTTTAATATGGAACGTAAAAAAATACTAAAATAAAGTGGGCAGCACGGTGGTGTAGCAGGTAGTGCACGTGCCTCACAGCAAGAAGGTCACTGGCTCGATCCCCAGGTCGGGCAGGGCCTCTCTGGGTGAAGTTTGCATGCGCTCCCTGTGCATGTGTGGGTTCTCTCCGGGCACTCCGGCTTCCTCCCACAGACTAAAAACATGCTCATAGGTTGATTGGTGAGTCCAAATTGTCCTTGTGTGAGTGTGAATGGTTCTCTGTCTCTCTATGTGGCCCTGTGATTGGCTGGTGACCGGTTCAGGGTGTATGCCACCTTTTGCCCAATGACAATGACAGCCGCCCGATGTCGGCTCTTCCTTCACTGTGAAGCAGAATTCACAGAGCGCTGGATTGTTCACCCACTAATGGGGAACATGTGCTGGGATTAGAGACAGGTTAGTTGGTACAGAAAATGAATGAATGAATGAGAATAAAAAAGTGAAATGGTCCAGTCTTAAACACATAAACGCTCTGTTTTTAATCTGATCTGTGTTTTATTTTTTATTCTTTTATTTTTATAGATATCAATAAAAATCAAATAACATTATTATCATATTAAGGTCTAAGAAACCAATGACATTTCTCTAACTTTTTAAGATATCAATACATTGGGATAAGTATCATATTAAGATATAAAATGTAATAACATTTCTGTGAAAATAATGCAAATTTAGGAAATTTGTGTCTGTGAAGATGCAATTTTTCATAATTGTAAACTATTAACAATTACATGAAAAATAATGAAGACTTTGAACCTCTGTTTCGGTGGCCATAGTTTCAAAATGATATCAAAGTTTTTTGTTATGTAAGGTAGTTAAATATAAAATAAAAGAGTAAAATAACTGGGTTTTAAATGCATGGAGCCTCTGGGTTTTTTTTTTTATCAGACTTTTTCCTTTTGTTCTTTTAATTTTCCAGATATCAATAAAATGGATTATGACTAAAATTCGAATAACGTTTCTGTTAAAAAAAGCAAATTTAGGCATTTTGTCTGTGTTTACATGTAATTTCTCATAATTGTGAACAGTTATTAAAGATATAGAAAAAGTTTGGTACCTTGGACTCTTGGTGGCCATATGCAAAAGATTTTTTTGGACATAATTCTTTTTTTACATTTAAAAAAAAAACTAAAATTAAAGAGCAAAATGACACAATATTAAATGCAAAGATCCTCTGTCTTCATTATTTGATTTTTTCCTTTTATTCTTTTAATTTTCCAGATATCAGTAAAATGGGATATTTTCAGTATCATATTGGGGTTTAAATTCTAACTTTTCTAATAAAAAGGCAAATTTAGTCATTTTCTCTGTGTTTACATGTAATACCTCATAATTGTAAACGGTTAATAATGATATACAAAATGTTGGGTACCTTGGACCTTTGGTCACCACACCGCAAAAGATTTTTTTTACATCACTGTAACTGTTTTTTGTAAAATTAACAGTATTTTACCACAATATCTACAGTTACCTACTGTAAACAAGTCCATACAGTAAATTACTGTAAATGTCAAAAGATTGAGGGAAAACATACTGATTTCTGTAAAACAAACAGCATTTTACCATAAAATCTACGGTTACCTACTGTAAAATTTCTAAGGGCATTGGATCAAGAGGAATTGTAATGCTGCCCAGAACATCTGACCCCTAGTAGGTGAGATTTCTTTGAGTACATTTTTCCCATTTTTTGATGAAACAAATGTTTGAGTATATTTATTTTATTGGATAATCAGTGAAGTATGAGATGTTTATTTTAGAAAATATATATCTTGCAAATAAATGATCACTGAAAAAGTTAAAGATATAGTAATATAAACTAAAATACAGCAAGTTCACTGTAATTTAAAATGCATGAAAAAGTTGTACAATAAAATACTGTGATGATAGTGTAAATAAAAAATACAGTAATTATGCTGCAAATCAAAACAAGGTAATGATACTTTGAATAAAAACACAGTAGCAAAACTATAATAGAAAATACAGTAATTATGCCGTGAATTAAAATAGAGTAATGCTGCTGTAAAGATATTTACAGTAACTTACTGGAATCTCGTTGTCAGTAAGTTACTGTAAAATTTACAACAACCTTTTTACAGTGCTGTTATCATTTTTCCTTTTACACTGAGGATTAAAATCTCTGTATCAGGACATCCCTATGGGGCAGGTCCAACAAATCTCCCTTAATGCTGCAGGCTCGCCTCCGGCTTGTCCCAAAGAGAGCACCATCACCATCATCATCCTCATCATCCTCATCCTCAGCAGCAGCGCCATGTGTTTGCCTCTTGGACGGTGACACACGAACATGTGGTCATGCGTCGGCCAATGCGGAGCCCAGAGGACTGAAGCAGCAGCAGAGGAGGAGCAGGCACCGGAGAGGAACTCTGCAGAGGAAAAAAACACCTAAAGAGACACAAACAAGGCAGAGCGAGGAGGAGGAGGAGGAGGAGGAGGAGGATGCAGGAGGAGACCAGCAGGACGGGCTGTGGGCATGTAGGAGCTGCAGCACAGTGATCGTGAACGCACCACCACATCCAGGGAGCCGTGTTTCAAGGATAGTGAAGGTGGAGAGGCAACCCGAGAAGCGCCACCCCTCCACCTCCACCTCCACAGAGGATGACAGAATAGTCCTTATTCAGCGAGGAGCACCACCAGCCCGAGGTGAGTGAAGTGCGGAGTCATCGCGGACGTGCCGTCCTCACTTCTCTCCTCTGTCCAGGATGGAGATGTTTGTGTGCGCGGCACTGTTGCTGCTGAGGCTCTCACACTTGTTATGAAGGACTGGGGCTGGACAGCATGTCCAGCATGTCCAGGGTGTCCAGGATGTCCAGCATGTCCAGTCCTTAGGATGAGGCTCAGGGTGAGACAGTGTTGTTTACACCAGTGGTTCTCAACTGGTGGGCTGGGACCTAAAAGTGGGCTGTGGAGCTGTTGTCGGTGGGTTGCAGATGTTTGTTTGGAGAAAAATACAGTGGGGGGGGGATCCTAGGGGCCGATGACTGACAGGGGCCCCTAAACTACCACAGCATCAGCAACAATTTTTCACATATGTCTTTACTCCTTACTTACAAAAAAAATACAAATTACGATATAATCACTATAAAAAGGTTGTAAATTTTACAGTGACTGACTGGCAACAGGATCTTTACAACAGCAGTACTCTATTTTAATTCACGGCATAATTACTGTATTTTCTATTATAGTTTCACTACTGTGCTTTTATTCAAGGTATCATTACTTTGTTTTAATTTGCAGCATAATTACTGTATTTTTGAAAAACAACATCCTGACTGTTTTTCATTCACACTGTCATCACCGTATTTTATTTTATAGCTTTTTCATGCATTTTGAACTACAGTGAACTTGCTGTATTTTAGTTTATATGACTATATCTTTAACTTTTTAATGATCATTTATTTGCAAGATATATATTTTTTAAAATAAAGATCACATACTTCAATGTTTATATTTCTGAAGTGTTCCTGAGCCCACGTGCTGATATCCTTTACAGAATGATGCTGCTTTATAATGCAGTGCTGCCTGAGGGATCACAGGTCACAGGCATTCAATGTTAGTTTTTGGCCTCGTTGCTTATGTGCAGAGATTTCTCTGATTCTCTGAATCTTTTGATGATATTATGGACTGTAGATGATGAAATCACTAAATTCTATCTAATCTAATTTTAGCTTTGCCATCCTCTTAGACTGTTAATATAAATCATAATTTTGTTTATTTTTATCAGAGTCTCTGTTTTAATAATGTTAGGTGGTGAAACACTGATATTAAATTAATATTTGTTTGTATAAACTCATATCAAGTACAGGTGTAAGGTGCTGGAAAAGGCTGAAAAATGCTTTGGTCCATATTTCCCAGCCCTATTAAACCCTGAGTGTGTGTGTTTGTGCCTGTTGGCGTGCAGAGATGGCGGCGATGACAGCAGCTCACCGTGTCTTGATTTAATGTCGTTATCAGGATCAGATGTTGTCCACGGCTCAACAGATGCTGCAGGATAGCCGCTCCAAGATCGAGCTGATCCGGATGCAGATAATCAAAGTCACACAGGCCGGCGGCGGCGGCGGGGGAGACGATTGTGGGGGCAACCACGACAGCTCTGCTGCACATGGAGGTCAGAGTGTGGGGTCATCCTGTTAGAGGAGGGGGTCAGGGTTCACACCAGTGCAAGAATCTTCAATTCAGAAAGCATTTTCACTGTTAAAAACATTTTTGAATCCCTAATTGTCTTAAATTTTCCTCACAGTGTTGACAAAGAGAAGAGTATTTATGTCTCAGCGGTTAAACCGTTCCTTGTTTGAGCACCTCTGACATCAAATATCATAACTTTTTATGACTGATATGATTCTTTGATTCATATTCCAACATCACTACTTAAAAGGGATGATCCTCCTCTTTTAGGAGGTTTAATACGTCAAACAAAACCACAGAAACACCAGGACTGCATCCCTGAGGTGGTTTGACAAACCACCGCAAGAAGTCTAAAAATATCCCTCAAAACAAACCAAACTGTAGGACGAAAATAAACATCAAGAATCGATTAAATATTATATAACAGGCTTTCCACTTTCTCTCTCTCTACCCATAAAGGCATAACCCCCCCCCCAAATATGATTAAAATTATTACAAACAAAGAAGATTGCTGCAGCTCCCCAGGCCTGTCTGTGTGGAGTTTGTTTGTTCTCCCTGTGCATGCGTGGATCCTCTCCAGGCGCTCCAGCTTCCTCCTTCAGACCAAAAACATGCTGATAGGCTGTCGTATAAAATCTCACCACATTAGGTAGGGCCGGCTCTGATGATCACTATAACACTCGGGCTGAATTTTCATATATTTCTGAGGCACCCGTGTGGAGAAAGGCTGCTCTCATGAACCTGATATAAGGTCAAATGTGACCTCTTTAAGTTTAACTAGTTAAATATCCATGAGGGCAGATTATTCATCCACATTCATGTTTGGTATTCTACAATTATTTGGTCAAAGCAGTCTAATTATAAAAATGTGTCTCATAGTTTGCAAAGTAACGTCTCACTCATACCTTTAATGTCATATTTATTAGTACACACTGCTAATCTGTGCTTCTGTTTTATTAATTAGGTCGAATAATAAATGTACTTAAACACTGAACAATAACCCTGACATTTAAACACCTTTAACCATGAAAGTTCTCTCTTTAAATAACCGCTCTGATACATGAAAGCCTCCGTCACTGTCAGCACGTGAAACAACTTTGACACTTCTGTGCCGATATAAATAGCACCTTGATGCAGTCAGATTTTTTTGGGAGTGAGAGCTTGTGCATTTATGAAGACAAAATGTTCCAGGAACAGGATGGAATTATAGAAACGTACACTGTAAAAGGATTGCTGTAAATTTACAGTAACTCACTGGCAGTAATGTACATATGTATATAATGCAGTATGTAATACAGTAATGACACCTTGTATAAAAACACAGTAGTGTATACATATATATATATATATATGTTTATATGTATATAAACAAACATACATAAATATGATAAATATAAATAAAAATAAAAAATAAAATATATTATAAAATTAAAATATATACATCAGTGTATAAAAATAACATATAATATACATCATAATATACATGTAATAATATGTATTTTTCGAAAACCGTATCATTACTGCATTGAATTTTACAACTTTTAATGCATTTTAAGTTACATTGAATTTGCTGTATTTTAGTTTATATAACTATATCTTTAACTATTTTACTAGTCATTCATTGGAAATATGTATTTTTTTATTATTATTCAAACAAACATTTGTTTCACCAAAAAATGTGAAAATTTACTAAAAAAATCTTGCTTGCTATTGGTCCGTTTTTTTTTTTTACATGTATGTATACATAGAGAGAGATTTTTTAGGTATATATTTTATATTTTTGTTCTATTTTATTTTATTTATTCCATGCCAGAAGTGTTTTTATTCTATACTGAAGGTGAGATGTGCTCTCCTTAGATCCGTTGTATGCCAGTTGTACAATGACAATAAAAAGCTATTCTATTCCATTCAAAATAGAATTTTCTCTTAATCCAGTAATTTACTGTAAAGACATTTTACAGAAGATTTTATGGTAACATGCTGTTAAGTTTTCCCACAATCCATTGCCATCTACAGTAATTAACCGTATATAGCATAATATGCCAGACACTGTATGCTGTGTTTGCTGTATAAAGACATTTTACAGTATGATATTACAGTTAAATATGATTACGTTTACAAAAATCTGTTACAGTGTTATGATTATTCTGACTCACAAATTCAACTGAAGTTTACTGGAGGAAAATGGACATGCTGACTGAAAAGAAAGTCTCAGCTGGTCAAGAATCACTGAGTCACTGTTATTGATTTATGATCCATCTCCGCCCACAGAAGCTGCTTTCATGCTGATTTACTCTGTGGCTAAAAGAGTTTAACCCTTAATACAAATATATTTATTCACCTGATTTGTAGGTCAAATTCAAAAACAGCTGGAGACTTCCTGGTGCGACTGTTGATGGATCATATTTCCTCTCCTCGACCTCTTCCCTCCTTTCCTCTCATTGATTACTGACGGGAAGTTCAGGCCTTGTTACTCCTACAGGAAGATAAACTCACTCTATGTGGCTTAAATGTGCTGATTTTACAGTTAAATTCAGTTTGTGTTCATAAACAATCAATCAATCAAACTTTATTTATGTAGCACAGTTCATACAAATTCAATTGCAGTTAGAAGTGCTTTACATTTAGACAAAAAATGATTGACAAAAGATTTATATATATACACATACATACATAAATAATGATAATAAACATTTTCTTATAACCACCTACACTGTAAAAAAGTTGTAAATTTTACAGTAACTAACTGGTAACAAGGTGCCAGTAAGTTACTGTAAGTATCTTTACAGTAACATCATTCATTGTAATTTACATCAGAATTACTTTACTTTCAAAAACAGTACCATTTTTTATCCTACAACTTTTTAATGAATTTAAATTACAGTTAACTTGCTGTATTTAAGTTTATATTTTTGGATTATTTAATATTACTATATTTTTAATTATTTTACAGCTCATTGATAAGCAGTATATCATTTTGTAAAAAATAAATAAATAAATATAACCTACATCAATGTTTATCCAGTAAAATACATGTTGTCAAAAATTTATTTCACCCAGAAATGTAAAACATCTACTAAATGAAATCTTGCCTGCTGCTGGTCAATTTTCCTGTGCAAAATATATCTATATCTATATCTATATCTCTCTCTCTCTCTCTATATATATATATATATATATATATATGTACATATATGTATTTAATAATATACTCCTATACTAAATAAACCTCTTTTTTTCACGTTCACAAACTTCTGTCCAGTTTCTAACCTTCATTTTCTTGCCAAGTCTTTGAAAAACATGGACACTCCAGTCTGGTTTCTGGCCTCCACGGCTCAATTTGCTCCCTGCAGCTGATTCTAGACTCATCCTCCTGTCCTCCTGTCACTTCTGGTGTCCCCCAGGGCTCTGTCCTCGGCCCCCTTCGGTTTATTATCTACCTTCTTCCACTCGGCCACCTCCTCTGTAAATTAAACATCAGTTTCCATCGCTACGCCGATGACACCCAGCTCTACCTTTCCACCAAACTCCCCTCCCTCAGATCATCTACAAGAACTTAAATCCTGTTTTTTTCTGCAGCTTCCTCAAACTAAACAGACAAAACAGGTCCTTCTTGTCCATCTTTCCAAGCTCACATCAGTAACAGTCTGTGTACGTCCACCTACGCAGCTGCCTTCGTCCCGCCCTCACACCAAGACCACATTTTTTTTTGCAACAATCGAGTAAAACCTCAACCTTTCAACTTTTCACTCCTTTCTGCACCACCGTGCAGCCCTGATCCACCGTTCAGGTCCTCGGTGATTCAGAAAACATCGGTGACACTGGACGCCACAATCCAAGGCTGCCCATAAGGGTGGTTAAAGGGGCCAGCCTGAAACAGGGGCCCATTAAGGTTAAAAAGCGGTCTGTCCTAAATTCAAGCAGGTAAAACCAAACTTTACACTGTAAAAAAAAAAAAAAAAAAAACAGGAAATGTTCCGTAATATTTTACAGATTTTTCATGTTTTCCAATAAAACAATGATATGCTAGTAGTTTTATAAAATTTTTCAGTAGTTTTAGGTTCTATGTTTACAATTACAGTTAATTAAACATAATTATCTGATTTTTAATGACAATTTGTTGTATTTTTACATCTTAAAATGTAATTTTACGTACAATTTTCTGTTTGTTTTTACGGTTTACCACCATTTTCCTTAAGACAGTGCAATAACTGTAAATTAACAGATACTAGCAGTAATTTAAATATTCACCTTTAGAATTACATGTAATTACAAATCATATAATATTACGTTTTTATTGTGTTTTTTAAAGGTAATTTAACACATATCGATCATATTCAAATGTAATTTTACATAAAATGTGATGTAATTTTACAGATCTTTCTTGATAATGATACTGAAGACATGTATGTAAAACTACAGAAATCTGAAGTGTTTTCCACACTGTAAAAAAATGTAAAAATTGACTCTATTTTTACAGTTATTGTTTGTAGTTTTGTGATACGGTTATTTACTGTAATTTTACGGTATCCATCTGAAAACTTTGCTGCCAGTGCTTTCTCTGTTTTTGACAGGTTTTTTAAGACTATAAAATTACAGAGATTAAGCTGAAGGGTGTCTGATTTTTAATGTTTTTTCACATTATATGTATGTTATTTTACAGTATAATGGGCATTAATCAACTACAGTATACATTATTTCAATAGATTTTGACTGTTAAAATCTGCTCTGTATTTTTACAGTTATTTTCTGTAGTTTAGTGATACAGTTATTTACTGTAATTTTACAGAATTGTCTGGAAACTTTGCTGCCAGGGCTTTCACTGTATTTTTACAGTTTTATTTTACAGTGTATTTTGAACCCAAATACTAACGTTTCCTATGAAAGAAAGGAAAACACATTTATTTATGAGAACCTCAGTAAAATGTTTCCTGTTTCAGAAGCTAACCCTGCTCTCCTGAAATGTTTCCCGTATTATTTCTATAATATAATTATTTTGTGAGGTCAGTTTTACTGTCGGGCCCTCAATGTTGGACGGTGTTTAACCATCAAATAAAGATGGTTATTAAATAAAGAATTAAACAGGGGAAGCAGTTAGCCAGTCCAACAATAAGCTGCCTAAGGCCATGCCAAAGAGGTGGGTGCCAGTGTCTCGAATCCAGCGAATGGGTTTTAGGGCACCAGTGGGGTCTTTCAGGGGCCCTGCCGGCTCTTTGTGTGGCCCTGCCATAATCTAAATAAATACAGTTTTTGAAGGATTCAGCTTCATTCTTCTAAGAAACTATGAATTGGACATGATTTTCAAACCCTTGGTACCTATAATGTACGTAATTAAAAACACAGCTTGTATCATGTTTAAATAGGAAAGTACCAATATTCTCCAAAAGAACTTGATAAAAATGTAAACCAGATTTTTAGGATGTTTTTCCTTAAATGACACAGTGCAGCATTATTTATGTGTGTAACGGATGCAGATTCCTCTCTTCATACAGTTGCTGCAGGCTGAAAAGCTTCAGTGAAAATGGTTAATTATTTGCCGTCAGACATTCATAAATCAATCAGACATAATCCCCATGCAGCGAGACAAACAGCATGAATCTTTTAATGCTTTCAAGCCTTTTTCTTCCACTTCTCGTCTCCTTTTATTACCTGATCAACAGGTGAAGCGTCTCTCTCCCACTCGTCCTTTTATACGTTTCAAATAAGTGTCGGCTTTACTCCAGAAACATTCATAAGCTCATGTTAAGACCTCTGCCTGCAGCAGAATCCTCCTCAGCTCCATAAATACTGATGACGGGAGGATCTCACTGTCCTCGTCCTTTCCAGGGATTTCCCCGCTCGCCGTCGGCCCCGTGGACGCTCGTCTGGCGGAGCTGCAGCACTTCATGCAGAGGGAGACGGATGCGTTGGTGCTGGCCAAAGATGTGGTGAAGCAGCTGGAGGGAATCTCGTCCCTGGACCAGAAAGCGCTGACTGAGGTGGGCTTTAAATCGACTCTTATTGAAAAGACGTTCAGCCTGGACGGCGTGCTGACTCTAATGAGTACAGTCGAAACAAACGGATGCAGCCTGGAGGCAAAAATGAATAATACAGAGAGAAATGATTGATCCTTTTGGTTCAGAGGAGGAGCGTTCAGGGGTGATTTCATGATGACATTTGGTGCACAAATGGGCCGACAATAGATCTTTGATAGAGTTGATTGTCTTTACTGGAAGGTTGAGGGTTCAATTCCTGCTCCTGCAGTCACAAGCCTTGGTCACAACACTATCAGCAGGTTGTTGTCATTTTACAGTAACTCACTGGCAACAAGATGCCAGTGAGTTACTGTAAATGTCTTTACAGAAGCACTAGTCTATTTTAATTAACAGTATGATTACTGGATATTCAATAACACCATCCTCACTGAATTTTTATTTACAGTATCTTAGCAGTTTATTATTCTACACAGTTTTGATGCATTTGAAATTACAGTGAACTTGCTGTTATATAATTTATTTTACTACACCTATTTAAATGATCATTTATAGCAATATATAGTTTTGTAAAGACAGAAAAGGGGAAGTTGAATTTTTCTAACAGTCACCTAATCTTTATTTGTATGGTGCCAAAGCATAACAAATGTTATCTCAAACATTTTACAGTAGGTAACTGTAGATATTGCATTGAAGTTTACAGAAATCACTTTGCTTTCCCACAATAACTTACTGTATTGACCTTTTACAATAGGCAGCTGTAGATGTTACAGTAAAATACTTTTAGTTTTACAGAAATCAGTAGACCAAACTTTGAGTAACTGTATTTTATTCCTAAATGCATCAAACTTCTTCAGCCTGATTAGGCCATCGATATTTCGTGGGGGCTAAACATAATGCTGTTCCTTTTTGTTTTTTAAAGGTAGTAGATTTTTAAATCTCCTCCATCAATAAATGTAAAAATCCCTCATTTTAACAAAAGTGGTAAGATAGTACCAGGAGAGCTTACTCAACAGATTAATGTAACTTCTACAATTTATAAAGTCTTAAGGGGTAAGATAAATGATATCAAAATAAAATAAAAAATAATACAAAAAATGCTCAACCAAACAGTTGAACTGGGTGTTTATGGCCAACCACAGAACTGATGTCATTTCAATTAGAGTAAAAAAAATGTTATGTTAATGTCTCATCCATTTATCTACAGGACGTTTGTCACTCGTCCAGTCAGGCAGCGGACAAGGAAAGTGTTTATGAAGGACAGGGATCGCTCTGTCAATCAAATTCATTACAATCAGACGATGTGGTAGGCGGGCACTTCTACAAAGGAGTAAAGTCAAATTTGAGCCACTTCCCATCAGGAGTGAAGCATCTTCTCCATGTAGAGATGTTCTGAGCGATCTTTGCAGTCACTGTTTAAAGGCTTGTACTCGCTACTCGCCACCGTGATTCTCGCACCTCCCGCCTCGGTCACCTCCAGTCAGGATGTACAAAAAGAGGACCCAAGTGCAGAACAAAGACACTGAGGATAAAGATATTTAACAAAGAGCCAGGATAAAATAACAAAACTTACTTAAAACCTACAAGAAGAGCAAGAGGGGGATTTTCAGGGGAGGCAACAAGAAGCATGGAGGTAACACCAACCAACTAGTACTCAGATTTGGTCAACTAGAGTGCGAGTAGACTTTACTAGTGACGAACGCTACATCTCTAGTACAAACCACAGCGGAAGTAGGTCAACAAAACAAAGCCTCTGTTTAGGAGTAGAAGAAGATTATACGATAATAGTTGAAGATAACGTAACGTAAAAGGATAAAAACGAGTCACAACAAGCACACAAGACTGTTTAGAGTTACTGAAGAGTTTATCTGATGACTGTAGGCAGAGGCAGGCTAACACTACCCACTGACTCCCGGTGTTTGAGCTAAAGCTAACTAGCGGTGGATGAACTTTGTCTCCTCCTTGTTCCTGCACACACAGTCAAAGGGATGGAGTCTACCTGCTTGTCATGGACTCGAGAGTGAGGCAAGACACAACAAACAACAAAAATGTTGGAGTGTCCCTTTAAAGTTGAGCCACGTTTCCTCAGCCAAACACCAAAATCAAACAAACAAAATTGTCTTAGAGTTTTCTGTCTTTGTCCCTGTCAGGCTCAGTCCCGGGTGCAGGAGTCCTCCCAGAAGCTGGATCTTCTGCAGCTCTCTTTGGAGAAACGTTTGAAAGAAAAGAGCAAGGAGACTCTGCAGCTGCCTGCAGGGGGCGCCGACACCTCAAGTAGACCCCCCTCACCTCAAAGCTGCAGACCCTTTTGTCAGCTGACCAGCTCCCCGTCCATCTTCTCCATCAGGCCGGCCTCACTGACGGGTGCGTTTGATTTTATGGTTTAATCTGAGGATGGTAACTTTTGAGATGCAGATTATTTAGATTTTTAGACATTTATTAAAACTCTAAAATGTTTGAATATGAACAAAGCATGAGAGCTCTCAGCACCAAGCCACTACACCAACACCTGACCCTCTTGTTTATCTGATCTGTGCTCATAAAATCGACAAGTAATATCACAAACAGAGGAAGAGAGCGAAGACCTGAGCTGTACTATAAAAGCCAAAAAATTATCTCTATTTGCAAAGAACAATGTTGTCCTGGATACATTTTGTTTCAAACCCGTTGCAGATCCATGTTTTAAAGAAAGAAAAGAAATAAGTAACTCAAAAGTTAAGTAATTAGTCATTAAATTGTATTAAAATTGTCTATTTAAATACATCGAGTTTATGTCGATAAAGGGGTCAGAAGTCCGGAATAGAGGCCAAGATGATGAGTCTGCTGGTGCTGGAGGTCTAGGATGGGGAAAGGGAACCAGGGTGCAGGCATAATGAAGAGAAGAGCCCTGCCTAGTCCAATCTCGTAACATCGTAACATCTTCCTTTAAAAAAAGCACTTTTAGCCCCGTTTACCCAACAATTTTAGCAGGTTATGTTGAGCTTTTGTAGCTTTTGGGGTATTCATTTCACAACAGAAGTATTCAGGTTGTCTGAAAATACAAAGTTTTGAAAGCAGAACCTTCTCTGTCATCATGAAGAAATGCAGCTCTCCTGACTTTATGTGTAAATATGTGGACTGAAACAATGATGGTGGACTTCTGAGCCCCATCTTCTGTCGGAGAAGTCTGGCAAAGTGGTCTTCAAATCACAGCCGTACCTCCGACACTTTGGCAGAGAAAATGTCCGCAGATCCTCTGGACTGATGAGTCAAAATCTGAAATATTATCTGCACCAGAGGGCAGTTTGTCCTCTGAAGGTCTGCAGGCAACAGTGAAGCATGGAGGAGGTTCGTGCGGGTTTGGAATTTATGTTGGGACTAATGTTGGGAAGTATGCGCAGATGCTCATCCATCATGCACTACCTTTAGGTTGCGTCAGATTGGCCCCAGAGTCACTCTGCGACAGTCAGTGTCATTAAGGACCTTCAGAGTGAAGAGAAACTGCGAGTCCTGGAGGAGATGGTCACAACATCATGGAGTGAGTCCGAGATTAAGGACCCATTTACTTGACAACATTGTCACCAGATACAAAAAGGTTTTTCTTTGCGTTTTCAAAAGCAAAACTGAAAACTTGGAAGCACGCATGTCAGGCCAGGAGCTGACTATGTAAGTTTGTAGTGTCTTTGGCGAATGTAACGAATCTGTCTCTGCTGGTCGGAGTATTGACGCAGTAAATCCACATTTTGTTGGAGGAGTGATAACAAACCGAGCACAGTTAGCAGCACATGTGTTGCTTGATAATCAGCCATAGCTGTTGTTGTTGTGGTTGTTCTTTATCTGAAAGAGCACTGCACGTGCACCATGCGTCCCTGTTTTCCCTGACAACGCTGATCCATGTTTCCACGGAAACGACAACAAAAACATTTTCAAAACTTTTAACTCTGGACCCGGTTTCAAAGTTTGCAGATTCGGGCACTCTGGCCACCTTTCTCGTGTAAATGGGAGGTGCAAACATGACGAAAACTCTCCGTTTTCAGCTGTTTTTGTTGTTGTGTAAACGGGCCCTAAATAAGGAGATGGAAGGATCTGAGCCCGACCAGATCCAGACTAGATCTGAGGTTAGATCTTCAAGATGTTTGAAACAACCAGCCTGCAGAAGTCCTTCAAAAACTGTGAGAAATATCTGGTTTGAAGGCAAAGAGTCGTCACACCAAGATTCCTCTTCTGCTCACTCACTGTAATAAACATCAACACTCCTGTTTGTAAAAGCAGCATTTATATCATATATTAAGTTCATTTTTTGGGGGCATCAGCCTCTTATTTACATGTTTACCCACCTGAGTCGTAGTCTGCTTTCACAGGACGCAGCTCCACAGGCAGCTGAAGAGATTAAAATGACAGCATGTCTGCAAAGAGACGAGCGAGTGAAGAAGGAGTTTGATGTTCTCGGGGTAAAGACAGGATAAGCCTGCCCTCCTGAGAAAGTAGGCCACACTAATGCCTCATCTCAGTTTGAAGAAGTCAAGAATCCTCCTCATATTCAGTCTGAGTTTGTGGATGCTGCGAGGTACTGCTGGGAAGCCTCAAAAATTAGAAAATGTAATTTAAAGGGCAAAAGAAAACAAGCTTAAGTTTGATTTTTAGCCTTTCTAAACAGCGTCACGTGTGCCCAGAGTCTGAACCCGGCTCACAGCGCGCTGACCTCCAGCAGTCGATCGTCAGAACGTGTAATCTGTTGATTTGGACCGTTTGATTGGGAGCCAGTCTCTTTCTGCACCAGGCCAAGAAAAGGCCGAATTAACCAAAAAAAAGCCCCTTTGATGATGTAACGGGGAGACAAATCCTCGAGTTGCTTGGCTGGCAGCGAATAATGAGAGCGAGTCTCGGAGCGCTGCAGCCCTGGAGGTGATTTTCTGCCTCTTGGCTCAGAGCGCGGCTGTGAAATAAAGAAAGAGGAAGTGCAGCTGCAGACGGCTCTGATTAAAGGCTGCAGTCTGAAAGATTTATTAAAGCTGAAAAATGAAAGGTTTTATTTTTAAACGCTGCCCTGCTTTTGGTCAGCTGTCTTCAATGAGATTTATTACCAGGAATAGAAATGCCGGAGGACTGAGAGCTTTTTTTAAAACAGCATTTATGTTCAGCGTTATGACTTTAAGTTCATATTTTTATTTATTTTCCAGGCAAACTCGAAGTTCGGCTCATTGGATGTGAGGATTTATTAAAACCTTCGACAGTTTCTGATCAAGAAAACCATCTGAGTCCAAATAAAGATGTTTCATCATCTACTCAGAGGACAAATGGAGACTCAGGTCAGTGGAAATTTGATATTTTTACATTTTGACTTCATATTCATCAGGCTGTGAGAGGATTCTTAGGCCCATGAGTGCTTTAATACTTAAAGGGGCCACAGGAGGGCGCCAGCGTACCATGAGAACTCCTGGCCGTGTACTGTTTATTGTGACTACAATATAAGAAAAATAATTAGTCAACAAAATTAACACTGGTCCCAATTTGCTGATATTTCCAAACTCATTATCACTGATTTTGATGTTTTTCTACAAATAAAAGAGCCTCAACTTCACTAAAACTGACCTGTTCCCTTTATAGTTACAGTCGATTTGTGTCAGAAGCACAAGTGAAGAAAGAAAAACAACCGTTTGTTCTTTAATAAATGAAATTATTCTTTATAAAAATGGACATTAAGTGATGACGAGTCAAACCTGTTCAGCTCCCAAGAAAAACTTTATTAAATACAAGATGACGTTCAGTCTGCAAGATCGTCCTCAGGCAAACAAGGAATGTCTTTTTTTTTTGCCAAAATCACAACAAATGTACAGGATATTTATGGCCAGTTTTCCTGGTCAAATATTGGCTTGTAAAAAAAAAGAGTATCTCCCGATTTGCCAGTCAGATTTTTACGAAAAATATCTCCTGATATCAACATTGTTCCTATAATATCCTGCATCTCAAGGAAGGATTACAAACCACATGATCAAGAGAGATGGCACAAGGTTCTGCTTCAGGACAGACACACAGATGTGAAATTCTTTAGTTTGATGGTGGCAGCCCATCGATAAGGATTATACTGTAATCTTCTAAAGTAGTATTGAGTTGAAGAATACTCAGAACCACAAATTTGGACCAAAGACTTTGTTGGAAAACCTGAGGGAATAAATCTCGAGGAACATTCATCTCCCCCTGCTGGCCGTCAGACATACTGCAGGTTCAAGGGCTCACCTCTCATCTCCTCAGGCTGTCAGGCTCTCGCTGCTCTTCAGTAGTGTTTCACAGTTTGTTTGGGCCCTTTTGCTTCTTCTCCTCCTGCAGAGGTCAGCGCCGTCCTCAGGCTGGACACCAGAGCGGTCGCTTGGTCAGGCTGGGCCGCCGTCAGCAGGTCGAGCTGGGATCAGACCTTCTGCATCCAGCTGGAGCGGGTGAGGCCAGGACTGAATCTGATTCTGGTCAAATCATTTCGTTCGCTCAAGAAATGCGGGGCTTGGAAGTCAGAATCCAGAGATTAAATACGTCACAAATTATCAATACATTTTTCAACCTGCAGCTAAGATTTGGCCCGACATTCCTGTCCAGTTCTTGTAAAAATGAGTGTCTGACATTCACAGAAACATGGAAAAACCTGATTATTTAGTCTCCACATGATTAAAATGAACCAGTCAGTCAGTTAAATGTAGTTTTTGATCAGTTTTTATACAAAAAGAGTGCAGCAAAAAGTTATGTGCAGAAAAAACAAAAGAGCATACAAGACAAACATGAAGTAAATTAAAACAAACTCGTATTGAACAAAAAGCAGAACAAAAACATATTAAAGACTCCATTAAACTAAATTATTGGGGTGAAAAACTGAGGAAATGCCATCACGAGTTCATAAAACACTGGAGATGGTATTAAAAACATTAAAACTAGAAATAAAGCATTAGTTATGATAAAATAAAAATGATAACAATAATAGTAAATACATAAATAAGTGATTAAAGTCAAAGAGAAGAGGGGGATATAATTTTTAAACTGCATGTATAAAACAGTAAACAAAAAAAAGAAACATTAGTGGGATAATAAAATACTAAGAAATGTGACACTAAATGGTATAATTTCACAAAATAAATATTTTAAGATAAAAAAAATAATAGAATAAACACACCTAGGTCTTTCCTTTTAATTTTTGTAAAGCAGAATTCACTTTACTCCCTTTTTTTCTTTTCAAATGTTTAAGTTTAATTACTAAATATGTCTTTGTGTATATATGAACATGCATAGGTGTATGTGTGTTTATGTTGATATATAAATACTTTCTTTCTCTATCATTATTATTTTATTTTATTTATTTACCTAGATGTCTGCTTATATGGGATTGTGTTTTGTAAATGGAAATTGTATATAAAAAAGTGTTGCAGCTTAAATATGTGATTCAGTAAAACAGGATAAAAATTAAAATGGATAAATGACTAGCATCATCTAAAATAAAGAAAAAGTTATTCTAAAGTAAGCCTAAAAAGAGTTGTCTTGATTTTGCATTTAGAATAAATAAAGCGGTTAAAAAACTTCCTACCTCTTTTACCGACACTATTCTGTATCTACTTAAATTTAATTTAATACGTTACAGATTTTTTCTAATATATTTAATTTCCTGACCTTAATAATTGTGTCAAAAAAACTAAATTATTAAAGAAAAACTCGTCGGTGTTCAGTTTTTCTCACTGTTGTAGTTCTGCCTTTGACCAACAGGCGTCTCTCTTATACCAGCTAATATTTATTTTTATACTTTTCTTTCTTTAATATTTCGTCTCGTTGTATTTCTCTGATTCCTAAATCATGCTTTCTTCTGTCATGATGTTTTATTGGTCTTAGTCATTATCAGATTGTTGCTTTTCTAATAATTAATGCTGTCTGTGGAGATAATCGCCTTTATTCCCTTTGTGTTCTTTATTCTTCATTCTTGTTGACTCACTCATTAAATTTAGTTTTTACCTTTTTGTTTGAATTTATTATTTATTTTTCTTTGCCCTGAACTGTTAAAGCACTTTGTAAATGTCTGCTTCAAAAGGTGCTATATAAATGAAAATTATTATTATTATTATTCTTGTTGTTGTTGTTGTTGATATTATTCACCAGAGCAGGTACTATCATAGACAAACATGGTCGCTCCTTAGAAAACAAAAGAAGACCAAAAAAAGTGATGATAAATAAGCAAAGAACATTTCAAAATAAGCATTTAAAACATATCAATCAAGATGCCCATTGTACAAGTTTTTTGTGATTTGTTTTAAATTTTTTACTTAAATTATGTTTTTAAGGTTCTGTTATCTTCATCTTTTATCCCGCCTGAATTTTTTTTTTTCAGTAATGCTGGTAAAACCTTAACCTTTTCAGGCACATTCAGGTTAAAGACATCTTCTTTTTTTCAGGACAACCTGGACTTTCAGAACAGTTTTGCTGCAGTTTTGTCAGATTGATGTTGTATGACCAAAACAATAAAACATAAAAACATAAGAACAAATTAAACTCAACAGAACTTAATGAAACTTAATGAAAATTAATAACAAGCTTTTTCACGTCTGAATCCCTTAATCCTTGAAAATTTGGAGACAATAATCAAAGTATTCAGTAAAAATCATTTGTGCTTATTAATTATATCATGTTGGCATTTGGCTGCTCCTGATTGGACGCTACCAACAAGAAAACAAGAGAGGAAGAAGGAGATTGCAACTGACTGTCACTTTCTCTGATGTCAAAATGGATGTCTGATGATATGACTACTATTTTTTTATCAAGCAAATTTAATAAAAAACGAATAATTATGGGTTTATCACGCCGGATCCACAACCATAGTGTTTCCAGAAAAACACTGCAAGGTTGAAAATGTCCAGAGGTGAAGCCCTGACCTGATGTCCTGCATGTGTTCAATCAGCTGATCCATATTCAGATGAAACTTCCTCATTTCTCTGCCCACAGTCTCGGGAGCTGGAGGTCAGCGTCTTCTGGGGCGACCGGAGGACCATGTGTGCCGTCAGATTCCTGCGCCTGGAGGAGCTGATGGAGAACCAGAACCTGAGCCGGGACTTCAGGCTGGAACCACAGGGGGTCCTGCACGCAGAGGTACAAACATGACCTTCAGGTGACCTTCAGTGATGTGAGGTCACGATTATTTAACCCTGATCCCGAGGTGGAAGCTAGGGTGGCCTACAAGGGCAAAAACTCAGCTGTGATTATAACGATATGAGGAAGACGTGAAGTGAATCTAAAAAAACAAACAGGCGTAGATTCTTGACATTCACTGAGAGAAATATCAGTCATTTCACAGTAAATTACTGGCTAACAATCCACTGATTTCACAGAACAGTGTAATTCTTCACAGTAACAAAGTCATACATTTAAATAAGTGTTTTTTAGAGCAGCCCTGACACAAAAATTCTGTAAAATCACAGTTAAAGTATAATACTGTGATTTTAATAATCAGATTGTAAAACTACAGTAAAGTATTATAAATTCACAGTCAGTTGTGAATCCAGAGTAATTTGAAAGCATTTTACTGTAAATTACTTTAATTTAATAAAATTTCACTGTAATTTTACAGGGACCTACAAATAAACTTATTGTAAACTCACAGTAAATTGTTGTAAAATCACAGTGTTGTGCTTTCATATAACTGTGGATTCACCATAATGTACTTTGATGTTGCAACACTTAAATGTAATTTTACAGTTGCCTAGAAATAATATTATTGTAAAGTTACAGTAAAGTATTGTAAAATCACAGTACATTGTTGTAAATCCACAGTTATATGATAACATTTTACTAGAAATTGCTTTGATGTCACAGCCCTTTACTGCAATTTCACAGTGAAATGCTTTATATCATTGAGGATTAACAATAATTTACTGTGATTTTACAGTGACCAAGAAATAATCAGATTGTAAAGTTACAGTAAAGTGTGGCAAAATCACAGTATTTTACTGTTTAAAGCTTTCACATAACTGTGGATTTAAAAAATGTGCTCATAATATTACACATCTCTGTCATTTTACAGTGACCTAGAAACATTCTTATTGTAAGCTCAGTAATATGTTAGAAAGTGCTTTCATATAACTGAGGATTCACAATAATTTAATGTAATTTTACAACACTTAAATGCAACTTTACAGTTGCCTAGAGTCAGTAAAGTGTTGTAAAATCACATTAAGTTATTGTGAATCCTCAGTTATGAAGCATTTTACAGGAAATTGCTTTGATTTTACAATTTTACAGTGACATAGAAAATCATTGTAACATTGTGACAAAACATTCTGTCTTTTGAACGATGACCCCATCACTGTTCCATGTGTTTGTTCAAAAAACTAATAAATAAATATAAATATATATATATTCATATATGCATATCCTCCATTAAAAATCCAGGAGTTCATTTCCTTTAATAAAAGCCTGTTTTTAATTCCAGCTCCGATTCGTCGACACCGTTGTGGAGCGACAGCCGAAGCTGAGACGTCAGCGATGCATCTTCACTAAAGAGAGAGGTGACGCCATGGCGAGCGGCACGTTTGACCCGTTTCACGCCCTGTTTCACGCCCTGTTTCACATGTTGACCTGTTGACTCTCCATCTGCCCCCCCCCCACCCTCAGGTAAGAACTTCCTGCGAGCGGCTCAGATGAACATGAACTTCGCCACGTGGGGTCACCTGATGATGAACATCCTCCCTCGCTACAGCTCCTTCAGCACCTTCAGCTCGTCCCTCTCCCCGACCCGCGACGTGACGTCCAACAGCTCGCCACGGCCCCCCGAGCAGGAGCCCCAGACCACCACTGCCCTGCCAAGGTCTGGGATCACCTCACGGGGGCATGCCGTTAGTTTGCTCCATGTCTGCAGGCCGTGGCCCTCAAAGTGAGGCCTGTGGCTCCTTACCCACATGTCATTCCCCACTCTCTTCTAGTCTTCGAGGCTCTCTGCCATCATGGTGCATGAACACTTATTATTTCATTTTTTAAAAGTTCAATTATGTAGTTATTTTTTAACTTTTTGTATTCATTCATTTATGAATTTGTTTATTTAATTTATATTTATTATTATCTAATTTTCTTAATTCATTTATGTATTTTTTTTATTTATTAATTTTACTTTATTTATTCATTTACCTTCTATTTTAGTTTTATTTATTTATTTGGATTGTGTCATTGTTATTTATTCATTTATTTTTATTATATACATGTACACATACATACATACATATATATATGTTTTAACTTTAATTAGACTATTTATTTTTCTTTGTTATCTTATGTGGTATCTGGTTTTCAAGAGGATCCTCATGTCAATATGGTTGGTAATAAGGAATTTATTATGGAGGTTAAATCAATAAAAACCACGGACACAGAGGTCATTATAATAATATAATAATATTTAGTTATCAGTATTTATTTTAGTATAAGTTTAGGTCCAACCAGAGGGACCTCCTAGAAGCTGCTGATCTATAGTTCTGAAAACTTTGCAAACAGGAAAAAATCCTGGTCTGTCGATATTTAGGCTCCAAAATAAAGCATGAAGTTAACAATGCGCAGTCTCTGGTGATCAGACGAAGCAGTTTTTTAGTCTGAGGAGCCTCGGACTGAAGTTTTTGTAGCTGTGATGGTGGAAAAACTGTCGAGGATATCAGCGATGAAAGGATTAAGAAGAAGTTAAAATTGTTGAATCTTCCATTTTGTTCATCACTGCTCAAACGGTGATATTAGATCCTCTTACTAACATTAAAACTCTGCAAACAAACTCATTTTTTATTCGTAAAGAATCCAGTGTAAATGGAGGGGAGAGACTCTGGACTGTTGGAGCTGAAACTGAACTTCCTTCAATGTTTTTCTCTTTGTTTGTTTGTTTGTTTGTTTGTTTTCTTACATTCAGCGACACTCCGGTTATCCTCACAGACGGTCAGTCATCTCCCAGCAGCCCGGACCTGGAGAACAACATCCCGACTATCATCACCTCTGAGCACGAAACATCAGCCGTGCCTGCCTCACACCACAGTCTGGTAACTCTAGTCTTTAGATTATTATTATTATTATTATTATTCAATTATGTATTTTTTATAGTTTTTTTAATTTTTTATTTAATTTTTGTATTCATTCATTTATTTTTTATTATCCTTTATTTGATTAGATTTTTTATTAACTTTCTATTTTTTATTTATTTTATTTTTATTATTTCATTTGGATTTGTTCATTCAGTTATTAATTTTCTTTTATTTCATTTTTATTCATTTTGTATATATTTTTATGATTTTAAATTTTTATTTATTTCTTTATTTTAGTAACTCATTTTAACCTTTTTTTCCTATTTTTATTTCATTTTTGTTTATCAATTTTTTTTTGTTATTCTGAGAGGGATGCAGAAAGATAGAGGTGGGCAAAGACAAAAGGGCTAAAATGAGAATTCATGTCAGTGATAAATTTATGGACGCCCAGACCATAAATCTTTCCTCATCATTATGTCCTCATAAACTTATTCAGTTAGTCCCTTGAGATGTGGCATGTGGTTTTCCAGAGGGTCCTCATGTGTATGGTAGTAAAGATATTTATTATGGAGGTATAATCAATAATACCATGAGTAGAGAGGTAATTTTAATATTATTTATTTATCATTATTTATTTTAGTATAAGTTTAGAAAATTACCAGAATCATACTGATTTGAAGCTTTCACCCTTTATTATTTTGAACATGTCTTAATTTTTTTAAGGGCTAACATTTGACAAAGTAAGTCAGAGTAAAAATATATTAATCATTTCATAGTTCAGGTTGTGCTAAAAAAACCAATTACAATCAGCAAAAAATCAAAATAAAAGATCCTTTTGTCTTTTAATGGTTAAATATTTATATATGTATTTCTTTATTTTCAGTCATCCATAAACAGCACAGAAGGAAGTGAGGATCAGCCTGTTTCTGCTCTGAAGTAATCACACATTAATTTCTGCTCATTTATACTTAAATCTTAATAATCGATCATCCACATCACTCTCATACTGACCTGTTTCTCTCAGGATGCAGGTGGATGATTACAGGTACATCTCTGTCCTGGGCCGAGGACACTTTGGGAAGGTAAAACTTTAAAACATTTTAATTAAACTTTAAAAACGCCTCTGTCTCATGTTTTTCCTCAGCCCGTTTCTCCTGATTTTATCCGCTCAGGTTCTGCTGGCCGAGTTTAAGAAGACGGGGAGACTCTACGCCATTAAAGCCCTGAAGAAGAAAGACATTGTGACCAGGGACGAGGTGGACAGGTGTGTCCCAGCGTCTAAACCAAAAATATACCTGCAGTAGGCTTCAGCCAGGTCTGACCAAAGACACCAGGAATCAGGATCAGGATCAGGACCAGAATCAGGACCACAATCAGGTTCAAGATCAGAATCAGAACCAGAATCAAAGTCAGAATCAATGGCTTTATTAACTCTGAAGGAAAAACAGCAAATATGAATTAGAAAACTGAAGAGTGGACAAATAACAACAGATTTAAATCTCTGAATCATCCGAATGCTCGTAGTGAATTCATTCAAATAAAAATGTGAAGTGGTCCGTAGATTTTGAGCATCAGAATTATTTTAGTCTCAGCTAAACAGAACGTTCAGATGTTTTTGACCCTCGATGTTGATCAGAGGTTGTTTTCCCGCAGCCTCATGAGCGAGAAGAGGATCTTCGAGATGATCAACGCCTCCAGACATCCGTTCCTGGTCAACCTTCACGGCTGCTTTCAGACCAGCGACCACGTCTGCTTCGTCATGGAGTATTTACCTGGAGGAGACCTCATGATCCACATCCATAACGACGTCTTCTCCGAGGCTCAGACCAGGTATAAGAACTCCATTATCGATACTGATTATCACAGGGTGAAGGGGTGGAGCCTGTCCCTCTAAACCAATCACAGGGCCACATAGAGAGACAGACACCATTCATGCTCACACTCATACCTGAGGGCAAGTGTGCCTTAAAATTAGTCCAGGTGTGCCTCTAAATTTGTCCAGTCTAGTTATCAATTAACATAACAAGCATGTTTTTGGTCAGAGGGAGGAAGCCGGAGTGCCAGGACAGAACCCATGTATGCACGGGGAGAAAAAGCGATTTCCACACAGAAAGACCCTGGTCGGCATAGGGAGTTGAACCAGCAACCTTCTTGCTTTGAGGCACAGGCACTACATGCTGCACCACTGTGCCAGCAGTTCTTCTGATTGATTGATCGTTTTCTTCAGAAACAAACAGAACATTTTATGATGATACTGGAGTGAAATGCAGGGAAAAGTTGTTTATGTTTAAATTCTAGAATAGTAGTTTGTTTCTTAGGTAAGCTTTAGGTCAGAGTGAATTTTTGTTTTTTTAAATGTGGTATATAAATAAGGGAATTGGAGGGGATTGATTAATATTACAGTTTATTTTTGTGGTCATTTTCAGGTTTTATTCAGCGTGTGTCGTGCTCGGCTTGGAGTTTCTACATCTGAATAAAATCATCTATCGGTGAGTTTTTCTCTCTTAGTGAGGTGGCTGTATGGTTAATTAAACTCCAGACATTAACTACAAACTGTCCTTTTTAAACAGAGACCTGAAGCTGGACAACCTGCTGATGGACGCAGACGGATTTGTGAAAATCACAGACTTTGGACTGTGTAAAGAAGGTACATTCATTTTACCAAAAGAGGACAAAAAAAACTCCTCAAACTAAAAAACCCTATATCGATTATTAGGGGGCCTGGAGCCATACCAGTTAACATAGAGGCAAAACTTGATTTACTTAATTTTTGTGTCTCTTACTGCCTTGTCGGGCTGTTGGGTCAGACTGTGAAGGTCACCTTGGGCGTGACGTTATTAACACAAAATGTTTTCCACTTTAAATTTTTATTTTGGGAGCTGCAGAAAATTGAAAATAAAAAAATTTTGTCTTAAATTGTGTTTTCAAATCCTGAGATCATCCTCACTGGATCTCCCCTGAGTCTCTGGTCATGTTGGTTTTATTCTTTGGTTAGGGATGGGTCACGGTGATCGGACCTCCACGTTCTGCGGCACTCCAGAGTTTTTGGCCCCGGAGGTCCTCACAGACGATAACTACACCAGGGCGGTGGACTGGTGGGGGATGGGCGTCCTCATCTACGAGATGCTGGTTGGAGAGGTTGGAACATCATCATCCTCAAACTGTTTTGTATTTTAATCTGAGATCGCTTTATCGCCAGTTTCTCTCTGTGATGTGTTTCAGTCTCCGTTCCCCGGTGAGGATGAGGAGGAGGTCTTCGACAGCATCGTCAACGACGACGTCCAGTATCCAGCGTCTCTTCCTCCTGACGTCGTCTCCATCGTCCAGAAGGTGAGAGCTTTAAACTCTCAAAGTCTCAAACGTAAAGGTCCTCGACTGGTTTTATACCAGAGTCATTTTAGATCAGGGGCTGTTTGGTCGAGTTTGGTACAATGAAAAAAGGGCTTTAAAGTTAAAGCTTTAGTGCAGATGAAGACTAACTGAGCCAATGTTGAACATTTAAATTAAACCATAGGCTTTTTTTTTTGGAAGAGCGTTGAACCCTGAGAGAAGGAGGTAAAGATTTTTGACTCTGATTCTCCTCTGTGTCAAAATCTCTGACGCTGTGAAATAATTTCAGATCTTCAGTTGAATTTAGAGATCTGTTTGACATCTTACTGCAATATCGACAAAAAATCATTTAATGTCAGTGGTTTTATTTTAAATCAAACTCATTTCAGGCTTGTATTTTTAATATAATGGCTTAAAAAACATTTTAAATCTTCTAAAATAATCATTGTTTTTAAAGCATCTCTTGGTCTGTTGGAATCCTGACTTAGTCTCAGAATTCAGACTTTAGTCTCAGAATCCTGACATGTTATAAATGTGAACAGCTCTTTATTATGAAGGTCAGTGTTCAGGAAACATTAAAGTAATATGCAGGTCAGAATAATTCTCTTAAATATAAAAAGTTACTGATGCTGTTTGTTTCTGTTGCTCCAGCTGCTGAAGAAGAATCCTGACTTAAGTTTCAGAATCCTGACTTTAGTCTCAGGATCCTGACTTTAGTCTCAGAATCCTGACTGAAGTCTCAGAATCCTGACTTAAGTTTCAGAATCCTGACTTTAGTCTCAGAATCCTGACTTTAGTCTCAGGATCCTGACTTTAGTCTCAGAATCCTGACTTAAGTCTCAAAACCCTGACATGTTGTTATAAATGTGAACAGCTCTTTATTATGAAGGGCAGTGTTCAGTAAACCCTGTGGAGGCCAGTATGATTCTCTGAAATATTAAAAGTTGTTGATGCTGTTTTTTTTGTTGCTCCAGCTGCTGAAGAAGAATCCCCTGAAGCGTCTCGGGGCCGGAGAGAGGGACGCCAACGAGGTCAAAGGGGACAAATACTTCGAGGTGGACATCAGAAACGTTCCTCTAGTTATCTCCAGAATGTTGTTCACTATAAACTAGATCTTCCTCATGATGGTTTTATTCCTCTGCACGGTCCATATCACCAGAGAGTGACAGTACAGGGGCAGGCCACCTGACCTCTGACCTTATATCACCAAATTTAATCATCAAGACAGAGAGCACGTTTGGGCAAATTTGACAGAAATCCCTCAAAGAAATCATCACATATGAAGTTCACAAGCAGGAGACGATCATGAGGCCTGGGGACATTTGTCCTCCTTATCTGTCCAGTTTGACCTTGAGTCAAAGTGGACAGTCAGCCAGAATTTAGAGTAAATCTTGGATGTTTTCAGGATTTTAATTCTGACTCAGTCTCAGAATCCTGACTTTAGTTTTAGAATCCTGACTTTATTCTCAGAGTCCTGACACAGAATCCTGACTTTAGTTTTAGAATCCTGACTTTAGTCTCGGAATCCTGACTTTAGTTTTAGAATCCTGACTTTATTCTCAGAGTCCTGACACAGAATCCTGACTTTATTCTCAGAGTCCTGACACAGAATCCTGACTTTAGTTTTAGAATCCTGACTTTAGTCTCGGAATCCTGACTTTATTCTTAGAAGCCCGACTTAATCTCAGAATTCTGACTTTAGTTAACTTTGATTTAGCCTTGGATTAGTGCTGCCTACATCAGCTTCACCATCACTAACATGACCCTTGTTTTCCTCTCAGACCATCGACTGGGACGCCCTCCTGGCGAAGAAGGTCAAACCGCCGTTCCTGCCGTCAATCAAAGCGTCGATGGACGTCAGTAACTTTGACAGCGACTTCACTCGCCTCCAGCCCGTCCTGTCACCGCCGTCCAAACCCTTCGTCCTCTCTGCAGAGCAGCAGGAAGCCTTCGCTGACTTTGACTTCTGCGCCCTGCACGGGTAAAGAGGGGACGCCGAGGGAAAAACAAACCAACAAATGTTTTAGTTTTGTAGCTGAAACTTATCGAGGTAATCGAGGTGAACCTGAATAACTGACATTTAATCCACCGCCTTACATTCTTAGTATTTTTAATTTATTCCAGAGCTGCTTTAGTTAATTAATCAATCCTCTGTTAGCATTGATTAATCTCCAAATCTTCTTCATCACGTCAAACACCTGCCCAAAGAGGTGACCTTGAATGTCATTTATGTTACAGTAGGGCTGTCTCAACACCATGGTTTAAAGTTTTTAGGATTCTTGCAAAATAGATCAAATATCATTGATTACTTTAGAAAACAGCAACAAAAGAGAACTCTTGGTCAAAGTTGAAAGAAAATCCATTGACACCCCCCCCCCCCCCCCCCCCCCCCCCCCCCCCCCATCAGGTTTTTGGGATGCTTTTTTGTTGCCGTGGAAACACCCTGGGATCAGAATCATCTGATTTTACAAGAATCATTTAAGGGTTAAATATATGGTGTTGTGACAAAATAATGTTTAAACAAATTATCATTAAATTGGTTTCATGTCCATTGAGAACTAAATAAATTTTCTAATCTATATAGGAGGATTAGGGCTACTGAAAAAACTGGTTTTAACTCAAAAAGAAAGTCGAAATTACAAGATTAAAGTCAGGATTCTGAAATAAGTCAGAATTCTGTGATTAAATTCTAGATACTAAAACTAAAGACATGTTTTTGGGACTAAAGTCATTTTTCTGTTAGTCAAAATTCTGAGAATATAGTCAGAATTTTGAAACTCAGGTTTGGATTCTGAAAGTAGAGTTGGAATTTTGAGACTAAGGTCAGGATTTTGAGATGAATGTCATAACTCTGATATTTAAGTCATAATTCTTAGACTAAAGTCAGGATTGTGAAACAAAAATTTGGATTCTGAAACTCAAGTCAGAATTTTGAGACTGAAGTTAGGATTTTGAGAATAAAGTCATAATTCTGAGAATAAATCTTAATTCTGAGACTCAACTCAGGATTCTGAATCTCAAGATTTGATTCTAAAACTTAAATTAGAATTTTGAGACTAAAGTTAGTATGTTGGATTACAGTCAGAATCCAAAAACTGAAATCTAGATTCTGAAACTAAAGTTGGAAATTTGAGATTAATTTTGGGATTCTGGGATTAAAGTCATGATTTGAATATTAAGTCAGAATTCAGAGACTATAGTTGGTCTTCTGAAACTGAAGTTGTGATTTTGAGTCTAAGGTCAAGATTTTGAGCTTAAAATCAGGACTCTGATTTCCAAACAGGCAGAAGTCAGACTTTAGTTTCAGATTCCTGACTTCAATCTCAAAATCCCAACTTAAATCTCATAGTCCTGACTTTTTCTCAGCCTTTAAAAATATTCAGTCTCTGAAAATATTCCTCATTGTCCTTGATCGCTCCACGCTGCTCAGTTTGTACCCTTATATCTTGTTTTCCACCATGATCCTCTGAACCCAATCCAAGTCCAGGTTTGGTGCAGCTGGATCATTTTCCTGGATTTCTGATCAGACCCCATGGCTGATTTTTCTGACTGTTCTCACCAAGTAAACCCTCAGAGTGACTGATTATAGAATATTTTAAACACAGATAATAGATTGTAACCCTTTATATACTCTGCACCTGTCCATTAATCCTATAATTAACTTAATTATTATTAACGAGGTTGACGTACAGACGTTAAAGATTGAGCCAGCTTGCTTGGTGGCCTTTGCTTATTAATATTAACGATCATATTAATCAGATATTTATCCCTCTGAGGTACCACAAGCTGCCCTTTCTATGCATCACTGTGACAGGCTTCGCTCACTGCCTCGACCGAACAGAACCAGAACACTTACATGTCAACCTTTTCTAGACCAAACATGTTCAGAAATGTCCTCCGTCCCCGTCTAGCTTCAGATCATCCACATCCGTCTGTGACCTCTGACCTGCTGTCTTCTGATACAGCGGTGGTAGTGCATGGCACTGTGGTGAACTTGTGCACTAAGTATCCTGTTCATGCTTTAGAGTTTTAAAGAAGCCATAGAGAAGATATTATAGCCATAGTGTAGAGGAAAATATCCGTCCTGTCTATTTAAAAAATCATATCCTCATAAAGGAGAAGAAGAAGCTTTACGTGGACGTCCTGATCCTGACAAAGACCAACGAAAACACTCCTCAGAGTCTCAAAGCATGGACAGGACATTTCATCAACATTCAGCCGAGGACCTTAAAGAGGAACTTAACATTTTGACTGTTTGTGGAGACTGAGAACCAACGTCCAGTATGAAGAAATGATTCATATTTTAAACTTTTTAGACTTTTCAAAGCCTTAAAAATAAGGCTGTTCTTACAAGAGGGCCTCCATGTTCAGCTTCAACTAGAAAGCACTCGGAGCAAAACCTCCGCCAAGCTAGCTCACACACTGATGTTTCATCTATAAGCAATAGTTCTATGATAAAGTTTCCATCATAATATGATTCATGACCCTGAAAACCCACACCTAGCACTCAGAATCATGTTGATATCATTATTAGTTAGACAGTTGAGCAAAAACGATTGTTCAGTAATGGCTATGAATATCTGTATCACCACCAACATCTAATCATTTTAAGTTGGACCTTTACCAACATCTCCTGAAAATTTCAGTAAAATCCATCCAGTAGTTTTTGTGTAACCTTGCTAACAAACAAACAAACATACACCGACAATAACATGACCTCCTTGGCGGAGGTGATTAATCAGACGGATCTAATGTCTGTATTCAGATTCATCTCTCCAAGCTCCAATCTACAACAGTCGTGCTCATGTTTCCACTGCCAATCGCACTCTTACTTGGTAGACTACAGTGCAGGGGTGTCCAAAATATGGCCCTTGGGCCAACTGTTAACCACCTATCTGATGTATAAAGACAAATGGATCATAGCAGCAAAACTCAAATCACATCTGTCTTCCCTTTCTGCTCCGAGGTACAATATGAGCCAATGTTTCTATGCATCAGGGTCTCTCTGCTTTAAAGCTGTATGTAGGTCTTAAAAGCATGTTGTTGTCAACAAGTTGAAGCACCAACACCAACAGGCCCCCTGAAATCTTACTGGCCACGAAAAGTCCTGAACTTTAAAACACTTCAGTTAGGGTATAACATGGTCGGGCATCCAGGTACGTTCCTGTATGTGGCCAAAGACAAACTGGAAATGCTCTCAGAGAGCACAGACCTCCGCCAAGCAGCTCAGTAATCTGGATCACCAGAACCAGAACCGAGCCAGGATCCAGACCAAACTCAGCACATACATGGAGGCTGTTGTCCTGTATGAACACAAGTTTTGGGAACATCACTTAATATTTTGATTTTAAATGAATTATTGAATGTCGTAGTGATGCCAATCTGGATCAGATCCAGATGAAATTCACCTTAACGAAGGAGACATGGACCCCATATTATCCTGTGAAGTTGGAAGTGAATCTGTTAAAAAATGGCAGAGTTATGATTTTTTGAATTCCGCCCAATGTTAACTTACAGAATTTTTGCATCCAGTCAAATATACGTACCACCACAAATAGTCAATGGCTTCTTCCTTGGACCAAACCACACCTCTGGTAAAACTTTCATGTAAATCCATCCTGTAGTTTTTCCATAATCTTGCTAACAAACAAACAAACATGAGCCAGCAAAAACATAACCTTCATTGCAGAGATAAAAACAGTTTGGACACTCCTGCGTGTTTAGCTCCTCCCTTTAAGGTCAGATAGGTCAACTTTGTGCCCAAACAAAGGGAGGTCCAATCAGTAGGAAGGTGCATATTGGCTTTTTTAGGATCTATCCAAACGATTGCGCCCCTTGACCAAAATGGACCTGCCTGCTGGACTAAAGGAGGAGTGTTAAGTTCCTCTTTAAACAGATCATGAATGAAGACGTCCTCGTCCAGAGGTTGACCCTTGGCCCGTCTGATCAGGATGTGGGCTCACTCGTAAGGATGTAGCAGGAGAGCAGAGCTGTGTTGATTTAGCAACTGTAGCACTTTAAGTTCATGCTGCTGAATATGACATCCATGTTCTTTCTGTGTCCATGTGTATTTCTGTATTCATGTATGTAAGCATCCTGGCTGTGTACAGACAGACGTCCAATAGGACAAACAGCATATCATCTGTGTTTTAATGTACTCTTGTTGTCAATAAATACAAACAAATAAAAATGTAAAGTAAAAAATCTGTTACAGTTTTGCTTCTGTGGAAATGATCTCACATTAAATCAGAATTATTCTACAGTAAAAATCATCAGCTCAGATTAATAACAGGCATGTTATCAACATTCATAAAGGCAGTTAGTGTTTAAGAAAACATGGTGACCAGCCCTGAGAGGAGGAACAGGAAGTTTTCTGAATATTTCAGCTGACGGGCTGATGCTCAACATTCGTCACCGCTCGTTAAGTTCGATCCAAGAGGCTGTAGGACTGGTTAAACTTTTTTCTTTTTGTCTTACCTCACTCCCGAGTCCATGACAAGCACATAGACTCTATTCTTTAGACTGCCCTGCAGTAACAACATGGGTAGTGTTGCATCTGCCTACAGTCATCAAATACTCTTCAGCAGCTCTAAACGGTCCTGTGTGCTTGTTGTGACCTGTTTTTTAGCCCTTTATGTTACGTTATCTTCATATTATCGTCTTCTACTCCTAAACAGAGGCTTTGTTTTGTTGACCTACTTCTGCAGTGGTTTTCGGGAGAGATGTGAGGTTCGTGAACGAGTCGGGTCTTTTGAACTTTAGGTGAACAACGAGAACTGATTCACAGTTGTGAGTGAGCCGTTGGTTTCTTAAATTTGAAGGCAATTTGCATTTAATAACGGCTCGCAAACAAACAGCTCACTAAAAACTGCAGTTCTCATCTTTCACTTAAAGAGCTGTTCAAAAGACTCGACTCGTTTGCGAACATCACATCTCCAGCTGAAACCAACGTGGAAGTAGGTCAACAAAGTAGAAGAAGATAATACGATGATGATAAAAGATAACATACCTTTTATTGGATAATACCTTTTATTGGTCTTCTTGGTGTACTATCAGGATTCTTCCTTGGTTTACTCATCGCTGGCATTGCAAGGGAAGCTGGGAAATGGAGTCACATAGGCTTAAAAAACGCTAACGTCAGTTTGCATGTAAATCCATCCAGAAGTTTTTGCGTAATCTTGCTAATAAACAAACAGATGGACAAGCACACACCGGCGGTGGAGGTAATTAACAGATCAGGTGGATGTTGCTTTGTAGGCATACTTATCTGTGAACTGCCTTATTATTATAATTAGATTCTTTTTTCTTCTTTCTCCTCCCTCCTGTATTACTGTTTGTTTATTATTTCCTATCGAACGTTTATTTTAGGTTTCCTTTTCTCTAACTCCTCATTTTTGTTTTTATGTAGTTTTTTGCACCCTGTTCTTGTAAGGAAAAAAAACAATAAAAATACATTGAGGAAAAAGAAAAGCTACCATCATTTGGAGGAATTTTGCTGATAGTTTAAACATTTTTTCGATCTGATTTAACCTGAAATTCCCCAAAAGAAAGAGGATATCAGTCCCTTGGCTTGGTAGATGAAGACTGAGTCATGGTCATTTGGCTTTGGTTTGACTCTCCGTCCTGAAGCTGCCTGGTCCAAGTCCTTCTCGTCCCTCTTAGGCTGTCCCGTCTCAGTTAGGCATCCCAAAGAAAGATCTGTCCTCTGTTTGCATCTCACACAGGACTCTGGTTTTTGTTTCTCTGGTACATTCTCTCCCACATCACCGTCCTGCAGATGCAGAAGAAGTCCCACAGGTTACAGAAGACGCCGCGGTCGAACGGGTTCTCCTCGTCGCCGCAGTTCTTCAGGTACGAGATCCTGTGCCGGGACATGAACTCCCAGGTGGTGCAGTTGATGGAGACCAGGTAAAGGTGACAGCCAAGCAGCAGCACCACCACCACGGAGAAGACGCTGACCACGCCCAGCGCCGCCAGCAGGAACCCGTTCACTCTGAACCATGGCTCCCATGATGCACCGGGGGAGATCCCAGACCTGGAGGGTACAAATCAGTGTTAGACCTCATCTTCATAGACTTAATGCTTCATTCTCTACGTTAAAACTGGAGAAGAAGTGCAACAAAAATGAGTTCTGATGTCAAAAAAAGTGCATCAGGCAGCTGTTCCCAATGAAAAAGTGTTGTTACTGTTGTCTCCTGGTCTGATGAGTCTGGATCTCTGCTCCACATTCAGATGTAGGCTCAGAGTTTGGTGTGAACATCATAAAGCATGGATCCATCCTGCCTTGGATCAGCGGTTCAGGCTGCACTTTGGACCCCTTAGTCCCACCTGAGCATGGTTCAAACCCCACAGACACTGCATGTAGGGTGGGACGATATCTCGATCGACTTATTTAACATATTTGACGTGGCCATGTTTGAAGATAAATACTGAAAAGTTATTCTGTGATCGTAACAGCAGGCCCTGCACTTTTCTGCTCTGGTTCATGTTGAAGAATTTTTTTGCTTTTCTGATCAGAATTAATAATGATCCGTGAAACAGTGCAGCTTCTACATCAACGTGGAAAAGCCTGCCTACGTCCAAACTAAAACATGTTTCTTTTACAACAGCAAGGACCTTAACTCTAAGCCGAAAAGTCACTTTAGGACAGTGTTAATCTTGACATCACTTTTTAATTTAGTTTTAGTTTTAGTCTTTTGCCTAAAATATCTTTTAGTTTTAATCATAATTTAATCATCTAAATTGTTTTAATTTTAGTTTAGTTTTAGTTGATGAAATTTCACAACATTTTAGTCGATGAAATCTGCTGTAAATTCAGTCGACTAAAATATGAAGTGTAAAGGGTAAGACATTTTTGATGTTTCCTTGAATTTCTGAAGTCATGTTTTACACTTGGATAAAATCAAACATCTAATAACCCTTTACTGAATGCTAGTAAAGTCTGAATGTATAAATGAACAGAAACAAATTGAACTTTTGTGTGAAATGCAGTCACATTTATTTAGGCTACCTGGCAGAGCATCTCAGTTACAATACCAGAACTGACAACAAACAGTGAACCTGCTCTACATGAATATATCAATTCATAAAGAGAGGAGCTCTGATTGGATCGCTCCACAACTTATCCCACCACCACCAAGCTAAGGCAGCTGTGATTGGATGTCCCTCTTAACTCATCCAACCTTTCCACACAACCAAAGTAGCTGTGATTGGATATATTCCTAACTTGTCTCTACTTTCTACATGACCAAATTAGGTCTGATTGGATTAAGTCTCTGTCAGACATTTTAGTCTAGTTTTTAATTGTTGATGAAAATGTCAGTTAATTTAGTTTGAGTTTTTGTCCATGTGCACTTGTTTTTATGAGTTACTGTCTAGTTTTCATCAGGGGAAAAAGGTTGGTGACGAAAAAAATGAGTCAACAAATTAATTGGCATATTGCCTATTGGAAGGCAATATTTTAATAAATGAAGACTTTTTTTATGTCCTTTGTGAGAGGGGGAAACAATTTATCAAAATTAGAATATAAGCCTTATGTGAAAAGGTCATGTGTTTTTTTTTTTATTTTAAGCCATATATGAGTTCACTGTACTCCAGTGGCCTCCACAGTCATCAGATCTCAGTCCAATAGAGCACCTTTGGGATGTGGTGGAGCAGGAGATTCTCTGTGTGATGCTGTCATGGAGACATGGACCAACATCTCTGAGGGATGTTTCAGCTCCTGGTTGATTTAAGGAGGTCCAACCTGGTGCTAGAAAGGTGCACCTAATAAAGTGGCCACTGATTTGTTTGTTATTACACCAGGGAATGCGTGGGGTCAGATGAGGTCTTTTTTTCATATATTTGCCTCATTAACCTAACTTTTTCTTCATGTTTCCATCATTTTACGAGCTGTATTTTGATGCTGTGGCCTTAAAAACTGATCTCTGAGTCTAAGTGCTTCGCTTTGTTTGAGTCCTTTAACTTAAATCCTGCAGGATTCATCGATCCGGATGCTCAAACAGCTCTTGTGTAACATATTAAAGCTCCTGTTTACCAAATATAAACACAGAGGAGTACATCAGTCACTCCAAATCTCTAAAGTTTCCTCATTTTGTCCTGAAAAATTTAGATAACGTCAGACTCTCACTGACTCGTGTTTAGGAGGGAAACAGCTCGACCAGATAAACACGATTCTTTATCTGAACGACCACAGGCGGGGGCGTGGTGGCGTCCTGCCCCAGAGTGAAGGATCATGGGAGTGTGCTGAGTTTATCATACGTACAGAGCGATGTGAAGGGCCCACAGCAGGGCGAGCAGCTGCACCAGCAGGTAGACGATGAACCAGCGGTGGTTCCTCTCTCCAACGCAGTTCTCCATCCACGGGCAGTGGTGGTCAAAGCGCCGCACGCAGCGTTTGCATGTCTGACAGTGCTTCGCTCTCATTGGCTGCTGCTCCAAAAAGAAAAATCAATCAATCAGTCAATCTTTATTTCAGACTCGAATCAGTCCATATAACATATACAAGGGACGGACAGCAGCAGAAAGAGGGAAGAAAAGAAGAAGAACAAAAAAAGGAAGAGTTCAAAGTTTTAATTTCTTCTTTTACATCATTAATGTCTTTAAAATCTACAGAAAGACAAACTTAAACTTGGACCAGACTGTGATGCTAAGCCTGGTCTTCAGGATTTGACTAATATTTCTGCAGGTAAATTCACAAACTCCAATTCTAATGAAGTTGGGATGTTGTGTAAAAAGTAAATAAAAGCAGAAAACAATGATTTTTTTAAGTCCTGTGTGACCTTTGTTCAATAAAATGTAAGACAAAGACAAGATATTTTATGATCAAATTGATAAACTTCGTTGTTTTATTGCAAATATTAACTCATTCTGAATTTGAAGCCTGCAACATGTTCCAAAAAAGATGGGACGGGGGCAACAAAAGCCTGGGAAAACTGAGGATTGCTCAAAAACATAAGGTAGGATAAGATAAGAGACATTCTGGTGATGCTGCAGTATAGGGGTAAGTCACAAGGCTAAAGTAGCATGCATTAAAGGTCAATAAAATAAAAAAATACATAATATAATAGTTGTAGATTAATAAACTTTACAAATAGCATTAAACACAATAGAATAAGTAGAGGTATTTACAATAATTGAAATAAAAATAAATGGACTGAAGTGTCATTCAGGACAACACCTGTTTAACATCCCACAGGTGAACAGGTTAATCTGAAACAGGTGAGGCACATTATGAAGCACAAAATACGGCAACGAAGACCCAAGACTGTCAAGAAACTGAAGCCTTACATCAGGCAAGAATGTGAAATAACTCCACCTCCAAAGCTTCAGCAGTTTGTGTCTCAGTTGAGTGTTTAAAGAAAAGTGATGTAACAGCGGTAAACATGCTCCTGTCCCAGCTTTTTCAGAACGTGTTTAAGGTAACAAATTCAAAATGATATTTTAATTTATATTCATTTTATATTTATTTATATTTTCGTTTATATCCATCATTTTTTATATATCTTTCTATCTACTTTTCCAAACTGCTTTTGGAATCCTAATTTCCCTGAGGGAGTTCCCAAAGGGATTAATAAAGTTCTGTCTGATCCAATCTAATCTAATCTTATCTAATCTAAACAGAAACAATTAAGGATTCAAAGCCATTTATTTTGAAATGATTTTTTTCTATTGTTGCTCTCAACACTCTAATTTCCCTGCATTGCCATTAACAATGAATGTTTTCTGTTTGTATTTACGTTTTACACAACGTCCCAACTTCATTGGTATTGGTATTTTTTTTATAAATCAGCACATTAGGTTTGAATCTTCTGGGAAAAGGTTTAGAGGCTACAGTATGGCGGAGTATTTGAGCCACTTTAATGACACACCGTGAGAGTTTCTATTTTTACTGTGATGTTAAACTTTAAATGTGTTCTGAAGCATCACAGAGGAGCAGTCAAGGCCCGAAATCTTTACCGACAGTCGAGTTTGACATCAAAATGACCCTCGTTTGGAAAAACTGGAGATATATATAAAACACGTTCACGTCATGAATGTTAGAGGCAAGTCTCACAGAGTTTTACACCTGAGTTAAAGAAGAAAAAGAATCATTTATTAATTACTATTAATTTACTTTTATTTATTATTATTATTATGTTAATTATCATTATTTATTTCTTTAGATAAATGGCGGTGAAGGGTGTTGACACACAGATGTGTCATTTAATTGATGCTTATTTTATATTTGTTTACCTCATGTTGTATATCACACTGTCTGTCCTGTATGTTTAAAATGTTCTACAAATAAAGTTGGAAAAGAAAAAAAGGGAAGAAGCTGAAACATTAAAGATAAAATGCTGAGCAGAGCTGAGCAGCCTGTATCTGGACGTCACCTGCAGCAGACAGAATCCACATCGCCTGAGCCGAGGGGTCGCGGCCTGAGGGATCATCGACTCCAGCTCCTCGTTTGACCCCTGAAAAACAAACTGATGAGGGTCAAACTCATGCAGACATACTCCAGAGGTGTAAGGGGATATTCGTGCCTCAATATGCTGTGACATAATAAAGTATGATTAAGTCTCTTTCTTTTTTATTCATCTCAAACTTTAAACAAAAACAAACAACAAAACAAAGTCATGCAAAATAATACACATGTACACCAAACTGTACATGTCCATAAATACATGTAAACATGTTACTACATACACATGTATGTCAACACAACAGCCAGTCTGAGAAGAAGAATGAAGCCAAGAGCTGATCTGGTCCTGCCCCTTACACATCAGACCAAATATTGAATTAAAATCATAATTCAATACCAGCCGTCATTATTCATGAAAACAATTTAAATACATGACTAAAAGCCTAATTTTACAAACTACAGTCAGTCTTCATGTTAGAAAAATAAATCTCTGCAAGCACAACCCCATTCTTCATATAAACCCCCAACAGAACAAACAAGACACTCTTATAAGTAAGCACTTCAGAAAATATCAACGTTTATATATATATTTATCCATATATATCTAAATATTACATTTACAGTACATACATAAACATACTATTTAAATGTCCACTACAGTATTCATAATCATCCATCTCATAATTACTATATACATACAATAAGCTTCTCCGTAGTATATCTGTTCTAAACTACATTTTATGTTATTTACTATATTTATTTACATTAGATTAGACAGAACTTTATTAATCCCTTTGTAAAACTCCCTCAGGGAAATTAAGATTCCAGTAGCAGTTTGAATAATAAAAGATATATAAAAAAGATAGAAATAAACAAAAATATAAGTAAACATAAAATAAACATAAATAAAAAGCAAATATAAATAATAATGATAATAATAATAATAATAAATTAATAAATAATAATAACAATATAATAAATATAAATAAAAATGATTTGCATATGTTAAAAATAATATGTGTTAATATACATACTTCAAAGTCCTTATATTCTAACAAACTGTTTTGGTATGAAACCACTTTATCGTTAAATTACTCGTATGAATCTAATAATAATAATACTTGTCTATAGTGTAATTCAAATAGCTGTGACATCCAGGCTGTCCCAGAGATTGAGACCACAAACAGAAACGCACTTTTAAGAGTTGGATGAACGATGGGACAAATGAAATTATGTTCACGCCTTAGAACAAAACTCTGATATTTAATGATTATTAAACTCTGATGATTTGTTTTGTCTCTCAGAGCAGCCTTTAGTCACTCGGTCTCTGTGACGGCTGCAGTTATTTCTCAGTTATGATATAATTCTTCAGAACTTTACAGCAGAAGCAGAGTTAAGGATGTTTGGGGTCTCCACGGCGCCCTGAAGCTGCAGTGACTCACCTTGTCAGAGTCGGCGAGGACGAAGCCGGGGTCCATTAAAGAAACAGCGAAGTACAAGAGCACGGACAGGACGACCACGAGGAAGAAGAGGACGGGCTGAAGTAGATCGCCGCGCTCCTCACACCGCCGCAGGTCTGAGCACACAAAGACACCAGCACAGGGGTCAAATGTCACCAAGTCAGCTGCATAATGTCAATGAGCATGGAGGACTAAAAATATTTAAATACACAATAAATAAAAAAAAAAAGCATGATGATTTCCATTCAGACTAAAGATTTAACTGGACCATCTTTTTTATTTCTTAGTTATTTAACCTTTATTTAACCAGATAAGTCCCACTGAGATCAGGATCTCATTTACAAGGGTGACCTGGCCAAGAGGTCAGCAGCACAAATATAAATATAAATACAAATTCAAGAAAAAGGGTTAGACAGTAAATTACAACTAATAAATATGTAAACATCAACAATGTGACAGTGGAGAAGCATGGTCATAAAACATATACATGTACATTTTTCTTACTATAAACAATATTTCTACTGAGCATGTGATCTGACCTCTATTTTAATATCAAAATCAAGACTGCAATATTGATTTGTCCTTTACCTTGTTTGAAAATATAATTAACAGTATACTACCAGGCCTGTGCTCATAAAAACCCACACAGCAAAATATCACCACTTACTGCCTGTATCAATGTACACACACACACATATATGTTATATATATATATATATATGTATATATATATATATATATATATATATATATATATATATATATATATATATATATATATATATATGTATATACATATATAATATATAGATAGATAGATAGATAGATAGATAGATATAGAAATATATATATATATATATATATATATATATATATATATATATATATATATATAGATAGATAGATATAGAAATAGATATATATAGATATATACACATACATATATATTTATTCTAACAAAAAAAGAATTAGAAGTATATACATAAGGCTGAGGAAACACTATCTTGAATTAAAAATGAAGAAACACTGGAGCTAAAACTAAAATGACACAACCATAAAAAAACATCATGATAAAAAAAAAATAGATAAAAATAAATAAATGAATAAAAGTAAATTGAAAATAATAATTTGTAAAATGAGATAGCCAAACACCAAATGTGTAATAAAATCTGTTAAAGTAGGGTAATGACAAGAAAATTGATTAACAGAATGCAAAAAAATCTGAACTGAAATGTAAAAATTACACAGATTAAGAGGATTAAAAAAATAAATAGATAAGATGACACAATAATAATAAATATAATCAGTTAAAAGCCAGACTAAAAAGGAAGGTCTTGAGTTTGCTTTAAAAATATATGGTGATACAGATCACAGCCCTGCATACTACTGTATAACACATAGGATAAATTTCCCAGCCCTGCTTCAATGTTGTTTTTGCCAGAGTCACATCACAGTTAGAGAGTCTGATGTAATCCTGGTGTAACCCTGTTTTTTTAAGTAATTAATACAGTTTATTCACAGCGAGAGGCATATATATATAAAACATATGTACTGTATATAATAAATCTGATAAATGATCTGTATCACAGAGATGTTCTTGAGTCTTAATGTCTTAATTACGTAAGGCCCTTCAAGTCTCTCTTTGTGAAAACTGGGTTGTGTAAATAAAGTTGTGTTACCAAATCAAACGAGTGACTGAGCAATTGAGCAACAGCCGCTTACAAGAGAACGAACATTCTGAAATGTCGTTTATCTCTGTGAGGATAATCGTTCCAGGTCACCTGCAGTCATGTGACCTTTCACCATCAGACAGGTGAAGGCCTCGAGCTGGAGTCTTCAAAGAGCCCAGATTCTGCTTTATTTAAAGATTTATCTGCACTTTATTGTGTTATTTCAACTTTTATTGTCAAAAATGACAATGTTCATCATAACAATATTTGTCCTGAAACTATATATACTGCTCTACTTGAATATATCAATTCATAAAGAGAGGAGCTCTGATTGGATCGCTCCACAACTTATCCCACCACCACCAAGCTAAGACAGCTGTGATTGGATGTCCCTCTTAACTCATCCAACCTTTCCACACAACCAAAGTAGCTGTGATTGGATATATTCCTAACTTGTCCCTACTGTCTACATGACCAAATTAGGTCTGATTGGATTAAGTCTCTGTCAAACATTTGAGTCTAGTTTTTATTTGTTGATGAAAATGTCAGTTCATTTAGTTTGAGTTTTTGTCCATGTGCACTTGTTTTTATTCGTTACTGTCTAGTTTTCATCAGGGGAAAAAAGGTTGTTGACGAAAACTACGACAAAAATAATGAGTCAACAAAATTTATACTGATAGTGACAGAGCTCCACTTGAGGAATATTCTCCCATAATAATAAAAAAATACTCAGAGTTTGAGGATACAAGAGATAATCAGAAAATCCCAAATTTATCGGGACAGGTGCAGAAGTGTGAGTTTATCGAAATATAAAGAGCATGTGAGGACAACCAGAGGAGCCTGAACACACAAACACAGCACATAGATTTATAAACATTATTTATACTATCTGATTTTTATATATTTATTTAATTATGAAAACATTTTGTTTCCTTTTTCTAAGCATTTACTATCACAACACTTTTTCGTCTGCTTATTAACAAACTATTTCCCTCTCACTGTAAATATTTTTCTCTGATTTTTTTTTTTTAACTTTGGTAGTAATTCCCATAAAGCTCTGTGAATGTCATATTTTTATGTTTAAGAATTCTTTGCAGTAATATTGATGCCATAAAGCTCTGTGAATGATATACTTTATCTTTAATAATTCTTTACAGTTATACTGATGCCATAAAGCTCTGTGAATGTTATATTTCATTTTTAATAATTCTTTACAGTTATACTGATGCCATAAAGCTCTGTGAATGTTATATTTCATTTTTAATAATTATTTACAGTAGTATTGATGCCATGAAGCTCTGTGAATGTTATATTTTATTTTTAATAATTCTTTAGTTATATTGATGCCATGAAGCTCTGTGAATGTTATATTTTATTTTTAATAAGTCTTTACAGTAATATTGATGCCATGAAGCTCTGTGAATGTTATATTTTATTTTTAACAATTCTTTACAGTCATATTGATGCCATGAAGCTCTGTGAATGTTATATTTTATTTTTAATAAGTCTTTACAGTTAAATCGATGCCATAAAGCTCTGTGAATGTTATATTTTATTTTTAATAAGTCTTTACAGTCATATTGATGCCATGAAGCTCTGTGAATGTTATATTTTATTTTTAATAATTCTTTACAGTCATATTGATACCATGAAGCTCTGTGAATGTTATATTTTATTTTTAATAAGTCTTTACAGTCATATTGATGCCATGAAGCTCTGTGAATGTTATATTTTATTTTTGATAAGTCTTTACAGTCATACTGATGCCATAAAGCTCTGTGAATGTTATATTTTATTTTTAATAAGTCTTTACAGTCATATTGATGCCATGAAGCTCTGTGAATGTTATATTTTATTTTTAATAAGTCTTTACAGTCATATTGATGCCATGAAGCTCTGTGAATGTTATATTTTATTTTTAATAAGTCTTTACAGTCATATTGATGCCATGAAGCTCTGTGAATGTTATATTTTATTTTTGATAAGTCTTTACAGTCATATTGATGCCATGAAGCTCTGTGAATGTTATATTTTATTTTTGATAAGTCTTTACAGTCATACTGATGCCATAAAGCTCTGTGAATGTTATTTTTTATTTTTAATAAGTCTTTACAGTCATATTGATGCTATGAAGCTCTCTGGATGAACTCACCTGTGTTGTGGAGGAACAGGACGACGGTGATGATCCAGGTGAGCAGAGTGTGAGAGGCTCGGACCAGGAAACCAGAGCGGAACATGTTCTGAACCATTTTAACTTCTAATTAAATAAATTAAATGATTAAAACCTTTTAACTAAAGATAAACTAGCTAACCGATTAGCATCGTTAGCCGCCTCTTAAAGAACTCTTAAAGACGATGGGAGGATAACACGAACACAAACGGAGTCTAAGACTCTTTCACTGCAGTATAATGTTAATTTATAGTCATTAAAATAACATTTTCATCATTTAAAGTCATAAAAGAGCTCTGTGAATGTCGTCCAGATGATGATTCTGAATTCTGCTGTTGCTGCTTCCGTGTTTTGGTACAGGAAGCTACGAGGGACAGAAGACAGGAGCAAAAGGCGAAGCTAAAAATCAAAAAGTATCAAACTTATTCTTTTTTAATTGATAAATGCTTAGATAATATCAAAATATTGGAATCTATGGCAGAGCCTTAAGGTCAATAAGTAACATTTTTAAAGGTTGAAACAGAAAAATGTAAATCTGTGGAAAAGTCAGAATTTTGAGAAAAAAAAAGTCGGAATTCTGAGATTAAAGTTGGGATTCTGAAACTATAAAGTTGGGATTCAGCGGGTAGAGTCAGAATCCTGAGATTTTTAATCTGAGTTTTGAGAAAAAGTCAGGATTCTGAGATTTTTAATCTGAATTTTGAGAGAAAAAAAAATCAGAATTCTGTGATTAAAGTTTGGATTCTGAAACTATAAAGTCGGGATTCAGAGAGTAGAGTCAGAATTCTGAGATTTGTAATCTGAATTTTGAGAAAAAAAGTCAGGATTCTGAGATCAAAGTTGGGATTCTGAAACTAAAGTCAGGATTCAGAGAGTAAAGTCAGGATTCTGAGATCAAAGTTGGGATTCTGAAACTAAAGTCAGGATTCAGAGAGTAAAGTCAGGATTCTGATATCAATGTGACACTATGACACTTAAGTCAGTATTTTGAGACTAAATTTTGGATTTAGAGACTAAAGTTAGGACTGTGAAACTAAAGTCAGGATTTTGAAATTAAAGTCAGGATTCTGAGACTAAAATCAGAATTCTGAGATTAGAATTAGTCTTCTAATATTAAAGTCAGAATCATTGAGAATTCATTTTCTCTAGTGGTCTCCAGAGAAAATGAATGTATTTGTCCTCGGGGCTGCAATGAGAAACTGGTCTTATGTTATTAAAATGGTGTCAGGTCCACATTTAAAGTCTGCTGTACTGATTTAATAATTTAATTTGTTTGTTTTCATGCTGTAGTGGTCACATGTTCAAAATCTGTGGTTTAAAGAGGTCCAAAGAGTGGATGCAGGGTCCCCAAAGGGCCTTTTGTTGTCTGACAGAACATCATAGACTTTGTGTAACTAATATAATTAAAATGAAAAAAGAACCTGTGTGAAAAATGTCACAAATATCAAAATAAGAGTCTTGAAAATGACACGGGCAGTGAAGGCTAACGCCAAAACTTAGGACTGAATCTTTTTTGGCTACTTTTATTATTGCATTAATTATGTGAAATGAAACAAACATCAGAATGCCATTAAATGGTATTAAAAAAAAAAAAAACTTGTCCAAACTTTCTGACTCATTAACCAGGAGAAAAGTTTGACATTTGATAAGTGTTTATGAACGGTTCTGTAAAAAGTTTGGTGTTCCTTGTCGTTACTTTATTGAACTGAGTTGTGTTGCTGTCAGGAACTCCTGAAAAACAGACCTTGGTCTAAAATGAAGAATAAATAAATAAATACAGTGAGTTAGTCTAAAAGAGATAAATAAGATTATGAAAAGTGAGTACAGTGCTGCAGCAGGTTCTCCCCGTGCATACGAGGGTACTCCAGTTGACCAAAGTCCAGCTCATTAGGTTACTGAGTGTGAGAGTGAGTGGTTGCCCGTCTCTCTGTGTCAGCCCTGTGATTGTTAAACAGTTTTTATTTCTAACTACTGTTATAGTTAGGTGCTGTGCTCATGGTGGATTCATGTTGGGATTGGATGGATGAATATATATTTATTCATTTACATGAATCTTATATATATATATACACATGTGTTTTATATATGTAAATATGTGTATATACATGTATTTTATGCTTGCATATATGTGAATTTTGTTTATGTTTAATGAGTATTTTATGTGTTTGGATGTATATGTGTATTTTATATATATAAATATTTACATACACATATAATATGTATGTATATGTGTATTCTACATATAATTATATGTATATATGATTAGATTAGATTAGATTTTATAGAACTTTATTAATCCCTTTGGAAGACTCTCTCAGGGAAATTAAGATTCCAGTAGCAGTTTGTGAAGCAGATAAAAAGATATATCAAAAAAAAGATAAATATAAACAATATCAAGACAATCTGTCTGCAGGCTGGTTACTACTGCTTCTTCCCATCCTCAGTCTTCCAGTTACTCCTCCTCCTCCCTAGTGAGGAGTTGTATGGTCTGATGGCCTGAGTATGTGTGTTTTATATGTGTATATACATGTACATGAAAACATTTGTAAAATATATATATCAAATTTATATTTATATACACGCTGGGGGGAGGAGGAGTAACAGGAAGACAGAGGACAGGAAGGAGCAGTAGCCAGTAACCATATTTTTAGTTTTATTTTATTTATATATTTTTTTACATCTATCTTTTTTTTTATATCTATTATCCAGAGGGAGTTTTCCAAATGGATTAATAAAGTTCTATTTAATCTTATCTAATATACAGGTGTATTTTCTGTATGTACATAAATGGTATTTTATAAACATATCTATTGTATGAAGAGAATACAACAGAGCTGACTGGAGACAAAGTGTCTTGAAATAACACTTGTTATGAACTGGGGCTATAAAATAAAGACGGATTGATTAGCTGGTGACCAGTCCTGGTTGTAGCCCTCCTCTTTCCATTGTCAGCTGGGACAGGCTTCATCCCCTGTGACCTCGAAAAGGGACAAGCTGTATACCTCATGGATTAACATCAGCTTTAATGTTATAGCAGCAATGTGATTTGTTTTTAACAGAATGTCAAGTTTAAATTTGGGCTGATGTGGTTAAAATAAATGATATAATCATGTTGATTTGGGAAACTTTGGATAAAAGCAAAATAAATGAGGAAATAAACCCTTTAAATAAAAACATTCAACACGTCTTCCTTATGAACTTGTGTAAAACCCTGTTAACTTTTTAAACTTTTTCTCCAGACTAACTTCTCTCTTCTGAAAGTCAGATGAATATTTAACGCATGACTCAGGAGCAGCTGATTTCTCAGAATAATTGTTGCTCAATGTGTCATCGGCTGCAGAATTTGTTGTTTGGTGCTGAGGTTACATACATGCTAAAGTTCTCTGAAACAGTGATTCTCAACTGGTGGGTCCTGACCCTTTGCCCAGGCAAAAAAATGTCAGGAAAAAAAGTCCTGTGCTTTTATTTTGAAGGGGATTTTTTTTATGCAGTGGAGTGCCGTCTTTTCACACTACCTAACAATGCTAATTTACACACCCTTTGAATCGAAAGGTGTTTGTTACATATTCAATAAATCGGCACTCGGCTTATACTACATATTTTTAATATATTTTTTAAGACTTCTCAGTAGTTGGACTTTATTTCACATTTGTCTATTAAATCTCTGTGGAGTCTGTTAAAGTTTCTGAAGTGTTTTCTGTGACGCCCCCATGATGGATGGCTTATTTAATACTGATTGAATATTATTACTTTAGACCTTGTGTCCCTAAGATGCATTTTTATTTCAATTAAATTGCAGGTACTTGATTGTCAAAGGAAATATTTCCCTCTCTAGCATTAAAACATTCATTTCATTTTGGGGTCTCACTAAATTTTGTGTGGCCATACTGTGATATCCTGTTCTATCCCAAGTTCAAAGTGCTGTATATTTTAATTAAATTAATGAGAAGTTGAATATTTCCCTTGATTTGGGTTGCAGGCTGAAATTAAAGGGTGATGGTGGGTCCTGAAGCCAGACCAGTCGAGAACTCACGCTCCTCAAGATTTATTCAGAAAGAAAGACATCCCAGACTCAGAAGTACAAGAATTTGCATTTATTTGCATCAAAATGGTCCATTAAAATAAACCTAAAACTCATTCTTTACAAAAGAACTCGATCTGAAAACCTGGATTGTTATGACATTCATTCAGAGGCTGTTCAAGCTTCAGTTAAAGTGCAATACGTGTCTTCTTCTTGTTTTTCAGGAGAAATGTTGTGAAACAGAACAGGCGAGCTCCTCTCAATTAAACAACCTGATCCCAACGTTAAGACGTTTAAACCCTTAAAACACGAACAAACAGGATTATTCTTATGGTGATCAAACAGCAGCATGAGCACAAACTCCAACCCCAGGTGAACATCTCACCAGGTAACATAGTGTCCAGAGTTCAAAGGTCGTTACCTGGTCGAACTCCCACCCTGAATATATCACTGCATGGTCATTAAACAGCACATTTTAGCCAATCAGACAAAACATGCAGCATTAAATATTCAGACAGTAAAAACTATAAATAGGGATGGAAATAAATACTCCAAAATCATTCACTCATTCAGGATGCGGGGGGAGAGGTCAAACTCACATGTGCAAAATTCCTCTCGTCAGGAGCACCAGCATTTATTCGAACAGGCAGAACGGTTTCAGAATAAAACTTCTTCCTCTTTATGAGAGATTAATGCTTCACCGGCCTTTACAAGGAGCAGCAGAGTTAGGCCTTTGCACACCGAATGGTTCTCAACCACTTCACTGACAAAAATGATTGAAACCTTCAAGACTGATGCCTTACTCTTCTTAGAACAGAAAAAAGAAGACCGAGGGGGCAGCGAGAACAGCTCTGTCGTTCCTGAACTTTACCAAAGAAAAAGAAACACTGAGTCCATCCGCTGGAGGACAACAGCAAGAGGAGCTTTTAGTTTGATCTGTAACTTACTTTTTCACCAAGACTTAGTCACGGTGCCATGGGGCATCACAACTCAGTTTTGGTTCCAGGCACTTTGTTTTCCATCATTAGCACCTCCTTGTTATCGGTTGGCTCACCTACAGACTTCTTAAAGTAAAGTTAGGATTCTGATAATAAGTCAGAATTCTGAGACTGATGTCAGGATTCTGAAACTAAAGTCAGGATTCAGAGGGAATAATCAGGGTTCTGATATCAAAGTCAGACTTCTAAAAGTAAAGTAAAGATTCTGATATCAAAGTTGGGACTATGAAACTAAAGTCAGGATTCTGAGATTACAATTAGACTTCTAATACTGAAGTCAGAATTCATTTTCTCTAGTGGAAAATGAATGTATGTGTCCATGTGAGGTGATCTCATTTCCCTCGGGACTCAAGTGGGAATTACACCACATCCCAGTGGCATACCTAATTTTCATCAGACTTTCGAGATCAACTGGGACGCACCAATAGGTCTTGGTATGCGATTTCTTGTGGGGCACGTGTAGAGTCGAGAAGTCACCAAGGCTAACTAGTAGCTTGATTTAAACTTTGCCAAAGGTGACTAAAGAACCTATCAGGTACAACCCCTTGTGGAAAAATGAAATAAACAATCAGAGTCGAGTCAAACTGAGCTGAAACCGCATTGTGGAAATGCACCCAAAGTTACCTGAATCACCGATCTGGACTGTCCTACCCTTTGGCACCCTTCTGCCAGGGTACAATAAGTACCTACCTGGCCTCAACATTCCCAAACGAAGGCAGTCTGGGTTTAGGTCTAACCTGGGGTCTGTTTGCTGCAGGTCATTCTCTGCTCTCTACCCTGATTTGTAAGATCTATCACCTGTCCCTGCAGCTTGTTTGAGGTAGCTACCGCATCTCTGGATAGTCTGTGAAAAAAGAAGACTGATCGAATCTCTTCCAAAAAAAGATGAGCAAAAGTTGCAGAGTCGAACATGACTGCACAACACGAGACTTCATTTCCTTCAAAGTGAGCTGTGATTGGTTGAGAAAGCTGTCTCGGTGTGCAAAGGCCTTCGTGCAGCACGCTCCTCTGACTTGACAAAAACTCACAAACATGAAAATAACTGCATGTCGTTGCTCAGGCACTGAGCAGAAAGAGCAAAACCCCCCACACCCTTTGGTCCTCGACGTTCAGGCTCTTCCCTCATCGTCCCCTCGTTAAACCAGAAATAGCAGCAGCTTCCACAGAGCTCACAGAGTCCATATCGGCACCTCGGCCATGCAGCGTGACCACCGTCCTCTCTCCTCTTACATCAGCTGACATTCACAGAATGGGATTGCTCCAGAACCCCCTCAGGGATTCCCCGTCATCGTCACATTCTCGATGACAAAGAGGGTCGAGTTTCAGCGTGAGGTCACTCCCAGCTGAGTCTTCATATGTTCGTACACCACGTAGCTGATACTGACGGCCGGGATCACTTTGAGGAAGTTTGGGGCCAAACCCCTGTAGAGCCCCGTCGGACCCTCGTTCTGCAGGATCTGCCTGAAGAGGCCGGACATGGAGGGCTGCTCGCCGCTCGACGACCCCGTGGCAGCTGAGAGAGTAAAGAAAAATAAATGTTTAATGATGAAAACGTGAAGCCTTTTGAGCAGTTTTCCAAAGTTTAAACCATTTCCTGGATCTGAGCCACAGGAATGGACCAAATCATCCCTTTAATGTCAAATTTATTCAAATAAAAATCTATTACATCCTTTTAGAAAATGACTCCAATAGAAGAAAATTTAATTTAAACCGATTCAAAATGCTGTATTTTGCTTACATTTGCAAAAATAAATGTATTTGAGTTCAATTTGGCAGAGAAATAGACATAAAATAAACAATAAAAAGCACTTTATGCAGTGCTTTAACTGCCTTTAGGAGCAGCTGGGTTTTCTGATCTTGTGTTGAGTTAAACTGTGAGTTTTGTCAATGAAACAAAAGTCCTATTTATCAAAAAGTGAGTCTTTTACAGTCTTTATTATGGATAAAAGTGTTTTGTGTAAGACTTAAAGCATTACAGGCTCCCATTTTAACTGATAAACATATTAACAAGGGACAGGTTTTTTGCTGATACAGATATTTTTGTCAAGAGTAAAAAGCCTCTTCTTCACTAAAACTGACTTGTTCATCATATAGTTATAGTCCATTTGTGTTAGAAAAAGATGTAAAGCAGGAAAACAACATTTTATTCTTTAATAAATGAGACTTTTGATTCATAAAAGTGGACTTAAGAGATGATGACCCACACCTTTATGGCACAAGTATATTCTGCTGATATTACAGCCAATATATTAAATATTTATGTAAAATCGGTGCAGCAAAATATCAGCTGATATCTGCTGATACAGATAATCAACTTTTCAGGCTATTCTCTGCCTATAAAGATATTGATCTTGGTCTGATAATACTGTGCAGCCCTATTAATGAAGTTTAAATATGCTGTGGATCATTCATGCTGTCGTTGAAGCCTCACCTTGCGCTTGCATGCGTGTCCGGACCAGAGCCAGAGGGTAACTGGCCAGCTGCCCGCAGGTGCTCGACACGGTGCCGCAGGCCAGCAGCACCAGCACGCCGGGGTCGGAGCTGTTGGCGCCATACTGCTGCAGGTAGCTGTTCTTCAAAGTCTGAGGAGGGACGAGATTATAAAAATGAGCCAATCCTCTCAGCTATGTGAGCTCTCATTTTTCTCTGGATTATTCAGACCTGTTAAGCAAACCGGTCATGAACTGCTGTTTTTACACCTATATATAGACCAGTGTTTGCTTTACATGGCTGTTACATCAGTGTTTAAGTGTTAGCTTTAACGCTGCTGTTATATCAGTGTGTGAGTATTAGGTCAACAGTGTGAAACAGCCACCTTCTTCCTCTGATTAAGTTACTCAACAAGCTGAAGGTTTGGGTTAAATATGAGAGCTGTGTGAGATAAAAACAAACTTCACCAACAGGACGACAGTCTCACCTCGTACACGGCCAGGTCGATTCCGGCATACGGGATGATACCGAGCATGTTTGGGATGTATCCTTTATAAAACGCTCCCAGTCCTTCCTTCCTGAAAATCTGCTTCGCACAGTCAGAGATCCCCGAGTACTGACCGGTTTTCCTCAAAGCGAGACGAGTCTTCAGGACCTGGAGAGAAGAATTCAATCAACTTTAAGTCTTTAAGGCTCCAAAATAAAACTTCTCCTGATGTGGATTTATACTTAGAGTAGGGCTGGACAATATGACATAAAAATGAAATTGAAACAAATGTACATAAAACAGAAAAACTACATCAACAAAAATAAGTCATGTTTTCCCTTTAAAAAAACAAAACAAAACAAAACAAAACAAAAGCAACTCAAAGTGACACAAAAACATGAATCAAGCTCTGTCTTTGTCATCAAAATATCCAAAACCAAACAGACTTTCCCTCTTACAGTTAAAATGCATGCTGTAATTTTCACATAAAATGTAGTTCAAATGTAGGCAGGCCTGTCTACATAAACACTGAAGGATGAGCTATTTTCACATTTTCTCTGCAACATTCGATCTCGTTTAGCCTGAACATGTGCTTGTGCAAAACCTGACAAAACTGTAAGCATTCTCAGTATTTATATTTTCAAACATTGCAGGAAAATGACTGGAGTAAGACGGAAATAAAAATCTTTTTTTTTTCATTTTTAAATCAGAAAAGCAGAAAATAATTCACATTACTGGATTTAATCGATAGATTGGAGAATGTATATTTGAGAGTATAATCACCTCCATGGGGTAGATGGTGCTCTGGGCGATCACTCCGGCCAACGATCCCGCCACAAATCGCTCCAGGATGCTCAGAGTCTCCTTATCGCTGCTGATTAAACGCTTAATCTGAAGGAGCAAAGAGAAAGAAAGTTAGAGAACAGAAATCAATCTAAGAAGCTCTTTTAGTTTGTTTATTCACTTCTTGTGATTGACAAAGACTTTTTTGTTAATGTTTCAAATAAAATCAACTCGTGTGACACCAAGACAAATTAAAAAAGTCTAAGTCGAATAATTTAAGGTAAATTCTCATCTCACTCATCAAAAACTGCACTTGTGAAACTTCCCCGGGAACGGTTTAAGGAGTGGAGAGTTCAGTCGTGATTTTTGAAGGATTGATTCCCTGATCATTAAAATACGATTTGTTTTTCTTGTAGAAAGGTTAAAAAATATCGAAGCTCTTCTTACCTGCTCGTACGCCATGAACTTGAGCGCCGACTCTGGTGCAATCTTGATGACATTGATGCCGTTTCCTCGCCACAGAGACCTCAGCCCGCCTTCCTTGATCATCTGCATCAGCCCGCTCATGATGCACATGTTGTTCGTTCGAGATCCATAAACCTGTGACGGGAGAATTAAAAATGATCACATAAATGTCATATTTGCACAGGAACAGAAGGAGATTTTAGAGTATTTAGTTGCACATTAAAAAGGAAGTTTCATGACATGGTCTGAATCTTAAACTTCATATTTAAATCTTTCTGAAAACATTTAATCATAGTGTGGTTCCCCACCAACAGTGTCTCAATAGCTGTTTGATTATTGACATTTGACAGAAAAAAAGGAGGAAGCTGTGATGTTTGGTGACAAAATTTGCTTTGCTGATTTTTTAATGGATTTTTAGATGTTGTATTGAGGGAAATAAACCTATTCGATTGATCAAGTACCAGGGCGTTCAGCTATGGAGCAGACATTCGTATTCACTGATAGGATATCTGCCCTTGTCCAGGTACAGACTGAGGCTGAAAAATGTTTTTATGTCAAACAAATTTTATTCATCATCACATTTGTGATAATCAAATTTCAATTTTGCACGTCAAACTATAGAAAATGTACCACTTCTTTTATTGCTCAAATTTATGTTTATTTATATTTATGTTTATTAATGATAATTTGATCTGTATTTACTCTTAAGGAGAGGTTATTAAATAAACCCGTATTAGATTTCTCCCTCACACGCACATAACTTCATCTTATTAACCATTTTCTTTGACTTTTCTATAAATATGTGCAAATAAAACTAAACTGGACACAATGCTAAATCTGCTAGCCTGTCGATGGAAATCTCCATAGAGCTTTAGCATCGAGCTAAGAAACACAAATGCACATCCCAGTCACATATATAACCGCTTTTATTTTTCATTGAATAAAGTCCTCGAAACAAACTGAAAAGACATTTTGGGCCTTCTTTGCATTTATTGATGGAGGAGACACATCCGATAGAGTTAGAGAGATGCGAGAGTGAGGGGAGGCCCTGAAAACTGTCCGAGTTAGGACTGAATCCTGATGGCTTGCATTTTGCAAGAGTATGATCATAATTTTAAGCACTTGGAAGGAAATCATTCGGCGTCTGGAACTCCTGAAACTTTTGTTGGAACTTAGACAACCTCAAATATTTCAGACTTCAGCTTTAAGTTACCTATTGCTGGGATTCTGGGATGCAAGACTGGACTACTTTGACCCAAACTAACACCCAAACTGATTAACAACTGCCCAAATAATCAATCACATGGCTGCTGATCGATGATCACAAAGTCCAGGAGCCAGATGACGCAGACTAGGGCCACTGACACAGATCCAGATCCTGACCGGGTAGACCTCAGCTGGTGACGTGGGCGGTTATGCAGTCCAAGGTGAGGTAAGTGTAGGAGCGCTCTGATTGGTTGGCAGCGAGGCTTGGCTTTGACACACATAAGCAGGTCGTCTGCACTTACAGGTGATTAAACTTTAACTTTCTGGCCTTTAGGTAATTGGGCTGTTGGGCAAGCTCTCACAGGTTTATGACTGATGGAGCCTTACAAATGTTACCAAACAAGTTCAAATGCAGGCTCAAGGTTAATTTGTCATTTATGGAGTATTTTAATGGGTTTAAACTCTTAAATATGAGGGTTTACAGTGATGCATTAAAGCTGAAAGTGGCACTAATTAACTGTAAGGTAATGATGAGACTTTCTGCACAGACTGTCAAGTTAACAGAGTCCCCAAAAGTCCCCAGCCTCAAACCTAATCCTTGACCTTTTACCCCATTTTAAGGTTAAAGGAGTTACGCAAGCTGACGCTGTCACTGTCCTGGGATTAAAGCACAACCAGGGGAAAAACTGAACAAAAGCCAAGCCTGTGTTTGTAAAATGGATGAACTCGTCAGAAAATTCTGTGAGATATCTCAAAAGTAATCTCCTCAACATCATCTAAAAAACACACTGCATGGGTAACAATCAGGGACAGTAACATATTTTTAAAGTTTTAAAAAGAAATTTCAGACTGATTAAATCCTCGTAAACACCCTTCTTGTATAAAAAATGTCACTTTGATTCTCTGCAATGCTGTCTAACATTAAAAATATGGAGATTTCATGGTTTTCAAATATGTGATATTGAAAAATTATAATGGTATTTAAATAGTAATGGTTATTGTGTAAATCAGAGCTCCTCTCCTCACCTGCATCATGACTTTGAGTCGATCCAGCGGTGCCGTGCACGTCCTTGAGACCGCTCCAGCTCCTCCACCTGCGACCAGGTGCCTCCACCACATCCCCGTCATCTTCTCCTCCTCCGTGAAATCATCAGGCACCATCAAGTTCTCACCTACATCGAATATCTGCAAAGGAAATGCTGATTAGTTTTCCAACTTATATTCGACACTCGTGATTTCAAATGCGGCTTCCTCTCTGTGCATGAGTTTAAGTTTTGTTTCTGCATTAAGATTTTATATTTTGATGTTAATTTAGATGGGGCAGAGCATATTAATGAAGGTACAACATCAGGAGAGTTCACATAAGATTGCTGATTTAACTCAATGATAACTTCCATCTGTAGCCCCAAACAGGAAAGAAAAACAAGGCATAATGGTTTCACACTTTAATGCTTTAAAAGTTAAATCTTCCCCTACCATGGCTAGATATTCAGAAAGACCCAGCAAAGGTAACTTAGACAACATGCCAGGACTTAAGACAAGTGAACAACCGCTGATGCCTCAGCCTTACATCATCTGTTAAACTTTGAGGTCCTATTCTTAACCAAAGAGCTCTCAGGCCTGGAGCCCCACACGTGGATGGTTATGAACATTCATCGCGTCTGTGACCTCTGACAGCTAAACACGTGTCACCAGACTTCACTACCGCAGTTGGACATCAAACTGGAGTACGTCTTGATCTGCATCAGGCAATAAAATCAACATTCTTTTATTGCTGAGGGCCAGATTGCGAAATCCTGCTCCAACAAATCTATTATCTTCCAATAAGTTATATTTTGTTGCTCCATTTTTTTTTACCATTCCTTTAAGATCAGGCGTAAAGATGTTGAACCTTCTCTACCTTATCTGCTCTGTTAGTTATCCAACAGTAATCTAGGATTAAGAAAGAAATCTCAAACACCTAGTGAGTAAATATGATCAAATATGGAACAGCTAAGGGTCAATTCAGCTCAGTGTGTGAAAAAAATCCATATTAAAGCTCCATCTGCCCCAGCCCTGGAAGCATTTGGATTAATTTCCGCGAGGCTTCATTCTGTCTCTGCTCCACCACCTTAACACAAGTTTATAGAGAGACCATCGCAGGACTGGTTTCCTGATCTTGTGCAGAGTTAAACTGTGAGTTCTGTCAATGAAACCAAAGAATGTTTTATCAAGTAGTGAGTCTTTTACAGTCTTAAGTTGAGATTGTGACATTTAAAAGTGTTTTTGTAAGGCTTAATTCTTCACAGGCTCCCCATTTTAACATATAATACATATTAAAAGAGAAGCACAATATTGAATTTTTTTATGATATCAGATTTGCAGATATTTCAAACTCATTACCACTGATACAGATATTTTTGTCAAGAGCACAAAGCCCCTAAAAACTAAAACTGACTTGTTTCTCTTGTAGTTTCAGTCCATTTTTTAAGAAACAGATGTGTTTAAGGAACAACATTTTATTCTTTAATAACTGAGACTTAGGTTCATGAAAGTGGACATTAAGTGATGACGAGGGACACCTTTATGGCGATATGATTTATTTGATTTATTTCTGTGAGGCCTCATTTTGTTTCCGCTCCATTACCTTTACATACGTTTATGGAGATGTAAGAACAGCTCATTTATTACCCTGGCCCGGTTCTGAGGCAACTCGTCATAAATATCCCTTACTGAGCTTCAACGCCTCTCTAGGGCACTCTGTCCCTGCTGCAGAGATGATCCTCACAGCCTAAACCTCATATTTAGCAAACTCAGATGACCCAGTAGCTCATGTTTCATCAGTAATTAGGCTGCTTCTGCGGGGGCCTCCCCGAAGGGCTGAAACTATTTCTGCCCCTCGTTTTGCTGCCAGATAGTTTTCAGAGCAGAGTGGACTGGTTTGAGGCTCTGAAATATCAAATATTATATCACCTAAATTCCACCTGCTGTGGTGAGGTGACTGCCGCCCTCGTTTACATAACATTGAGACAACCTGGAAAATCCTTCCACTTAATCCCCACAGAATTGGACCAACACCTTTCATGGCCTGGTGGAGCTTAATCGCTGACGCACGGCTTGTTCTGATGAAGCTTTTCGTGGAATTTGGACCTCAATCGACCCGTTTCCACAGACAGGAACACCCTTAATTATCACTGAATGTCCTGATAATGTTATCGGATCTCTGATTACATTATGTAACACATCACTTCTGGTAACAAGGTGAGGCTTTCTAGGTCTTTCTACATTTAGACCGTCAACTTTGAGACAGTGTTCAAGGGCACTTAGATCACTAATCAGCCTGATTTCGCCGCAAATATGGCCTAGATTATTAATTTGCTTCCATCCATCAGAATAAGGGGTGATTGTGGTCAATCCAAAGTCTCTAAATTCGTCCTGGAGCTCAGTAAGTGTTACTTCAGTCTGGTCTGCAGGACTAACCGTGGAGTGTTTCCAGTACAGGATGATCTCAGGAATGTTCTCCGTCTTCTCCACCATGGGGTAGTTGCTCCAGTCTTTACTGCCGATGGTTATCATGCCGTTCTTATCCATGCTTTAAAGAAAAAAAAAAGAAGAAAAAGAAAATTAAGATACTAAGCCCTTTTATCCAACAAATCAAACACAAGGCAGATGAGGAGGATGAAGGATATTACCTCTTAAGGGCTTTCTCTGCGTGCTGTGGGGAAATATGCACCCCGAGGTCCTGCAGGGACTGAATGAACTCTTTGGGATCAACGCGGCCTTAAAGTAGCATATTAAATAAAGAAAAGGTTATTATCGTCTGACACAATAATGAAACCAAACAGGATCAAATTTCAGCCTAAAACACACACCTGCATTCTTCTTGTCCAGGCTTTTCACGATGAGCTTTAAGTCTTTCTCGTAGTCTTGCAGATAGTGCACGAACTCCTCAAAATCCAGCTGTCCATCGGGGTCATCATTTTCTCTTTTTAAGGTTTTCTGCAATAAAAAAAAAAAACATCAATTAGACATGGGTCATGGGAACTGAGATTTAACTAGGGATGGAACTGATAAGACTTTATTGAGACAAATGTCATTAACAGTTCTGCTTACTGATTCGATTCCTTTACTGATTCTTGTGCATTTTTTTGCAGAATAAAAATTGACCTACGCCGTTGTCCGGGGTCAACAATGTCAAACATTAGGCACTCCTGATACTCAATGCCATGCTGCATTGATAAATGCTTTTGCAAGTTGCTGGTGTTTCCACTCACTGAAATTAGCACATTAGGAACATTTTTGATTGAAACGAAGAGAAGGTATCAACCACTTTCTGCCCTGTCTTCTGTGATTTTTGACTTTATCATTTTAGCTGAATGCTTCTGTGTGAAGTGGAGGGAACTGATAGGCCAAAGGACTGATGACATCAATTCTTTAAGAGAGTCGTTATCAATTCTCAACTGGAATAGTTTTTTTTTACAATTCCCTTCCCCAGGTAAAAGGGCTTGAATATGAAGGATTGGGACTTTTCTTGAGGCTTAATATTTAATAGCTGTATGGTGATATGCAATAGTTCCTGTCAAGAAACACCAAATTGTTGTCACAATAGAATTAAACACAAATGTTTTTTTTTTTTTTTTAGAACAAAGCAATAATTAAACTTGTTTGAGCTATTATGAGCAATATTTCCAAACATTAAGGGGCTTGAAATGTCCCATTCTTCAAATCTGAAAGGTCAGTTCTTTAAATACAAACAGATCATGTTTTTAACAAGGGCTGAACAACCTAAGAGAAATCAAATGATTTTCTATTATATTTGAGGCTATATTGAAATAATGATATCATCTGTAGTTACAAAGGGAATGACAATGTTCTTTTTCATTCATTTTTTGGGCCTTTTCTGTCTTTATAAAAAGGTAAATGATGGTGTCAAAAGGGAAAGAGCAGGGCTAGATACGTGGCAAAAACCCGAGCCTGGACCTGAATCCTCGTGAGCCACAGAGTTCCTTACATTGAGCTATACTCAGCTATTAACACCTTGAAAGGACAATGTTTAGCTCATTATTCTCCTTTTTAAATCAAATATATTAAATGTATTTCCTAGTACTTTTTCTAATGTCTGCACCAAACAAATATAATGAGGACTGCACAATGGCTCAACATCAGTTTTACAGATATCAAATTACTGTTCGATGAGCAGATATCAGATTTTTATACTTGTGTCATACCGAATTAATTAGTGGTGCACAATATTTCTTTACCTGCATATGAAATGTAGGACTGAACATGTCTGCTGCAGGCCTTTAAGAAATGTTGCATCATCCAGTTTAACAACTACAGCCCGCCTTTATTGCAGTTTTACTGGAAGGGTAACTTATTCAGCTTTACTTTAACCCAAAGGAAAGAACAAGTAATGCCCATATGGCACAAGCAACATCAGCACCACTCCCATCCACATTTCTAAATACTACCAAAGTATTTGTAACATTAGGAAAAGTGAGCAGAACAATGACAGAAATTGCAATTTTTAGATTACAGGAGGTTCAATCTTGAAGCTCAATCATGTTGTAACACCTTTTTTAATTGAAGTATTTTGCAGTAGAGTTGTTACTGACTTTAAAAGAAAAAGACTAATTACAATGCCCTCAGATTAATAATTTTGGTCTATCTTGGGTTAAAATGGAGCTTAAGTTTGTAGTTCCTTTGGTTTCTACAAGTAGTATTGAAACGGCAGTCAAAGTGTAAATAGTTCTGAGTCTGCCCGTATGTGGATCTATCCCAAAGACCCAACACAGGACCCCGTCCTGAATGTTCATCAAAATCTGCATTTCATTGTTGCTGCATTGTCTTTGGGGTGTATTATTAACAGCTGACATTTGATGGAGGTATGCATGAGTCACTGCTGCTGACACGAAAACAATTAAAGTGTTATGAAACCAGAACATCGAGTCCTGGCCTGTCTTCCGCCTAAATGTCACCCGCGCAGCCCGAAATATGACGGGACGCTGCAAAGGCTTCAGTTTTATGACCTAACAGGCTGACCCATTTGTAAGACTGCATTGCACTTCTTTAATCGAGAAGAGGAAATTAGGTTGTGACACTTCGCTCTACCATTGACCTCGTCTGCAGGTCGACCCACCGACTGCTTTAATCCAGTCCAAGCTCAAACATCCAGATCTAAAAGGAGACCGGGACACGGGCAGCGCTCCAGCCCGGGCTGATACTTGACCCGCTGCCCACTGTGCAGGCATATGACCACCAGACTGTAACAGCGATCCTCTGCAGGACATTTCTGAGCTCAAACTTCACTACCTGCACCTCAGTGAGGCCTGTGGCTCGGGTACAGTCATAAATTCTTCCTAACATGTGGGACATGTGCTTGTAGTGTCATGAGAAACAGGCACACTGCGCCAGCTGCTCCAAAATCAACAAATGGGACACCGACTCCGCTGGAGGTAGAAAGTCCTCCAAAGAAACCGCCAGACAAGGATATGAAAGTTTAATGATTATTTCTGCAACGCCAGCAGCTCTTAAGCAAGAACTTTATCTAATGAAGCAAGAACCCAGAGCAGATCAATGTCTAACTGATTGCGGAGGCTGAGTCACAGTGAAAGAATCTGAAGCCTCGGTTCATCAGTTTTACCCTGTGGTTGATTTTTTATATTATATATATATATATATATATATATATGTGTATATATATATATATATATATATATATATATATATATTTGTACTGGGAGGAATGCTGATGTGAAGACAAACCATTAAAAAGAGAAAGGGGGCAGGAAGACCTGTAATAATAATAATATTAATAATACTAATAAGAAGTTTTATTTCTATTGCAATTTTTTTAATATCACAGTGCTTCAGGGTAGGATAAAAACAATTAAAACTAATGCAAATAAAAACAATTAAAATAAATAAATAAAAGGAGAGTAGATACAAAAATATGAAGGTTCCAATCAAGAACCTGGAACAAGGAACTTCAGGAATTTTTAATGGCCTTAAATTTCAAAAGGGAAAGGTTGTGAAAATCCAATATCAACACATTTGATATCTTCAAACAACTCAAATTTTGTTTCTCCATTTTGTTACCATTCGCTTCATGTCAGGCTTAAAGATGCTGAACATTCACTGCCTTTTCTGCCCTGTTAGTCATCCAATATTTGCCCCTCCTTAAAGACAAGGAGACACTCTACCAATATATAGAATATATGGCCACTTTATTTGAACAAAATATTCGCTGTAATTTAACAAAATTTTCATATCTGCTGTCACCTTTAATCGACTTTTTAGGTTACACATAACATTGTGCACCCATGGAAGAATCAAACTGTATGGTTTATTTGCAAAAACTTCTAAAAATTCGTAAAAATAATAAAAATTCATTTTAAGTTGTCTCCAGTTTCCAAATTCCACAAGGAATAAGAATAAATGTACAATAAAATCGCGATTTATCGAACATGAAACGCTTTTAATAATCATATGCATTGAGTTTAGTGCATTAAATCCCCATATATACCTCTAACACAGCATGCATTACATTAATGATATATTTACAAATATTTTAGCAACTTGGACGGGATCACAGACCGTTTTAAAGCTATAAAAACTTATTCTTAAGTTTTCTGCAGCTCCCTTGAGAGCTTTCCAGAAGGCGGTCAACTTTGCGGCCTACTCGTAGAGGATTTTTTACAACTGCTCGCTAATCCTTCCGCTCGGAAATTAGGGATTAAAAGTCCCTCTTAAAGTAACTGGATTAAATAAAGAGGTAATTATACACGCTTGTAGACTTGGAACACACATTTAAAGACGTGTAAAGTAAACTTTCAGTTCTTTATTGCTCACCTTTCTCCAACGCTGGTAGCTGGTGAACTCCTGGGACGGCAGGAACACGCTCAGCTTGTTGAAGAGGGACTTGAGCTCCGATGGAAGGCCGTTAGACTCGAAATATTCCACTTCCACCGGGTCTGAGTTCGACACCGGGACGTAAAGGCACAAACCGAGCATGTTAGCGTCGGGAAAAGTAAAAACAATAAATAAATAAATACCACACCGGACCCGGTGGCCACAACACGGAGTTAATACTGAAATGCCGGTAAGGAAACGCCGGCCGGTTTCTAAAGAATGACACAAGCCACGCCTCTTCCAGGAATACACCCACGTCATTGGCTGAACAGGCTGTCTTTGCCAACGCACTTTACGTCATTCTACTACCGACCAATCGCCTTTCCTGCTCATTGATGGGCTCGCATAAGGTCCCGCCCTCCGATTCAGCATAGAGGCTGATGACGCCTGACCAATCGTGTTCCTCCTTGCATCCAGCACGTTGGGAGATTGACCAATCATGTGCGTTCCCTCATTTAAACGGAGGAAAAAAAGGCGGACTCGGGGCTGTTCGGCGGTACAAGCGCTGTGACCTTGCTACTGTGAGTACATGAACAACAAACAACAAACAACAAATTTCCGGAAAAACACGACAACAGCCGAATACAATATATAAATATGCATATATACAAATGCACATAAAAATATATATTTGCATATACACAAACAAACATCCAGAGATGGATCCATCCAGAAAGAGACAAAGGGACTAAAATCACATTTGTCTCAGCTGAATATAGACTCAATCAATCAATCTTTATTTATACAGCACCATATTTGTAGAATAAAAATAAGTTAAAGGTAAGCATCTCATTTTTAAGAGGGTCCTCATGTCTATACGATTGTAAAAATAGTTACTATGGATGAAAAATCAATACAACCATGAATAGAGAGATCAATATAATTATCTTATATTTAATATACATGTATTTGAATTTCAACCTTTATTGAATCTTGAAAAGTCATTGAGGGTGTTCCCTCATTTTCAATGATGTTGTGAATACAAAGACAACACAATTAAAAACAGTTACACTCATAAACAGTGTAATTCGTTATCATTGTTCTAAACTGATCAATAGTCACAAGTACTTGCAGTTTAAATGTTTGTTGTAAAATAATCCAAGTGAACGCAGCAGGAAAGCTGAAAGCAGTTCTTCTAAATAAAGAGTTTACATGTGGAACTTCAAGCACCAGGAAGTTACTGGATCTTGTTGGATATTGATTATAAGATTGATTTAAAAGAGACGTGATGTATGAAGGCATTTTTCCAAGTAAGGCTTTATAAGTGAATAAGAAAAAAAAAAAAAAAAAAAAAAAAAAAAATATATATATATATATATATATATGATGAATAGAATCTGGAGAGGAATGATGTAGATAGCAGCATCTAGCTGAACTGACATAAAAATGGGTTTAACTGGTCTAAAAGTATGAATGATGTTTCTGTTGATGGTTGATGCAGGATAGAGCACATAGAGTGGAGCAGGTCCACAGCAGCAGGTCATCCATGATCGTTTGTTAAGGTCATACTGATATATGTGTGCTGTCTGCAGGAACTACCATGGAGTTAATGTTGTTGATCTCTCTGAAGTTAATATCAGGGACTGTAATGATAATGGAACTCAATAATGACTATCACTAGCACTATCAGCTTTGCCACTGTGCAGCCCAAATAAACATTCAAATGGTTGAAGTAGTTTGACAAGGGGTTTCAGCTGATCCTTAAAAAGTGTAAATTTGGATTTAGGAGTAGTGTAGGGAGCCTGTTTGTTGTTTTCCTCAGCTTTACTTTAGTTTTATCAGGCTTAGCTCTCGAACACCCTCTGCACCTCTTCCCTTATAAGTCTTTAGCTCCTGTGCTTTTGTGCATCTAAAATCTGTGCAGACATATTGCATAATTCTGATCCAAAAGCCACTCAGAGTCAGCTGGCCTGAGGGATGAACGCTGGCACAAACGATGAGCTCCTGATGCCCAAAAAGGTGCTGAAGGAACGCCAAGAGCTGCAGGCCGAACCCTGAGCCCGTCAGCTGATCCGGTGTAGGTTTACACACAACACAAGGACACACTCTTCCCTATGAGGCTGAACCAGCAGAGGAAAGGCCACACAGATTAGATGACTTTGACTTTTTGAGCATTTGTTTTATTTCTTTTTAAGGCCACAGAGCATGTTTTTATGATTAATTTCACACCATGGTATTTGAACATGACGATCTGATCTGGACCAACATTTCATCACAGCTGATAAGACTGAAATCATGATTCAATGTTTGATTAAACCATGATGACAGTACACCAGGGCTGTCAAAATGTCAAAACTCTCGACACACTTTTTGTCCTCATGAGGAAGTTTGTCAGCACTCCAAGTGCTGCTCACATGCCTCCACAGAACAATCAATAAATAACCAGAGCTCCGTCCTGGAGGGTTTATGTCTCTCATGTGGGACAGTGGGAGCACAGAGGTGAGTCAAGAAGGAGGCCGGGGTGCTTGTTTTGTCAGTGGAGGGATTTAAAGAAGTTTTCAAAGCATGGGACATGCATGAGGCTCAAAGATCTGGACCTATGGAGCCCCAAATGCAGAAGTTCATCCCTTTTTTAGAGTGAATATTGTGCAACAGTTAAAGAAAATCCATAAAAAACAAATAGAGATACAGAAGTCATGAGAAAGAAACAAACATGAGGCTCAAAAATCCAGAACTATGAAGCATCAAATCAGGGCTGGGCAATATATTGATTAAAATGATTAATTTTTTTTTTCTGCAAAAGATTTAAAACAAAAATCTAGATTTTTTCTCTCAACCTAGTGTTACTCTATTCATAAGTTGTTGCAATTTCTGAAAATATAAATACTGAAAATCTACAGTTTTCATGATGGTAGGCCATGTCAGATTTTGCACAAGCACATGTTTAGGCTTTTATTTGTGTTTTAAATGAGATTAAATATTGATCAGATGTTTCAATGTTAATATACAGTGAAAATAGTTCAGCTTCGAACTCCATAAACAACATTTACAACAAAATGACAGCATGCATTTTAACTATAAGAAGGAAACTCTGTTCAGTTCTGGAACATAACATAAAGTGTCTTGTTTTGCTTTCGCCAGAGAGTGACAGCACAGTGGTGGGTCACTTGACCTCTGACCCTCAACCTCCCAAACTTAATTGGTCCATCATCAAGTCAGAGAGAACTCAAAGTTTAGAACATGATACCCAATGACCTTTGACTTATGACCTCCAAAATAAAATCAGGTCATTTTTCAAAGTGAAATGTACAAAGTTTGAAAGAGGTGTCTTGAAGTTTTCTCGAGGCACACTCGAGGTGTATTCACAAGCGAAGACTGACCAGTTAAACTCAATGACCTTGACCTTTGAACTATGACCTCAAAATCTACTCACTTCATACTTGTGTCATGTTGGATGTTTGTGGAAAGTTTGAAGGAAATCCATCCAAACATTTCTGTGAGATTGGATTTCACAAGCAAATGATGACCTTGAAGCTCAATGACCTTGACTTTGACATATGACCTTGAAAATGGAACCAGGTAATCCTTAAGTAAGGGTGGGCACTAGTGCACAGTTCAATGAAAATTCCCTTAAAGTATTTATGACATATTGATTTCCACAAGCAATGATCGGCCATTAGACTCCATGACCTTGAACTTTGTCCAATGACCTTTAACATCTATAATTGTCAGTCTTGAATACAAACACTTAGTCCCTGAATACAGCAGGCCCCTGAATGCATTTACAGAGGCTCTTAATGCAGCATAGGTCCCTAAATGCAGCAGCAGAGGCCCTTGAATGCACAGGCTAAGACTCCCTACTGCAGAGGCATGAATGCAGCAGAGGTACCTGAATGCAACAAACGAAGCTCCTTAATGCAGCATCAGAGGCCCCTGAATGCATCAGCAGAGGTCCCTGAATGCAGCAGAGGCCCCTGAATGCAGCAGAGGTCCCTGAATGCAACAAAAGAAGCTTCTTAATGCAGCATCAGAGGCCCCTGAATGCATCAGCAGAGGTCCCTGAATGCAGCAGAAGTGCCTGAATGCAACAAAAGAAGCTCCTTAATGCAGCATCAGAGGCCCCTGAATGCATCAGCAGAGGTCCCTGAATGCAGCAGCAGAGGCCCTTGAATGCACAGGCTAAGACTCCCTACTGCAGAGGCATGAATGCAGCAGAGGTACCTGAATGCAACAAACGAAGCTCCTTAATGCAGCATCAGAGGCCCCTGAATGCATCAGCAGAGGTCCCTGAATGCAGCAGAGGCCCCTGAATGCAGCAGAGGTCCCTGAATGCAACAAAAGAAGCTTCTTAATGCAGCATCAGAGGCCCCTGAATGCAGCAGCAGAGGCTCCTGAATGCAGCAGAGGTACCTGAATGCAACAAAAGAAGCCCCTTAATACAGAATCAGAGATTTTTGAATGCAGAGGTCCCTGAATGCATCAGCAGAGGTCCCTGAATGCATCAGTTAAAGTCCAGCAGCAGGATGAAAACATGTTTTCTGCAGCAGTTGAATGTTTTACGTCACAGTGAAGATAATGACTGACTGCTGAGACAAACAGGATCCATCGGGGTCAGACAAGCATGCCTTATCTCCTTGCCGTATCTTCAGGAAGGAGAGAAAGCAGGATTATCAGGGAGAGGAGAAGAATAATGAGGAGGAGGAGCAGCTCCTTTGAACAGTTTGTGTTCCTGCAGGAGGAGGCTGGACAGTTTTACGGTTGTGTGAAGGTGTTTTTAAAACAGTTTGTTCATTATCAGCTCATGTTCATGAGGTTTTATAACCTCACATCAGACACACGAGTGTTTGTCCTGTTTGATCAGATCTTTAAACTGGGACAAACGCCAGCAAAAACATGACCTACAGAAATTACAGATTTGGTGATCTGTGTTTTTGATCAATTTAAATCACCAGAAAAATCTGCAAACTGTGAAAAATGTTCAAATGTTGGGGATGATTTAGTTAAAAGATGTTGTAGGAGATTGACGAATGCACGAACAGACAACTTTTAGCTTGTTTTCTCATTTATTTGGATTTTTTCTACGTCTTTAACCAATCAGGAAGGAAACACAATTTGATTTCATTGTGCAACCTGTTGTATAATGACAAATAAACTTCCTTTTATCCTTATGTTTAACTTATTTCTTAATCATTGGTTCCTCAGGTCTCTGTACAACTCAGTGTTCTTGTACTGCCCTGATTCTCATGCTGAATTACTAGTATTATTTTTAATATTTTTATTTTGTATTTATTTTCACCACTTTATATTGATATTTATTAATGTTCAGTGGAGCAGTTTAACGCTGACAACTCAGTTTGGCCCGTCGGCTCTCTGCTGCCCTCGAGTGGCCCAGAGCTTTTTTTCCTGAACACTGTGAGTGTTGATAAATGTGGAAAAGTGCTGCACTCATGATGGCCTGGGAATAACAAAATTAAATATAAAATGACATATAAGAAGAAAAATAATATTTTATTAAGACTTAAATCTGAAGGGGGTCGATCATTTTTAATGTTTAAAGGCACGTTTTTAGTTTACTCAGTCTTTGTCCTTTTTTTTTTTTTTTACTTAATTTATTTTAATTTTCAGTTTCCCAGATGCCTTTGTTGGCTCTTATGATATTTTATTCTCTATTTAGTCCATTATTATTTTGGGGTGTTAAATGATGAATTAATTTTTAATTTAATTGTTCTTTTTCTACAATGCCATCTTTATATGTATTCTTATTTATTTATTTATTTATTTATTTATTTGCCAATTGCTGTTAACAGTGTTCTCTACCATTTACTGGTTTACCTCCCCTAAATGTATATTTTTTGTTCTCTGTTCAGCTTTTCTCCCTTTTAATTTTTTTTGTCTATTTGTATATTCTTTAAATAATAGTTTAAAACTGCTGTATTGAAAGGTTATTATTAGCATTAATAAGTGAATCATTGTTGTTGTTGTTGTTAAAAGCTGTTATTATCATTATTGGATTAATTATTATTAATTATATTGTTATTTATTATTATTATTATATTACATTAATCACTATTATTTATTATTATTATGCATTTGTTGTGTTTGTCAAAGCACTCTGAGAACTGAATTATTGTAATAGTTGTTATCATTGTCATTATTCCTTTCAATAATAACAATATTTCTGTCATAAATATTTTTAGCATTAATCTTATTGTTTTGATCATGAATATTATAAGTACCATTATGCATTAGACGTGTTTGTCAAATCACTTTGTAAACCACTGTTTTAAAAGTGCTTTTCAATAAGGTATTAATTTTATTACTATTATAATTATTGTTATATTGAAAACATTCATTTTTATTATTGTTATTATTATTAGTGCTGTATTATTGCTGCTTTATTGTTATTGTGTATAGTGCTGTATAATAAAGGTGTTATTATTGTAATTAGTGTAATTATAATTATTATCTCTATATTTTGTTATGATTTGGTGCAACTTAAACAAAAAAATATTGAAGACAGATTAAAAATGCATTTTTTTTTAATTTTATTGGTTAACTTTTACGGTATAGAAATAATGACCTGATGTTTGTTTTTTAGTGTCAGGTCCAAACATTTGTTCTTCGTAGTGGATTATTAAATCATACCTGATATTAATCCAGCAGGATGATCATGACGCTGAGTAGGGTCACTAACGGTCAGTGATCGTAGCTGCAGTTCATCGGGCCGCCGCAGAGTGTCGCTGTTTCACCACCGGGCTCCAGTGTGAACGGCGGGTGAACGAGTGTTTAAGACGCTGCGTCAAGGCGACGAGAGTGAGCAGGTATGAAAACGGAAAAGACATGACTTTCACAATAAAGTTCGTAAATTAGAGATTTACTTCAAGATTGGACGTGTTGTGTTTTCAGATATGGCCTCCTTCATACCATGGTTGTATCGGGTGGTTATTTGAGTTCCTGTAGCATTTCTATCTTCTCCGACCATCTCCTGCTCACTGGATACTTTCTCTTTTTCAGACCATTCTCTGTAAAAACCCTGAAGATGGTTGTGTTTGAAAATCCCAGTCGATCAGCCTGTATGACACCACCAGTCAGCGGCTCGCGGAAGTGCTGCGCGGAGGAATACGTAACGTGAGTCGGTTAGTTCCAGTTAAACTTTATCTTTCCGAAATGTTAATGCACTTAAAAGCATTTCTAGGTAGCGTACTCCTGAACTGTGGTGTTATTTTCTGATGGGAGTTCTTGTAGGCGGCGAAATTACCCTCTGTTCTTGGTACGATACTTCCCTGTTTGCGGCTTTATCTGCGTAACAGACTCAACAGACTGAGGCTCACTGAGGGAGAGGAGGGAACTTTCTACTGCATCTAATGTACTTAGTGGCCATATGGAGCTCATACAAGCCCACTTCAAAAATACTGAACTATTCCGTTAAATGTTGTTAGCCGTTACCCGGTACGTACAGCCGCTACAATTGCTACGTCATACGTAGCAGCTTTGCTTGATGTGGATTGGTCTGTGGTGGGTGTGATGAGCCGAATGATTATTCAATCACAAGCTAAAGCTGTTTCTGAAGGTTTTGCCCATGAAAACATTTTCTCACGGCTCTTTCCCTGATGGATTAATGAAATATTTCCGTGGCGGATATATGGAACTGTCCATGTGGCGTGCAGATTATTGACTATACACACCTAAATGCATTGAGTTGTTGCCATTGATTCTTTGTTAATCAGTGTTAATAAGCAGGTGAAAGAATGTACCTAATCTATTGGCCAGTGAGTGTTTAAAAGCTTTCGATGTAGATAATATTTCTGTCAGTAAGAAAAACACATCTTTAAAGTTAAAAACACGAAGAAAAATAATTCTAAAAACTTTTACTAAACTATCGGATTTTATTTTGAAGGGATTCCACCGGAAGCTCCGCCATCTTCTCAGCGCTAACTTGATGCTAACGGCTCAAAGTTCCTCCTCTTCATTCCCAGAGAAAACCTTCAGTTCGTCTTTTTCTGTCAGTTTCTGTTGTTGACCAGCTGCAGACCACACTCATGAGACCCGACATGTCTCCAGGTACGTCCTCGAACACCTTAAGGCATCTTTTAACGTAATTTCATCTCCCTTTTAAGGCGATTTTCATTTAATTCTTTGGCTTGTTCTCAGATTTGTGTGCTGAATCATCTGCGGACGGACGGAGTTCGTCTGAAAACACGGAGTAAAAACATCTCAGCAGCAGCACTGGACGGTTATTCGGCATTATTAGAGATTCACAGTTACTATTTGAAAGTGTAAGTCGAGTTTTATGCGAGTAAACCCACCTGAAAAATGGCCTTTTTCGTAAAAAAGAAGAAGTTTAAGTTCCAGACCCATCTGACCCTGGAGGAGCTGACTGCGGTGCCTTTTGTCAACGGGGTTCTGTTCTGCAAGCTGCGGCTGCTGGACGGAGACTTCACGGCCACTTCTTCAAGGTAAACCTGCAAAAAACACTTTAAAACACCAGTTTAGACAAGAAAAACCCAAGTGAACAGGTTATAAACGTAGTTATAATGACTTAAAAACACATCAGACCTGCAGAAAAACACTGAAAACACCATGTGAACAGGTTATAAACTTAGATATAAGGATTTAAAACACATTAAGAGGGTTTCTAACCATTTAAAGACAGTTTCTGTTCAAGACTATAAGCTGTGAGTTTGTTGGTGTCATCCAGTGAATCTAAGTTATTAACTTTAATGCAGTGATGTGGAGATCCCTCAGTGTAAATATGTTTTTAGTATGTTTTCAGGCTGAAGTTTGGGGTCTTCACAGAGTTTTTAAGGACTAAGATGTGCTTTAGGTCTGTTTAGGTTAGTATTATATCACTGTTAATATGATACAAGGATTTCTTCCTCTCAAATTTCTTAAAAATGTTTATTTTAGTAATTACTCAATTTAAAACCTCAGGAGTCTTTATGGAGCCACGCAGACTTTTATTATCTGTAGAATTAAGATTTAAAGGTCATGCAATGGCAACAGTAGTTTAATACTTGGTAAACGTCCATCCAACCAACATACTAACAAACTATCCATTCCTCATCCAATCAACCAAACAAACCATCCACTCATCCATCCATCCATTATCTGTTCAAGAAACCAGTCATCTATCAATACATCTGTTAATTTATCCAACCAATCTCCCATCCTTTCATTCACCCATCCAGCCATTCAACCATCAGTCTGTCCATTTATTGATCCAACCTACAATTCATCCATCCATCCATCCATCACCTTTTAAACCAATGTACAAGCCACCCATCCATCCGTCAATCCCTACATTTATTTAACCAACCAACATTCCATCTATCCATTTCAACCATCCCTCCCCTTTAAAATTAACCAAAAAAACAATCCCCCATCCCTCCATTCATTTACCAATCAAGAATCCCTCCCTCCATCCAACCTTTTATCCATCCCTCCCTTTTTTCAACCATCCAACAAACCATCCATCAATCCTCCATCCATCAGTGTTTTCAAACAAACCATTCATCCATTATCTGTCCAAGAAACCATTCTTCTATCAACCCATTTATTTATTCAGCCAAGCCCCAAACCATTCATCCATCCATCTAATCATCCAGCCATTCAATGACCAAACCAACCATCAAACCATCCATCTTGCTGCGATTATAAAGGCTATTTCCTGATTTAGTGGCTTTAAAAATTCCTCACATTTTGATGTTAAGTCACATATTTTTGATAGATTTGATGGCTTTAAAATATATGCTCATCGCTGTAGGATTGTAAATGAAGTCCAAACTTTGACACAGTTTTGGTGAAAATGAAACATGACACGTGAACAACAAAGAGAAGTTCATGAACCAGGTTTGGGTTTTTTTTACTTTCTGATGTGATAAACTGCAGGCAGACTCCTGATTGCTCTCTTGATTGTGCAAAAATGTGGAAAATTTCCAGTGTTTCTGTTCTTTAGATTCAAGGTGTGGGGTGTTCCTGCACCTCTGTGTGGACCGATTCCTCTGCTGAAATAATGTTCACTTTCTGTTGGAGGGACTTTTCAAAGCTGTTGATTGTTAAATGAGCAGAGACTTTGTCATGTGGTGTTGAGAGAGTGTTGAATATTCTGAAGCCCTTCCGTCGCTGCAGTGTTTGCACCTCCTCATGTTGGTAAATGATGGTCTGATTGACTCTGAGTCACGTTTAAACGCCGGGTGTTTCAGTGTTTAATGTCCTCTCTGAGCTCAGCTCCACTGCCAGACTAAACAACCAGGAGAACCTGGAGACTCCAGCAGGTCCAAACACTCTGAGTGATCCTGTTTCTGCTAAAGGCTTTTGAGTTCTGATGACAGACTTGTGCTGAAGAGGATTTTTGTCTTTGCCATCATGTCACAAAACTCCTGATTCTCCGTCTGCACTTTGATAACAGCTCCCCCCTCCTCTCTGCTGCTCACCTTTGGTTCTTCAGGTGGAGATGTTTCACCTGAAAGACTCTTCAGAGTCTGTTTCTGTGATAACATGCTGAACTGTAAAAGCCAAAGGAATGCTGTCTCTCTGCTCTGCAAAGGCACAGAGAGTCCTGGTTTTAGGGGTGCACTGATCAGGCTCTCTGCTGCTGTTATCAGTCCTCAGCAGTCAAATATGAAGAAAAATCTTTGACAACTTTTTATTTCATTTGAGGTAAATTATTGCAAACCAGACAAGACAACGACTATCCAACAACATAACAGACAAAAAAACTACCTCAGTTTGAAATGGGGTTTGTAGAAGCATTTCCAACCCCAGTCGTCACAAGTAAAGCACAAAAAAACCAAAAACAAACCCAAATTTAAATTGCTGTCTTCGACCCTTTTTCCCATGACATGTTTTGAGCTATTTTGTCCCTTCCAAGGCCAGAAAACACACTGAGGTTGAAGTACAGATATGAATAAAATCTCCTGCAACTGGAAGATGGTGTTCTGGTGTGCTGAGTGACCAGATTATTTGGTGTCAGCCCTGGTACCGTTTCCAAACTTAGGACCATGGCCATCCCACTAAAAAACTGCAGGCTTTCTTTCACGAGAGGATTTTGGCACATTTTAGGTGCTACCCACATTTTGTGTTGCACATCCCATGAATGCACGATCCTTACATGTTGTACCTCGTTGCAAAGGTAATTTATCAGGCTTTCCAGTGATATGGTTTTATTAGAGGGGAGAAACAATCAATCAATTAATGTTTCCAAACTTTTATTGGAGTATATATATCTGTATCAACAACACTGCCTAAATTTATATCTTGTTTGAAATATGTCAATATTTAAAAAAAAAAAAAAAAAAATCTCCCAGCCTAATTTAAACTTAAGAATTAAAATCATTAAATAATTAAGCCTAATATATAGGCACTGACTATATGACATTTAGGTTTTGAAGCAGTGACAGAAAGATAGCTGCTGGTTTGGAGTCTTGCACTACAGACATGATTGTTAGGTTAATTGGTGACCTCAAATTGTCAGTAAGGTTGAGTGTGAATGGTTATCTGTCCCCATATGTCTGCTTTGTGATTGGCTGGTGACCACTTTTGGTCTTTTATCAGCTGGGATAGTCTTTAGACCTAAGTGAACCTGAAAGGGACGCATAATAGAGGTAACTGATTGTTTATTAGACCTTCCCAGTGGGTTGCAATACCTCTACCTGTTTTCTTGAATGAATGATAAGTTTATTTACAAGTTTATATATCAGAATGCAAAATAAAAGTACAGATGGAAAAAAGAAAATTAGTACTTGGATAAATGTTACATGTCTGAAAAGGAGTGAGAAGAAGTCAAAACTGATTTAATCCCACCCTCTCTCCATCAATTCATTACCAATTATTTAGCTTCCCAATCTGTAAAAACAGTTATCTACTGTATGTCTGAACAAAACAAGACTTACTCATTTAATGAAGAAAACAGACTTGTTCTATGAAAGTTATCAAACTGACTATACATAAATGCATGCTGTAAATCTGCTAAATGGTTAAAGGCCGATAAGAAAACAGCTTGCTCCAGATTTGAGAGTGGATGTACACACACCAGCACCAGTTTATCTGCTGCTGTCCTGTATCTCCCTGCAGATAAAGAGCACACACATCATCTTTGGGCTGTTCTTGTCGGAGCAAACAGCACACACCGCAGAGAGTGTCGGGAGGCTGTTCGATAACAGTATCCATGTTTGTCTTGTAAAAAAAAAAAAAAAACCTGACCTGAAAACCTCGAACACAGTCTCTGGGCCGCTCGGACAGTTTGTTCTCTCGTGTTACAAGCGAATGAGTTTCAGCTGATTTTTCGTTTTGCATGACAGGTTCACAAACGCCGAGGGGCCTCTGAATGATGGCTTTGTCCCCTACGAGTGAAACAAAGAGCGAGCTCCTTCTGTAAACTCTTCCCTGTTTGCTTGATGACTTTCCCTCTTTAAGAGCCTGATGTGTTCTAGACCCTGACCCACTAAACCCACCTCCACTTGTAAAACAACACGGCTCTCTGAATGAAGTGTTTTATTGGCAGAGGAGCTGAGCTGCAGCCACTAACCCATTTCTGTGATGCCACATTTAATTTGGAGATAAACGAGGGGATAAAGGGGGTCTGTGGTTGGTTTTAGTGTCTGATTAACCCTATCATTGCCTGTTTGATGAGTCTTTTCCAGTGTGTTCAAACAGCTGCGCAATATGACCTGGAATTTATGTCACAGTAAATGTTTTACTCCTGTATTAACGGTTTTATAACTTGATTATTACAAAATCAAAAGGATTTGGCATTCAAGTGCCTAAAGGAGCACATTTTCCTCTAAACCTGTTGGCGAAGGTTCACTGTGTCAGTGATTCTCAGCCGGTCTAGTCTCGGGAACCTTTCCCACTTGAGATATCATGAACTAGATTTCCCATACATTTAGTGTTTCTCCATTTTCCTCTGATAATGCAACAATTTGGCTGATTCATAGTTATCTTGAGAAGTTACTGAGAAAACCAGTTAGGGATGCACACAGTTGAATTGCTAAACTGTTAAAATTTGGAAACTGAATTAACCAGCACCAATTTTACAAGTTGGTTAACATGATTCTTCTAATTATTAATCAATTCAAGCATGAGATTTTGGGGTGCGTTCACACAGACCAGTGTTAATTTTGATGACTAATTATTTACGTCATAGTTTTCGTCAACAACCTTTTTCCCCTGACGAAACCTAGACAGTAGCTAATAAAAATAAGTGCATATGGGCAAAAACTAAATTAACTGACGTTTTTGGTCTGTGGGAGTAAACCAGAGCAGGATATGAACCATCAACCTTCTTGCTATGCTGCAGCCGTGCTGATCACAGTATTGCAGAATTTCTCTTTGTGGTAGAAGTTCACTGTAACAGTAGCGATATTGGTTTGCCGCCCACCCCTAAGATCAACCAAGCTCTTCACACTTCAGTTTCCAGAACTTTTGGCTGTTGCAGGTTTTCTCTGCAGCCTCTGTCAGGACATATCTTTATCTCTGTGCATGCTCTACCTCCCCGCTGTCACGTAGCATCATCCTGAGGCTGTTTGTATGTTTTTCACAGAGAAGGAAGGAAACACGGACACATCTTCATCGCCTTGTTAATTTCTTGCGGGCGGATGGTTCAGATTTCTTACCTTTCATCCTCAAAGAGGAGCAGATTAGATAGTCCCGTGAGGACAAGATGACCCTCGGGTTGGACAAAGACCTGAAGATCTGATGGTGCAGGTTTAGACCTTTTAAAGATGCCACCTGAAGGCTACTGATTCTGAGAAGAGCTGATAAAACAGGACGAACTTCTTCTACTGGCTCAAGAAACAAGTCCTGATGGTTAATAACCAATGATATATCAGTGGTTTTATTTCTCATTATCACTGGAGGAGGGTAGCCATCACTGACTAGAGCAGGCTGGAGATAAAGACATTTATTTTATTTTTAATTTTATTTATTTGGATCCCCATTAGCTACTGCCTAAGCAGCAGCTTCTCTTCCTGAGGTCCACACATTAAAACATAATCCACAACACACATCAGTGACATTCAAAATGCTCTGAAAATCGAAAACAGAAAATAAAAGGCAGTTAAAACAGCAACCACCTGACAGTCTTAGAGAAAGTCTCTTAGATGCCCAATGATCAGGGTGTATGTACATCAATGAATAAATTATAATTTCGAACAATTTCATAAACCAATGATTACACCTGAGACAGTGCATTTGGACAGAACTGCAGTTTAAGTGTTTCTATCAGAATCTGAAAAACTTTATTGATCCCCGAGGGGAAATTCGGTCGTTTCAGTTGCTCTTATACACAGTATAGCAGCAGGAATATCAGATAAAGACATTAAAATAGATAAGAGCATAAAAATAAAATAAAATAAAATGAAAATTAAGTAGGAAGGTTGCAACTTGCAGAATCCTTGAGCAATATCATTACAGCTCTGTTTGTCCGAAAGGCAAAGTTTGACAGTAAGGATATTGCACTGGGTATTGCACTTGAGTATTACCTTACTAACAAATTTCAGAGGTGAAAACAGTGAAAAACCAAATTATCTAAAAGATAATTACAAGAATCTGCGTGTCACTTTAAGTTATACAATGGACAGACTGTTAAGATAGTCTTGATGACGTTAGATATTTCCTTAAACTCTTTTTATAAACAGTTTTACTGGTTAAACTTGTGATCTCTGACAGAGGACTATTCCATGTTTTCATGCCTTTATACAAAACAGTCCTGCATGGTGTGGTAGGGTAAAACAACCTCTGTAATATAATTGACCAAAAAGAACATTTCGAATCTGAGATGTGAAAATGTTCCTGAATAAACAGAGCAGAGACGTGATAATTCTTTCTTTCTCCAATAACCAGCCTAAGGTTCAATGCATTTCATTGATGACAGTTCAGTCCAGCCTCGCAGCGTGATTCTGTGTGAACTGTAATTTCTCTAAGTCACTGTTTGATGCACTAAACCAAACTGCTGGGCAGTCGCACAGGTGAGTAAGAACAAGTGTTGGTTTTTATCAGAGGAAATACAAACCCGGAGAGCACGTTCTCAGCTCGTGTCCTCAGCAGAGAGGACTGATGATGTCCAAGGCCACTCCGAGGTCACTCCACTCTCCTCTCTGAGGGTTGTATAACAGCCTGACCCCCCCTTAGATCTCAGAGATCATCTCAGTGACTGAACACAGGCCTCTCTCTCTCTCTCTCTCTCTCTCTCTCTCTCTCTCTCTCTCTCTCTCTCTCTCTCTCTCTCTCTCTCTCCTTCTCTCGCTCGCTCGCTTGCTCTCAGAGGAGGAGGAGACGGCGCGGGCAGGCTCGCTCGCTCCGTGGCGGCGGCGGACACAGATTAGGGTTATGTCACAGATCTGTGAGCCGCTCTTTGTTCAGGGCCTGGCCTGGTCGTGGGTCGAGGACAGAGGGGGGAGTTATCATGAGATTGCCCAGGGGACCACATGAAAAACCTCCCAGGGTCCCGGGACACGCTAAGAAACATGTGATGCTCGGCTCGCTGACATGTCAGGATGACTTGTGTTTGTCCTCGCTGATATCTGACATCAGTGCTGTGAGCTCTGTGACCGCTGCAGAAAAAAACAGAAACTTGATTAATGCTTGGTTCTTTGTCATTATTTATTATGTTTGGTCAAATTTCATGCAACGCAGCAAAAATCTCAGATCTCAACGTATTGACAGCAACGAAGATAGAAGTTTGTCCAACTGACTTTTAATGCTACTCAGTGTTGATTTTGTTGATTATTTTTGTCGTAGTTTTCGTCAACAACCAATCAGACCTAATTTGGTCATGTAGAAAGTAGGGACAAGTTAGGAATATATCCAATCACAGCTACTTTGGTTGTGTGGAAAGGTTGGATGAGTTAAGAGGGACATCCAATCACAGCTGTCTTAGCTTGGTGGTGGTGGGATAAGTTGTGGAGCGATCCAATCAGAGCTCCTCTCTTTATGAATTGATATATTCATGTAGAGCAGGTTCACTGTTTGTTGTCAGTTCTGGTATTGTAACTGAGATGCTCTGCCAGGTAGCCTAAATAAAGGTGACTGCATTTCACACAAAAGTTCAATTTGTTTCTGTTCATTTATACATTCAGACTTTACTAGCATTCAATAAAGGGTTATTAGATGTTTGATTTTATCCAAGTGTGAAACATGACTTCAGAAATTCAAGGAAACATAAAAATGCCTTACCCTTTACACTTCATATTTTAGTCGACTAAAATGTTGTGAAATTTCATCAACTAAAACTAGACTAAAATTAAAACAATTTAGATGACTAAATTATGACTAAAACTAAAAGACGTTTTAGTCCGAAGACCATAACTAAAACTAAATTAGAAAGTGCTGTCACAATGAACACTGATGCTAGTTCACAAGGATTTTGCAACTTTATTAAAAAACAAAAAAACAAAAGGAGCTGACCAAATGATTGTCATGCTTTTCTATTGGCACAAGCTCAAACTGATTAAAGAATGAGTCACACCCAATAGTATTTGCTGTAGTATTTTATCGTTGAGGTAGCCACTAAAACGAGATTCCACAACCTCTTTAACTAGTCAAAGCAGCCATGCTTTGTCCTCAGACAAACATTCAGTGGCCAAAATTAACATCTCGATATTTTTTAGCTGACTGGTAATCTTTAATTGACTGTACATCTCAATATTTTTTTTCCAGATAGTTGGTTGTAAAAGCACAGGAGAATCGGGGTTCACACAACCCGATAATCGTGCTGACTTTTGGCTCAGATCCCTGCTTCTGATCAATCTCAGCAGAGGCTTATGAAACTCTCTGCTGCCTCAAAGCTGTGTTTTATACGTGCACTGATAAAAATCACAAATCAACAACTTTCATAAGAGAACAACATGACCTTGTGAACATTTTTCAATGTTCTCTCAGTGGAGCGCTTTAACTGTCCTGAGCAGACCAGTGGATTGTTCAGTCAGCTGGCCAAGAGCCTGTCAATCATGCCCCAGGGCCAGTGGGACAGGTATAATGTCGAGCTCTAAGCTTTTTATTCCTTCTTGAAAACTCTGTAGTTCATATTCAGTGGTCTTGTTCTCAGTGATGTAATCTTTTTACTGAATAATCCTGCAGAGCACAAAGACTCTCTGTGTTCGGGCCTTGGGAGTTACTGATTTTACAGTTGCAGTGATGTAACATCAAGCAGAGCTTTTCTATCGCAACTGGAAATCATGAACTAATAAAAATTACAGATAACTAAAAACCTCACAGGAAGTTTGATGTCCAGCAAAATGCTCTGTGAATATTTCTTTACAATTTAATCTGCCAACAGCAGAAAAGATCACTTGACGGTGTTTTAATGTCCAGGTTTGTGCAGAAACATTCTTGAAAATCTCTGTTTATTTTGCCTCTGCATCGTGTTCATCCATCTGTCTGGTTCAAGGCCTTGTGAATGTGATATCTTCTAAAGACCGAGAGAGAGTTTTTTCAAGCTTCAATGGCATGTCCACCCAGTTTCAAGGATGAACTTTGTAGAATTTTGGGGTCACAGGGCCTAAAATATCTTTTTAGTTTTAGTCATAATTTAGTCATCTAAATTGTTAAGGCTACCTGGCAGAGCATCTCAGTTACAATACCAGAACTGACAACAAACAGTGAACCTGCTCTACATGAATATATCAATTCATAAAGAGAGGAGCTCTGATTGGATCGCTCCACAACTTATCCCACCACCACCAAGCTAAGGCAGCTGTGATTGGATGTCCCTCTTAACTCATCCAACCTTTCCACACAACCAAAGTAGCTGTGATTGGATATATTCCTAACTTGTCTCTACTTTCTACATGACCAAATTAGGTCTGATTGGATTAAGTCTCTGTCAAACATTTTAGTCTAGTTTTTATTTGTTGATGAAAATGTCAGTTAATTTAGTTTGAGTTTTTGTCCATGTGCACTTGTTTTTATTAGTTACTGTCTAGTTTTTATCAGGGAAAAAAAGGTTGTTGACGAAAACTTCGACAAAAATAATTAGTCAACAAAATGAACACTGTTCCAAGTACAATTACAGCCTTCCACGATGACAAAAACAGGTTGAACGTCATCAGATGATCACAGCCTTGCAGCCGTATTTTTGATGAATGGATGATAAAACGGTCAATGTTTGAGTCACAGGTGAGACATAGGTGTGGTTAAATGTAAAGACAGGTGAGTGTGTGACAGAGCTCGTTCAGTGCAGGTCTGCTCCCTGCCCGTCTGTACGTCCAGGGCTTCAACCTAAAGACCTCTGCTGTCCTGTGAGGCGACCTCAGGGTCCTCTGATGAAGGACCAAGACCTGGTATTGACCAGGGAGCAACTTCTGGTGTGCAGACCTCTTTTCCCTTTTGTGGCTAGGGACCAGCACTTAAGTTTTTGGATATGCTTGCTGTTTTCTTCAAAGTAACTGATTTTGACAGTCACCCTTTGCTTGTGAATGTAATATCTCATATGTCATGAATTTCACTGTGCTCTCACTTGCTGGCAGTTCATAGCTCGCAGAGGAATGAAACCACCCTGCTGTAGATCTGTTTATCTCCATCATCCTTCAGATAAAGTCCTCTCTGCAGCTTTAGAAACCATATGGTCTGCATCCTGATTTGGCAGGAAATGGACCTGATCCTCAGTTCAGACTTTATCTGCTGTGTCCGTCTCTTCGGTTTGACATTTAAAGCAGGAGTAGACAGCGGCTGATGATTTCTTCAGAGCTTGAAAACAGCATGAATCCAGCTGTAAGACGTGTGATGGCTGTGAAATACGTGTTTGATGCTGGGACAGCTGTGGTCGAGGGCAAGGAGAGGATATCAGAGTCATGGAGGGACACGGAGAGGGTTTGTCCTCAGATGTTCAGACAGAGAGGGTGGACGCTGGAGAAGGGTGAGGGACACAGAATGAGGTGGATGTGCAGGTTAGAGAGCTGAGCTGACTCATGTACAGCCTGCTGAAAGTCTGTGACGTGGTGATGTGGACGGATGGTTTCCATTTCCTGTTCAGATTCAGGGACACACAAACCACGCTCACGTGTGCAGCCAGGGAAATAAAGACGACTCCACCACCAACAGAAATAAACAGTCATTGGACTAAAAGTTAAAAAGAACAAACTTTGTCTTCAAATCTGTTTTGTTTTAGGATTTTTTCCAAACTCAGACCGAGCAGATGATTCTCATGCTTGGATAAAATCATGTCCAGCCCTTCATCTGCTGCAGTGCAGAAACTAAAGTCACAAACTTTCTCAATTTACAGCCAAACTTTAACTCGTGGACCAGGCTGCAACTGAATCTTTATCTTTTTAGACAGCAGGGTCCAGTACAGTGGCTCTTTTCTGTCAAAGGTCAGTGTTTCTTCATAGGGCTGCTCCATTATAGGAAAAACTATAAGCACAATTATTGAACACAGTTACTCTGATTTAACATGACCAAAAAATGAATCATATTGCTTTCAGATGCAGCCAGAGTGGTCACAAATTCTGTAAAAACTGTTTGATATAATGACCTCCACTAAGGGCTCATGTTTTTGCCAGTGTAATATTTTGGTTAACAGGATAACTCAAGAAGTTATGAACAGATTTTCATGACATGTTCAGTGAATGTTGGTCATGGCACAAGGAAGAAGTGATTAGCTTTGGCGGGAATCCAAACTTAAAGGTGGTCCCAGGAACTTGTTTATATTGTGAGATAGTTTTCACATTTTCACTTTTCGCCTTTTTCATCTCCTGTTGGCCTATTTGAAAGAATCAGGATCAGAAACAATTTTTTTATTGGCAAGTATGCAACAAATACAAGGAATTTGACTCCAGCAGATGTTTTCATACAAAGGAAATAAGGTTTAAGAAAAATAAATTAAATAACATCAAATTGAAATTAAAATAAAAATAACTCTTAACAACTCTTGACACTCTTGAATATGTTCCTGATGTAGAAGTGTGTATCAGGAACATATACAAAAGGAATAGATTTCTTTACACAAATACATCTAAATAAATTAACAAGTTTGGCAAGACTTAACTCAGGTTTAACAAGTTTAACAAGACTGTACTCAGATTTAATAAGTTTAACAAGAATTAACAAAGGTTTAACAGGTTTTAACAAGACTAAATCAAGTTTAACTCAGGGCAGGAGTTTCATCTAACTCCTGAAGTAAAATGGTCAGACTTTGTCAAACGTCTTCACAGATTTGACTTGATTTAACCAAAAACTAAACAGTTGTTTCAGATTTGTTCAGGGCTGCGCCAGATAATCCTGAAGCCGTCATAATCATAGTTTTTTGCAGCTGATGCTGTCGGAGTTTTTTGTGTCTTTCTTATTTTGCGGCTGCACTTTGAGCAGCTCATTTCCGTGTGATCGGCCTCTAAGTTGTCCAAAAGTCAGTTTGTGATGGTGTTGTTGTTTTGGTGGTGGCAGCAGACCGGACTCTTGGTGTCCTAGTTACCAAATGGCTGATATCACTCAGACTGAAGTTCATTATTTTACAGTCTGTGTTTAGCTCTCGTTTCTGTTCTGGCTGCGTTCCTGTGCGGTATTTGGCATCACAGCTGTAAACAGAACTGTGATTTTCGTGCTGCTGCATTAACAGCTCATAGCGGCTCTATTCTGGCTAAAATTACTCCGCATCACCCCCGTGAGAGCCTCTTAATTTTCTAAATTTAGCCTGAAATTCCTGTTGTCTTTGTACCTGCAGTGTGACTCAGTGCTGGTGTGAAGCTGTCAGGATGTGTTTCTCGGTATGTGAAGGTTCAGGATGTGCTTCATTCTGGGGAACCTGAAGGGTACCAGGAAGTCCAGGGTGGGGGTGGCAGAGCTTCCTACCTGTTGTAATGAGTTTGGGATTGTTATTAATGACCTTGTGGAATTTTTTTTAACGGAGTCATCATCTTCATCCTGCTCCAGTCGATCCATCTTTGTTAGGAATAACTACAAATATAAAAGGCTGTAGAGATGATAGCCTAAGACTCCCTCAGATGTGTCTCTTCTTCTATCTTTTATTTTTTGTCCTTTATCAGAGTGAGCTCTCCCTCCATGTTTCCAGCATTATTCCTGACATTGTAATTGGACCTTTGTGAATTCTTAAGCCCTGCATTCACGCTCCCCCGCCGCACACCGTACTCCACATACCACACCGAGGGAAACATACGCTCACATGTTCCCCGTCACATTGAGTCGTCACGCTCGCAGACATGTGGATTATGTCAGCGGGGTGAAATCTGCATCACAAGGACTCCCCCTCCACGGCAGGAAGTTTACATTATAGTTTGAAGTGCTTCATATGGAAAAGGGGGGTGGGCTGTGAGGCCGAACAGCAGAGCCAGAACATTTCTGATGTGTAAGAATAAGAGCTGCAGCTGCCAGAGGAAGGATTTTACACAGTTACCTTATCAGACCAGATTTAGATCTAATCGCTCAAAGTGCAATGGAAGTAAACACCATGATCACTGACTGTGTGTGCATGCTGATGTTATAAATCTGGATAAAATAAAAAAAATGCTCCTATTGTTTGCCACGTGGCAGCTGCAGCACAGTGAGTCTATTATGAAACATTAAATCAGTCATAAGAACAGAAGAGAGCACAACAACAACCTGCTTCACAGACAGAAACAGAGGAGAGGTTTCTGTGAGGAGGGCTTGTTTTTAGAAACATCTGCTGAAACTCTGACCACTTACTCATAGGCTGTTTTGGAAAGCACCTCATACATTCTACTAACTAACAAAGTATGTAGTTTATATTGCATACTAGAGCTGGGCAAGTAATCAAATATCAATTTCAGTTACAATTACTGCCTCTCACAGTTATGAAAATTAAATAATAGAGATTTAAAGGGGCCCAAAGTGCAGCAGGATGGATCCATGCTTTATGATGTTCACACCAAACTCTGAGCCTACATCTGATGTGGAGTAGAAATCCAGATCATCAGACCAGTCTTTCTCTGTTATCCAATTTTGGTGAGCCTGTGTTTTTTCAGACCATTCTCTAAAATGCTTGGTGAGTGAAAATCCCAGTAGATCAGCAGTTTCTGCCCACGTTTAGTCACTTAGATGACCTTTCTTCTCCATTCTGATGCTCGTTTGAACTTCAGCAGGTTGTTTTGATAACGTCTGCATGCTCAAATGCATTGAGATGCTGCCATGTGATTAGTTGATAAGCTATTTGCATGAACTAGCAGTTGACGAGTACTCTGTAGTCTTAACATTTTATCCATATTACTATGTGACCCTGACCCCTTTCTCACTTTAGAATAAATTGGTGTAATGTTGGCTCCTGGGAACAAACATATTTATAACATAAATATAATTCTTTCCTTTCCAACCAATAAGTCTTAAAATCCATTTTAATTGACTTTTCCCTTCATATTTCTGGAAATTTCTTAAGCTATGTACACAAAAAATACAAAACATATCAGAAAAACTCTCTTTCGTCAAATAATGGTATTTTTAACAGTAACCATCGCATCAGAATCAGAAATGCTTTATTAATCCCAAAGGGGAAATTCAGTTCTTTCAGAACTAAGAACTAAAGACATTAAAATAGATAAAACCAGAAAAAACCAGAAAAAATAAGTACAAAAAATAAGTAAGTGCAGAATCTTTAAGCTATATCAATTTACTTATGAAGGAAAATAAATGAAATAAGTAAAGTCAGACTATGAACAAAAGGAATTTACACTGTTAACATTAACTATTGGATTTGAATTTGAATTTTTGGATTTGAATTTTATTTCGTACATGTATACAAAGAAATAAAAATAAAGAAATACCATTCTTATACAAGAAAAAAAAGAAATTAAGTATTTATACATGTTTAAGAAGGAGTAGGAAGAAGTCGATACTTTTTGAATTCCTACCCCTTATTACTGTTTCTCATTGGTCTTATAAAAATATATTCTGATTTAACATCTATGCAAATGTATTATACATATGTACACTACAAAACACATAATCCATATAAATGTTTTTTACACATATACACTACAAAATACATAATATATAATAACAAAATATATATACATATAACATGTTGGTGTCAATATAGACATAATATACATATATTACATAAATATCTATGCACACATACATACTTACATGTATGTGTATGTGTGCATAGATTCATTATTTACAATATGGTTATAATATGACAGCACTGTGTTACCAAATTTGACTGGGTAGTGCACTGGATATTATATTTGCTTATTAACAAATAATAACAAATATCAGAGGTAAAAACAGTGAAAAAGAAATATTCTCCAGGACCTGATGGAGCAGTGATGTTAGAGGGAGAAAACATCGTTTAAATCAATGAGGAATCTTGAAAAATCTCTTTAGGTTTTGAACTAAAACAGGACGAGCTCTCCAGGTGAACAGCCTCAGTAGTTCAGCAGGAACAGTCAGAAAGCTCCTCTGTGCTAAAGTTTGTCACAGTCTCTGTCGGCCAAATGTCCCTGCAGGACGTCCCACGCAGAGGCGACAGGAGAGACACTCTCACCCTGACGTGAGCGGGACGTCAGCTCGCTCTGACATTTGTCCTGACGTGAGCGCAGAGGAGAGGAGCGATAAGGAAGGAAGAGGAGAATCAGAGATGGAGCAGGACGAGCAGCAGCTGTTTTCCTGTTTTCATCTCACTTTTCCAGCAGTGAGCGATTCGACGGGACGGGACGGTGAGGGGAGGGGAGGGGTGTGTGTTTCAGGGGTGTGTGGGCGAGTTTGGACGATGCTCCCTGGTTGGTGTCCAGGTTATCAGACCTCTGGAGCTCCGTTAAGGGGGATTCTTGTGAAATCAGTGGGCAGAGCCTCGTTCACTGGAGCAGTTTTTCACTCAGAGCTTCGAGGATCAGGAACTCTGTCTCTAGGAATTTACACCCTCTTAACCAGGGGTGGGCAACTGGCGACCCGGGGCCCACATGTGGCCCCTCATCTCAGAACAAAATGGAAATATGAAGAAAACAAAACAACTGCTAAATATGATTCATCATGAGTAACCAGTACTACACAATACACAAGTTAGGACAGGTGATAAAATATTTCTATTAAACTTAGATTGCTGGTACATGCTTTGATTTTTACAAGTCACTGAAGAACTTACTTTAGTATGATTATTTCTTAAAATATCTTTTATGAGACTCTAAAATCTATAGACTTAGAAAAGTAGTATTTGGAAACAATGGTAAAGGTGACATATTTGTGCTTAAAAACTGGTAAATATTCATTTTTTTATTGCATTAAAAAGAAGCTTACATTGGCTTTAGTTATGTGTCATGCTCATTTTTTTTAGAATAGAACAGAATACCCTTTATTGTTGCTGTACAAAATGTACAGTGGGATTGGAGAGTTTCCCTTTTTTCAGTGCAGACATAGTTAAGTCAAAAACAGAGGTAAAGTATAAAATAGTTATAAGAAAGTATAAGCACAAAGTATAAGCCTGACAGCGTTAGTAGGGGTGTAATGATCCATCGATCTGGATCGATACATCGATTGGTTAAGCAATGATCCAATCAAATCGATGGAAACTCAAAACATCGATCAACATCGACATCTTCAACGCCTTTATTTTGAAATTTTGACCGGATATCCGTTTCACCACTTCAGCCCGATAGCGCCTCGTTCTGAAGTTTCAACTTTACAGGGCTCTCAAGTCTCATGCATTCAGCGTATGAGACACGCACCTTTTCGCTCTCTCACACACCAAACCCGGTATTTCTCCTGCTTTAAACTGTATTGTGTAGCCCCCACCGAGTAACACCGCTTTATGCTAACGTGTAGCAACACGCTCTTAGCATCACAGAGCTAAACGGGAGCTTGACATGTCAGCCAATCAGAAAATAGCACTGCTGTATCCGGGTAAGATACGGTCGATCTGACCGCAGAGGATGCATGCTGCACACACATGACAGAAGTAATCACACGAGTACAGTAAGTTATCTCATCATTTGATTTTGTAGTGCACTGATTATAAAAATTACTTATTGTATGAAAGGAAAACAGTGAGAGCTTGTTCTTATTCTTCCTCCACACCTACCATTAAACAGTGAAGCAAAGTCTAAAAACACCTGACTACTAATTAACCCAATTTTAATTTTAAACATGATTAGATCATACAGATGGTTATAATCCTCTATAACCTATCATATCCAAAGGTCAGCACATTGTTTCACATTTCAGTAATAAAACTGTCAAAACTTAGAAATTGCTTTGTATTTCTTTCTTGCTTTAGGTGAAATGTAGCTGATTGTGTTCAATGAGTACACAATATTGTCTTAAATCGATGAAAGGCCCCTGAATCGTATCGAATCGAAATCGAATCGAAATCGAATCGTGGCAGACTTTGTGGTTTACACCCCTAAGCATCAGCTGCAGAAAACTGTGATTATGATGGCTTCAGGATTATCTGGTGCAGCCCTGAACAAATCTGAAACAGCTGTTTAGTTTTTGGTCAAATGAAGTCAAATCTGTGAAGACATTTGACTTTATATACAAGATAAAATCCTCCAGGACAGTGCAATTGAAAATCTCTATATACAAATACAAGATAAGAAAAAAGGATGCATATCAAGAATTAAAAAATATATGTATGTAGGGGAGTGTATTGCAGAGGATAGTTGAATATTTACTTAATACTTATAGTGCACATAATGATTGATACTTAAATATTATATATCCCGTATGGTTGTATTGCAGGGGCTGAATAAACATTAAGGTAGTATTTAAAGCAGAGCAGATAAAGATATTGCACATCATACTGATGGCTGGGGTTGTTGCATGTGAGAGTTCAGGGTGGGGAGGGCTCTCGGAAGTTTTTACCATCGTATGAAAATAACCTTTTCTCGTAATACATACATTTTGTCATGTAGTCATCTGTTTTCACACTGGGAGAATATTTTCAACTGTTTTTCTGTGGCGTTTGGAAAGCACTGGAGGCCATTCTTGGTGCTGCCAGCCCCTTCACCTCTGCTAATAAACATGGAAGGAAGGCTGTTTTATTTGGTATGGTGGTAGCAAAAATACTGATCTTGAGAGTACGGAAAATGGACCTTGTTCCCACTTACAGTCTTTGGATGGGTGAAATGGCCGATACTCTTCACCTGGAGAGACTTTATAACAAGGACCGAGGAAGTGTGCTTGATAAGACTTGTGGACCTTTGAACTTTTTTAATGGTAAAAAAAATGAACTTTGATGGCCTCCACCTATGCTGCATAATTGTGATCATGTTTAGTGCTATTGATGCAGCCTTTTTTGTTTTTCTTAGTTTACTTACATACATATTCTTGCTTGATTTGTGGCTTGAATTTTAAGCCTTTTGTATCTGTCCTTGAACTGGTGTGCTTTTTTAGGTGGGGAGGTATTTTTTCAGGTCTTCTTAATTATGTCTGTCTTTTCCTTGTGTTTGTTAAATTTCTGAAAGGTAATAAAAATAATAATGATTTAAAAAAAAATCTAAATCAGCAGTTATCAAAATCAGAATTGGTGATTATTGCCAAGTACATTTACATATACAAGGAGTCTGACTTGGTAAATTGGTGAAAAAGTAAAAATAAGGGGTCAGGAGGAATAAAATAAAATATAAAAATTGGTAGAAAATAGTGCAAAAATTGACTTGGGTATATATCAAAAATATACAATAGGTGCAAAAAAGAACAAATCACAACCCAACAGTATATACAGAAAGTGCAGTGAAGGAGCTGATCATGAAACGCTGATCTTTTTAACAGTATAAATATGATTTAACATCAGACTGAGGGAGAACTGTGGAGAATTTTTGGCCAACACTCTGTTTTCAGTGATGTTGATCAGAGCAGAGTGTCCCAGTAATTATGGAAATGATAGATAAAGGTCCACATGAAGGTCAGAGCATTGATTTCATTCCTGCAGAGGAAGAGCACGTAATGGTTCAAAGGTTTTTAATGTCAGCGAACATCGACCTGTTCACCTTTCTGCTCACTGACTCCGCCCCCTCCCGGCCGCCCCAGGGTCGTCCTTACGTCACCGTCCCCTCTGCAGGATCCGTCTGCTTCCTCGCCGCTGCGCTCGCTCTGTTTATCTGACGACCCGGGGCGGCCTGACCCGGCCCCGCTGCTGTTTGTGTTTCTGCTGTGACCGGGGCCCCCAGGAGCCCCGTGGCCTGGACGGGAGATAAGGCTCCCAAACACCAGGGCTCTGCTGACATGTTGAGTCATCCCACGCTGGGATCCTACAGGCAGGGGCGCCGGAGGGGCTCAGGGTTTACATGTCAGGGTTTCTGACGACTCAAGAGGACGAGCTTCAGTTTGTCTTTGGTGGACTCAGGCACAGCAGCGTGCTCTCTCCGTTGTTTCATTCTTGTCTTTGATTCATTTTTGTTTATTTAAGGCAAATAAACCACAAAGAAGGAACTCAGACTCTGAAGAAGTGTAGAGAGGAGAGGCTAATTTATGACATGCTAGTGGAGATGGCTAAATGTGTTTACAATAAGAAAAGAAAACATGATGCCAGATCCAGAGACGGGAAAACTGCCTCTCCTGCTGCCCAATTTCCTTCCTGTAGGTGAGTGAGAGCTTGTGATAGATAGATAGATAGATAGATAGATAGACGGATAGATAGATAGACAGATAGATAAATAGATAGACGGATAGATAGATGTACTTTATTGATACCAGGCTGGGAAATTGGGGGATTGACCATCTTGTGATGGACCAGACCTTGCTGCCAAACTTACAAAGTACTATATCACTTACAATTACAGTGGTTTCTGATGGACTGACAATTGTGTCTTCACTTCATTTGTACTGTATGCATCTGAGCAATTCTTTGATGAAACTTCTCCCTTGAAAAAGAGGTCTGTTGATTTGTTGATGGGACAAGCCTGGTTAAATAAAAGGTTAAATAAAATATCAGAATCAGAAATGCTTTATTAATCCCCAAGGGGAAATTCGGTTATTTCAGTTGCTCTTATACACAGTATAGCAGTAAGAATATCAAATTAAAACATTAAAATAGATAAGAACATGAAAATTAAGTAAAAAATATATGCAGGAATTCAGGGTGCTCCTAGGTCCTCTTTTGTCCCTTTAACAGTGCATTTACGCAAAAGCTCCAACATGATTACACCTCAAGGCATCCACATCAACTCTGCAACGACGTCATATTTATGTCAACCCGTAACTATAAAGGCACTCATAGCTCTACTCTCCCCCGCTGAGTCCAGGTGCTCCCCTCTCACTAAATATTACAAAGTCCCTCCAAGATTTTAGTGCTAATTTTTGTGATTGCTGCGACAGAAAAAGCCTGATTTTGCTGCAGGTTTTTCAAGAAGTTGTGGCAAAAGTTGTGATTTTTTAAAAATTGTTTTAATCAATTTAATAACCCTCCAAGATTTCGCTGGACGATTTTTGCATTTGTTGTGGAAAAAAATGCCAAATGTTGAAGCAGGATTTTTAAAAAGTTGCTGTAAATGTTGCAGTGTTTTAAGAATTCTTTCTTTTTTTTTTTTTACATTACCACAGCAGATCAGTCTGCAACTTCTTATGGTGTATTAAGTAACCTTAAACAAAAAAATCTAAAAGATGTACACATTTTTGTCTTTAGTCAGGGGCTGGGCCACCCCAACCAGAGAGATTAGATTCGCCCCTGCTTGTTCAACTAAATGTCTGTGCAGGCTTGTTAGTTTTCTTTTAGGCAGCTACAGAACGTCTGATTTCATGTGTAAACCCCCGCTGAGTCCAGGTGCTCCCCTCTCACCATTTATAACACCATCCCTCCAGAATTTTGCCGCTAATTTTTTGATTATGGGGGGAAAAAATGGCCTGATTTTGTGGAAAGTTTTTTAAGAAGTTGCAGAAAAAGTTGTGGTTTTTTATTGTTAATTCAATAAAACAACATTTATTGGATTTCACAGGACTTTTTTTGTATTTGTTGTGGAAAAAATGCCAAATGTTGCAGCAATTATTTTTAAAAAGTTGCAGCAAAAGTTGCAGTGTTTTAAGGATTCTTTTGAATTTTAGCCAAACTATAACTCTGGATTCATATTTTTGACTGAAAGGACTGAAGACAGTTTTTAAAATTCTAGCATAGCTTAATTAAGAGGAGATGCGTTGATAGTCAGGCGGTCTATCAGAGACAGCAGAGGCTCTTTTAAACCCTGATATAATTTTCCCACGGCTTTAAAAGCCGGCGTATGATCTCCACAGTTCACGTATAACTCCTCCTCTGCCACTGTGGTGCTGTGGTTTCCCTTCAAACCTCAGAAACCTCAGCTTCCCCTTTTTCATCTGCTCTGGGTTCATTACTCCTCTTACTCATGTTTCCTTCCTCTATGCCCTCCAAAATAATCTTTGAAACGGCTCTTCCACTTCACAGTCCCAGCCTGACTTAGATTTCTGTTCGCTCTTTTCCAGCAGTTATAAATCCTCATTTCCTCGACCCTCCAAGCTCGTGTTTGCTTTCCTAATCTGCTCCGTGTATTCTGTAGTAACAGGACTTTGGGTCCGTCTCTTATCAGCTGTCCCTCCTGTTCTTACCTGTGATCACAGGTGATGTAATCTGATCTGAGCTCCAGGTTTTCTCATGTTAATATGAAGTGAATATATTTTTCCTTCAGCTGTAAACCCAGCAGACTTTTCATCTCTTGTTTTTTTTATGATCTGAAGGCTTCAGGCTGAGATCATTCTTGGAGACCACTTCATGTTTTGTTTGAAGCAGACCTCCACCTCATGGCCTCAGGGCCGTTTTAGCCAAGATCAAGTCCTGATAGATAGAAAAATAAAACATGACAGAGACTGAGAGGTTAGTTCTTCTTTGTGTTAGGAAGGAGAAGCTTTTATCTTCCTGTTTAACATGCTGTGAGCTCGATAATGCGCTTAATGTGACGTTCTGTGCCAAGTAAAATTCACAGAAAACTCTGAAGCAGAAGGGGGGCAATGCTGGCCAAAAGAGATGTTGGAGATAATTCTGGTTAAATGGTTAAAAGACAGGATTTTAGCGCTTATATATGAAACCAAGAAGGGCTGCTCGACTACGGCAGAAACCCTAATCTCTATTTTTTGATAGATATTGAGATCACAATCATAAAACACAACTACACATTACTTGGAGAGTTCAAACCTCCACCCAGGTGGCTCTCATATTACTGTTACACCTATAATCAGTAGCTCCATGATGGAGTCGTCCTCATAATCTGATTCCTTGACCCTGGGATGTCAATAAATTGCTGCCCTCACTATCCACTCATCTGCTGCTCCGTCCTCCTCTTAATTAAAGCTGATAATTACGCAGCTTCATGATGGGATTTATTTATACTAATAATGACATTTCTCCTGAAATAAAAAGAAGTTAAAAAACAGAAAAAATATACATTTAGTCTGAAAGTGTCCACTAGATATCTTGTTGTCAGTTTGCATGTTTTTCTTGGTGGTACATTTTCAGCTAACATTAGGACTGGTAACTATTCAAGCAATAAACTTTTACACAAACTACTTGATAAATAAGATAATGTCTCGTCTTATAAGTCACTTGAAAATATATTAATACACTGGCTGTTTTTGCCAGCTCTGGTTGAGGCACTGATGAACCTGATAAACCAATTTGTGCATATTGAGTCGATTTTTTTGCTGATTTTTCCTTTCCAAATGTCCCAGTTGTCCCTGAAGTGGTCCTGTGCATCATATCAGATCTGTAAGCCATGAAGTTTGGTCTATTCTCAGCTGTTGGAAACGATGATCCATTCAGAGACACAACAGCTCCCTGATTTGAAAAGTGCTGATTTGGATCAGCTTTATCTCACAGCCTGATGAAATGTTCCTGCAGGATGAAAACGAGAAGAGCAAGGGACAATCGCGGGCCTTTGTGTCAGCTGTTCTTCAGAGGCATTATCATGTCAGCCCTTTTGTTTATGCGAGCAGCTCCAGAGCCTGTCTCGTGTCACCGTGGCCTGATTTCTCTGAAGAGCTGCGCAAGATCACGCTGACATTATTAGATAGATC